>JAOWBB010000007.1:168564-245213 GCA_028565995.1 Ricinus marginatus | reverse complement strand
CCCCCGCCCCCGCCCCCCTCGCGGCACCGGAGGCGCGGCCCTCCCGGGGAAAAATCCGCCCCCGCACCCCCCCCCCCCCCCGGGATCCGCCAGCGACCCCGCCGGAAAATTAAAAAAGAAACGTATGAAGGAAATTATCAAATTAAAAATAATTTTCAATTTGTCTGGAAAAGCGTTTCCGATGCGAGGCAAGAGCGAAATGTGGCGATGAAGGCACGGGAAAGTTTTCTCCCCCAAAACAAGAGCGGTTTTCTCCCGGCTCGAAATCGTGATGATGACGACGTCGGTGGTGGTAGGTTAGTCTCGGATTTTGAAAAAAATACGAACTTGGGAGGGTTGAAAGAGAAAAAGAAAAAGGAAGCGAGACCAAAATAATCCGTCTGAAAAGTGAAAGGGATGATTCGTGAGGGGGCAAAAATCCTACGTGGAAATACACGTGTCGCGACGAGGGGCCGGAACACGTATCCTAATAATGCCGGAGAAACTTTTTTCAATATATTCCACCGTATGTGAGCGTTTCTCTTTGAATTGAAAGAATCCTGGAGGCTTCTCCTCCGTTCTTCCTCAATCACGAACTTTTTTTATATCGTTAAATATGAATCCACTTTATTTTTTAATGAAATTTGTCTGGAGTTTGGATTCCGGCGAAAGAGGGTGCGGGCACGGAAAAAAGATGATTCCCGAGCCTTTTTTTTCTTTTTTTTATTTATTTTTTTTTTTTTTTTTTTTTTTTTTTTTTTTTTTTTTATTGTTGAATGGGCATCATTAGTGAAGTTCCGCGCCGTTAACGAAGGCGCGCGTATGAACGTGCACCGGGGGAAATTTTTTTTTTTTTTTTTTTTATTCCCTGCATATTCAATTTGCACGTGAAGAGGAGGAAGGCGTCGAACGGCGAAACGGGCGACGGGTTCGTCCCGTTGCCCCGGCTGTTGCGTGGGTTCGCGAAGAAGACGTTTCCGGCGGTTCGAGCGCTCCGCGGACGGAGAAGCTTCTTTCGACCGGAAGGGCCGCGCACGAGACGACTCCCTTTGCGAAGCGGAGCACGCGGCGTCGATCACACACACGCACCACCCCCCTCGCGCATCCCGCCCCGGGGCTTATCTCCATATGAAAATGCGTCCTGCTTTTTTTTTTTTTTTCTCTCGATTTCAATTTCTACGCTTCCCTCCCAACCCCCTGTGTCACGACTCGCCCTTACTCTTTTCGCCCCGGCCTCGCTCCGGAACGACCCATCTCCCGTCCGCCGAGTTTTTCCCCAACGGCCCGACCTTTCCTTCCCCCGTGCCTTGGCATTCGGGAGACTATAATAACCGATTGAGATATGCGGGAGGCGAAGGGGTTGCGGGAAGGGGGGGGAGGAAATTTCGAATTGATATTTTTTTTTTTCCCCGAGTCCGTTTTACGCCCCATGTTTAACAAACCGTCCGACTTTGCATTGCCAACCCTCGTTTAAAAAAAGAGGGTGGAATTAACAAAAAAATGATGGCCGCCCCTTTCCTCGCAAGGGATAGAAAATGTCCTTATATCGATTTTTAATGCGAGATGATTGGTTCGACTAATTCGAGTGACGTATCCAGGTTATGGGAAGGGGTGCGGGGAGGGAGGGGGCGAGGCTCGCGGCCGACGATGGCCGGCCTTCCGGCTGCCGGCGAGGAACGGAAACGGCTTCGAAGAGCGCTTCGAGGGGGCGGCTACGGGGAGGGGGTGCGGAAGGAAATCAAATTTAAAAAATAAATGAAAAGTTTTTTGATAAAAAGTTGACAATAAACGATTCGAAAAATGATTTCGGGCACGAATCGTGCCTTTCAGCGACTTCTCCAGCTTGCAATCTTCTTTTCTGCTCTCGCATCGAATCGGGAACGGTGACGCGGCAAGTTTTCCGTTGCCTTTCGAGTGATGCAGAAGAATCGGGAACGGGGACGCGTTCGGGAACTTTCCACCCCCCCCCGCTCCCACCCCCTTCGGACTCCGAGCCCGCAGACGTCCGCAGATGGCAACCGCGGCATCCGGAGGTGCCAACTCGGTCGGAGGATCGGTGGCCGCTTGACCACCGACGCTAATTATCCAGATGTCGAGACATTTGCGCCGTTCAACCCGGAGGGTCGAAATGAAGCGGCGATCCGTTTCTTCCTCCGGCTCCGTGGCATCAGACGATCCGCGGGCGTTCGACCCGAAGCAAAATTCTCGACGCGTACGAGAAGAACGAGATGCGCCGCGAACGTTTTCTTTTTCTCTCTCTCTCTCTCTCTTTTTCGATTCCCCCGTCGCAACTCCGAAACTTTCACCGTCGCGAAGCGGATGAGCCGGACGTGGCACCGGGAGCGAGACCGGAGCGCGAATCGGAGGAAACGGGGATCGGCCGGCAGTGGATAAACGGTGTCGCGCAACGCGGCGAGGGACAACGGTAGCCGACGTCCTCGTCAACGGCCATCGTGCAGACTGAGGCAGAAGGGGCCCCGAACGAACGCCGGTTTTCTGTTAATCTAAAATAACGGTACAACAATAAAAGCCAGAGCCGTTTTACCTGGGTCCAACCCTTTTCCCCACCGAATCGTAAGTTTCCCATCTGTTGAGGTTGACACGTCGGGCCCCGGGGGCGAAGGAAATTTACGCTTTTCGGTTACTTTCGCGCCGAAAACCTTTTTCTCACGGGCTCTGCCTCTTTCGCCGGAAATTGCCTCCTCCCGCCGGGACGCTCTTCCGTTTCGCGGCTCGACCTTGGAGCGACGGTCCTTCGGCTTCCGGAGCGAGTAAAAAACGTCGATCGAACGTGCCACGTAAGCCGGCGCGATAAATCGGGTCGCAGTTACGTTTGACGCAGAACACGTTTGCAGCGGTGGAAGGGCCGTAACCTAACTTCCTTTGTAGTCGGATCGAGTTGCAAACCCGTCTGCAGTTAGCCCGTTTCATTGATAACCTTTGGCAGCTCCTTGAGGGAACGCGCACTCGCCGAGCTCATCCGCTCGATCCTTCGAGTCTGAATGGACCCGTCGGGGCCCTTGCGGCTGCGTCTATTCAATCCGCTCCCATTGTCCTGAACGTTCTTGCGCTAATCTCCGAGCTCGTTTTTTTTCTTCTTTTTATTTTTTTTGTCCTTTCCCGCCGACTTGCAGGACCGTCGAATCGCGCCGAACTTGCCTCTGACGCCGCTTTTCGACCTGCCGGAGGTTCCGTTCGCAAAATCGCGGGGGCCCGTCCGAAGTTTTGCTCCGAAAACCGGTTTTGGGTTCGCGAATCCGAAGCGTCGAAAGGCGTTTCCGGTTAAAAACGCGGAATTTCGATGTCGCCGCGGCGACTCGAACCACGTTTTTCTCTCCTCGCTTTCGTCGTTTGACCGAATCTCCGACGGAAGTCCATCCGCTTCGGATGCGTCCAAACGGAAGCGCTCTCAACTTTTCGAAGTGTTTTCCGGGACGTCCGCGATTTTGGTCTCCCTCCCATCGAGCTCTCTTTTCTCGTGGGAAGGCACGGTTCGGGACTGCGCACAAAAAAAAGAAAAAACCCGAAACGGAACCAACAGCAACGGAACCGGGGCGACGCAGAAGAGCCAACCCCAAGTTCTTGTTAATTGTTTTAATGTAAAAAAAAAAAAAAAAAGCGTGCGCAAAAAAAAATCAATTAAATAGGATCCTTTTTGAAAACCGGTTGTCACCGTTGGGCCCCGTTCCGCAGCTTTGTTCCATCTTCGCCATAAAACAAAACTTCTTTTTTTTTTGGACATTCTCAAGAGAAAAATCCATTCAGATACTTTTTTTGTATCTCTTATTTCGTATTAATTAATTCGTGTGCGCTTGCACATGGGCTCCCTGGCAGAGACATGTGTTAAAACAATGAACGGAAAACAAAGAGTCGGGTAGGAACCTTCAAGAAAAGGCTGCTCCTTTTTCCGGGGAATGGGAACGACTGCGGATGAGGTGTGGAAACCGTAACTTTTGGGACGAGACGTTAAAAGGTTCGCTCGTTTTCTCAAAGGGACATTTTTTTTTTTTCTTTCCTCCGGTCTGCAGACGGTTCCGACCCGCCGGATGAGATTTCGGACCGGAACGACGGTTGCAACTCGCCCCCGGAATCGAAACGGGCTCTGGAAAGCGCATCCGACCGTAATCTTGGAGCGTCATCTCGGAGGCGCGGCGCGGACGACGCTTACCCCATTCGCGAGTGGTCAATTTGCGATCGAATTCGGTCCCGACCCTTTCGTCCGAGGCGCTCGAGAGGGAAGCAACCCCCGAAGGGAGCAAGCTCGGAGTCGAACTTCTGCCACCCCAAGCGATATCATCCCCCGGAGTGGTCTCCGTCCGAGTTGCCATTTTCGTCGAATGTGCGGGTAAAAAAAAAAAAAAAAAAAAATTAAAGGCAAGAAACGTTTTTCTCCCCGCTGGGCGGGGACATTTTTCGTGGCAAAAGGCAAATGAGGCGAACGGCAGGGCGGAAAAAAAAAAATGGAAGAAAGTGAAAATGAGCCGGCGACATGAGCTTCACTTCACCCGTATAATCAAAAGGGAAAACGTAAAAATTTTTTAACGTTGGCGTGATTTTTGTTATTAGTTTTTCTCTCGAAATTTTCCTCATGTGCATCCGACTCCGCGAGCGGCTCTTTCGCTCCCTTATTACCGTTATTATCCTCCTCTAATGCATTTTCTATATGGCACGAAGAGATTTTAACGTTTTCGTTTCACAAACGCAATTTCCGGACGCGCTCAGGTTTTTTAAGGCTGGCCCGGCCGCAAAACCGCAGACCTACCTGCCCCGCGCGGCTACGGAGCATCGGTTTAACGCCCCCGGCAGAACAATTTTTCGCGAGCCGTCAAAGGCGACCGCGACGATCGACCCGACGGCCGACCCCGCGTCGTTGCACCAGTTTCCGGGCCCGAGGAATGCCTCCGCGAGAGCCTTTCCGGAGCCGTCGCGAGTCGGGCGATTTCGCGTGCGGTTGCCGGGACGGGTCACGGGGCAGACTCCCGGAGTTTCGGCAATTGAGAGCGATCGCTATCGCCGAGCGGCGCTCGCACTTTGCCGCGCTGAAAGCGACGCAGAAACCCGAGCTTAACCCAATTCTCGATATTTTCGCGGTCCCGGGAAGGCGGGGAAGGAGATTCGCGCGGGGAGGAAAAGAAAAAATTGCCGCAAAAGTTCGTCCTTCCACGTCGGAAGCGCATCCCATTGTACGGACTGAATTTTAAAACGCATTCATTATGGTAAATTGTACCTCCGCGGCGCTTTGTGATGCATTCAGGTTAATTCGTCTGCATTGGGAATTTTGCACTTTTTTTTTTTTTTCTTTTTTTAAAAAATGCAACTTTCGGCATTGTTCCCGTTTCCCTTTTTGCCGCACCTCGCACCGCCGCCCGTCCGGCGTTTCCTTGCGGGATTCGACCGCGATTCCGCAGCTCTGCAACCCCCTTCGTGGCAAATGCGCGCACTTGGCGAACGACATAACTTCCGGTTGGAAAGGAAAAAAAATTTTTTTTCCCCATGTAAAATTTACAAATTTCCCATAACCCCGGCAACAATTTAAATTTTAATTGAGTCAATTTCCAATTCGTCACCATCAATTTTTTATTTCTCGAATACTACAACATTTTCCAATACATGTATATATATATTTTACAGCGCATTTTAATGAACATCCTCATGTTTAAACGGAGCCCCAACATGTGTTATCCGATCTAATTTCACGGGCGACGCAATCCGAGTTTTCTTCCATCGGGGGCAAAAGAAATTTTACGGGATTTTCGTCTCGCGATTTCCCCCAAAACGTGGGTTAATCGTGCGAACAAATCGAGGCTTTTGACTGGAAGAAATTCGCGCATTTCCCGTTTTTGAGCCGGTCCCTTCCGAGGCTGGAAAATTTGAGTTTTTTCCCTTTTTTCCTCCGCGATCATTCGAAATCATCCCAAGCCGCCGGATCGGTCGCTCCAATAAAATGAAAATTAAAATGTTTGAAGTTTTTTATTTATTTTTTTTTATTTTTCCGCTTGCGCTCAGCGGTTTAGCTCGGTGATTCAAAGATCCGCGAAATTTTTACTATCAAAAGCGGAGCCTCGAGATTCTTCCTTCTTTCCCCGTTTCCTCGGTTTGCGAACAATTTTGCGTTGCTCCCCGGGCTTGAGCTTTCCCAGCCCGTGCGAGGCCCGGCCGAGATTCGAATTGCGTTGACCTTTTAGGGCGCCTTCGCAGTTTTGCTTGGCAAAAATTTGCGTACCCCCGTCGGACGCCGCGTCTCCGTCGCTTTTTCGCGGAAAAAGAAGCTCCGCACGGCGGCGCATCCCCTCGCTCGCGAAATTTTATTTTCTCCCTTGAATGCGAGCGTTAATTGCGGGGGAAGGGGGAGAAATTCGTTTTGCAAGATGCGGCGAAAGGGCCGCCATATTTATTTATTTTCCTCCTCCCCCTCCCCGAACTCGAATCGAAATTAATCGATACTTTTGAGAGCGTCTCGTCCGTCCGAGCGATATGTTCGATGAGGGGCGGGGGAAGGGAGAGCGCGGGGGGGGGAGGGGGAACGATCGGAGATGTGCCCCTTCGATTCGTCGCCGACGCGAAAGGAGAAAAGAAAAAAAACTCCGCATCAATGAAAAATTCGCACTCCGAAACGCGAACACGCGTAAGGCGCGGGGAATTTTCATTTCCAAAAAAAAAAAACGGGAGCGGCCGCGCGACGAGCTACCTTCGGCGCGTTATCAAAAGGGATTTTATAATCCCAAATCCACGCCGCGAGCGACGCTTTGAAACCGGTATTTAATTTCGATCCCGTTTCCTAAGCTTCACATAACTCATTTCTTAACGGTATTCGCCTTCGTGTGTCTGGGTTAGCGCCCACGCTTAGCAAACGACTCGAGCTTATCTTCCGACACGCACCGGAGTTTATTAGCTTATGCTCTTCAAGGTCGCCGGAATTAACTCCCAAGGGAATTTTTTTTCTTGAAAAAAAAAAAAATTGTTTTTTTTTTTTTTGCGTCGATTCAGCGCGGCGGTGGGCGGTGCGGTCGCACGGGGAGCAGCAGCAGAAGAAAAAGAAAAATGGCCAACGAAAACAATCGGCGCTTCAATTTTTTTTTCGCGACAATCGGAATCGTCCCATCCTCGCGCTCGCGTCGCGATCGTCGATTGTTGTTGTTGTTGTTGTTGTTGTTTTTTTTTTTATTTTTTATTTTTTTTTTTCACTTTTACTTTTTTATTATACGGGAAAATTCGCTGACAGTTTTCACGCCGGAAATGCTCCGCGGATGCGATGAGAAGGAAAAAGAGGAAAAAAAGTTTTTCTTTTTTTTTTCTCGATTTTGTTAATAGCGATGACTGATGTCCGATGAAAACCGTTTTCTCTCCCTCTCCCTCTCTCTCTATATATATATATCTCTCTCTCTCGTTTTTCAACGGCGGGAGAAAAAAAAAAAAAAAAGCCGGCGGTTCGCCTAACAAACACGGAGAGCGGGTTGTCATTCATTTATCTGAAAATCGTTGCCATTTTTTCTTTTTTTTTTTCCCCCTGTCATTTAGTCGATTTCGAAAATTCGCACTCGATATTCCGCTTTTCCCTGTCGGCTCGCGCGGGATCCGGTTTTCCGGTGATACGAACCCGAGGATCGGACGAATGTCCGACGCTCGCCTGGAAGCGCGGATCGGAGCGGAAGAAAAGCTGCGACTGCACCGGATGCGGGGGAAACGACGAGGATGGTCGAGAGCCCCGTTGCCAGATGGAACGACGTAAGTTTCTTTTCGGCCCCGGCCCGAATTGATGCCACGACCGCGGGAGCCGAACGAGCGACTTTTTTTTTTTTTTTTCCGGGGGAAATTGATGGACCATTTCGCCCGTTAAATTCGTTTCGGGCAAAAAGAAAATTCCCCCGGCTCGCTTTACCGCATTATGTTTGCTTTACACGACACACTGTTTAATAAGAGCGTTTTAATTTATGGGCCAAGTTTTCAGCTCGGCCCTTACCTCTCGCACAATATAAATACATATAATTATATATTTCGAGTTAAGCTGAAATTCCTTGATATTTTCACCATTATTAAAAACTGTCGCTCAGATCCGTTGCATTTTAATTTTAATGCAGTTTTTGTTTGTTTTTTTTTTTTTTTTTTGAGCAACGCGACGAATTTAAATGCAAACTCGTTTCGTCTTCCTTAAGTCTCAATGCAAAACATGTTAAGGAAGGTTAAGATTTCTTAACGTTTGCACTTTTTCATTTCGTTTGAGTCTGCACATTTTTCAGTTTTTTTCTGTTTTCTTTGCTTTGTAAAGTTGTAAAATTATATAATCTTACATTTTGCCCCTACCGCGATCGGATCGTACCTAATCCAACGCCGAATCCCAACTTTTCCTCAGCGCAAGAATCCCGAATGCGGATGAAAAAGTACAAACATGAATAAACGTCTCGTTTGACCTCTGAAAATTTAATATGACATGTACAATTTTAAATTAATTTTCTATTTGTAATGTAATAAATGCATTATAAATACACGAACGTAAAGGAAAAATTAAAAATTGTGCGAGCGTCACGTGTATATCATACACGTATATTAGATAAAAAAAAAAAAAAAAATCCCTGGGTAATAATGTTATTAAAAAAAACATTTCTTTCGCCTTTTGCGACGAATAGTTTCTGAAAGATTTCTAAATTTCCGCTTATAATGGAACGCAAATTAATAATTTTTTTGCGATGAAACGAACAATCCATCAAAAATTTGTAAGAACGTAAAAATTAATAAAACTGAAAAAATATATTATAATTGCGAGCGATCGCGATTCGGGCATAAGTCGAGGAATAATATTAACGTTTAATTTTGAATGCGTACACGTTCATGTCGAAATTAAATATAAATCATAAAAGTGCAGATTTTATTTACTGATCCCTCCCGACCCCCGGAAAAGTTTCTGTCTTCAAAATGCAAACGGGGGGTATTTTGCGGTGCATTGCGATTTGCTGACGGAAAAATTCAATGTCCCCAGCCAAATGGATTTTTTACTACGTCTTTTTTTGTACGTTTAACAATTTCGCTTCGAAGTGCAGTGTTAATTGATGCAGGCGAATATGCCGTTTCAAGAGGGACGTCTAAACTGTTTGAAAAATTCAGTGATCCAGGACGTAGCTTGCGCCGCTGAGGGCAAAATACTTGTCCTGCACTTCCGACGAGATTTATTTTGGTGTTCTCTTTCACATTTAGGTGCATTAACGCGCGCGTATTTGCCTTCGATTGTCCGCGACTGCATTGTACGTGCTGATTTTCCGGGGCGGTTGCCCTCCGCCGCTGCTTTCGGGAATTGTTCCCGAAAAGGTTGGCAGTGCATGAGACGTGTGAACGGTCCACCGGAGGAGGCGTCCGCCGGTGAACTGCGCGAAGGTGTCCTCCGGCGGGTTGGGTCCCCGCCTCGCACGGGGATCTTTCAGATTCGGCGGACAAAGCGATGCTCCATTTTTCAAATTTCCTCGGTTTTATCCGGGTTTGTATAATGCCGACGGAAAAAAAAAAAAAGAAAAAAGAAAAGGAAAAGAAACGTTGAAAATTTCAATTTTTCTTTTTTCGCTTCCAAATCGAGCCGACGGGAAATGGAAATTTGCATTTCTTCGGCAAAAAGGGGAAATGGGAAAAATCCGAGGATGAAGATGTCGGGTAAAGGGCGCTCTTCGATGGGCGAGATTGGTCGAAGGGGTGAAGGAAGAGATTGACATGTGCGAATGCTTCGCCCGTGTAAAAATACAAAAAAGCATGGAGGGTTCGTAGGGTGGGATGAAAATAAGGGTTGAATTACCAGAAGCACCAATCTCGAACGGGAGAGAAAAATCCGGGAATCGGCAGGCGATGGACGCGACGGCTGACGGCGGTGCGTCCCCGGACATCTCCCGTCATTTTGCACCGCAGCCTGCTCCCGACCCGTTGAAAAACCTACCACAGCCAGGCACAGCAGCGGCTTCCTCTCTTGTTTCGACGGCATTAAGGATGAGGATCAGATTTGGCCTTGTCGTGATCAAACGCTCGCAATCCGAAAGTGCGGAAATGAGCCCCCCCCACCCCCCCGCGACGGGTTATTAGCGAACGTGGCTTCAGACGGCGAGTCACCCAACGTCCTTTCGGTTGGTACGCTTGCCGTCTCGTTTTGCTAGTGGAATTTGAATAAAACCCGGTTCGATCACTGACTTTTCTCCATATTCTTCACGAGGTGCGATTTACTTTTCCTCCCATCTGCGATTTTCCGCTCTTGTCTTCGGAACCGATTGGACGAGTGCGGTTTCCAGATTGCTTCGCAACGCCGGCGACGCATAATGAGTTCATAACAATATCTTTTTGGTACGTGCGTGCGTGCAAATGAAATATTTCTTGAAAAATAATTATTTCTGCGGAAGCTCCAAAAAAAAAATTAAATAAAAGAAAAAAAAATCTGATTTTTTTTTTTTGCATACAACGAACAATGACTTTTATTATCCGGAAGAGCTGGACGAGGAAGAAGAAAAAAATGAAAATAAAATTTTAAAAAAAAGAAAAAAAGCCGATGCGCATTGTTCAGAATTTTTTTTCCGAATAAAAATAAATTTGCATGTGACGCATAAAAAGAGGTTACGTGGCATCAGACGTCGGTTTAGCGGGATCGCGAGGGCTCCGCACGGCGAAAAGCGGGGAGGGACAAGGTGAAGTTTTTTTCTTTCTCCTGCATCGCCTCTTGATGTAGGCCCGAGGTGAGAGTTTCCGCGGACGCGGAGAAAGGGCCGGGAGCGGGGTGGATCGGTTTCAAACGTCCCTCTTCTGCCGAGGCAAAGCAATTCATTTACGGTTTATTAAAACAATATAAAAATCTTGCTCTCTCTCTCTCTCTCTGTCGCCCGCAGGTTGGCCACACTGAGCTTCGGGAAAATTATCCTGGTGCCCTGCAGAAATTTTTTATTTGACAGATCCGCGATTGTAAATCTTGATGACGTGAATATGAATCCCTCTTTCTAACCTTTTTAAGGCGGCGCGTGAAAAATGAAACTTAATGAAATTTTTTTAAAAAAAAAAAAAAGTCATACGTCAGAAATGTTCGTTTCGTCCGTTCCGGACCGGCGGGAGGGGAGGAGGAGACGTCATTTCCTGCAGAATGCAGTCGCGCACGTAAATGTTGTCGTGAACGATTTTTAGCCAATGCCTTCGAGGCGACCGCCTCGCGTCCCTCCGATGCGCAGAAAAAATCGTTGGAAGATGGGAGGAAAAAAAGGAACGAATTAAAAAAAAAAAAAAAATTGGAGCTTGTCGAGACATGGGAAGATCGCGGAGACTGCGCCTCGACAAATCCGTTAAGAACCGGCTCTGTCTTTTGTTTTGCTTTTTCCGTTATTCGATTGTCGGCATCGCGATCGCTTGTCACTTCCGTTTTTCCGATTTTTTTTTTTTTCGTTTTTTTTTTTTTTTTTTTAACTTGGAGATTGCAAGCGCTTTGAAATGCAGTTCGCGACCTTGACTCTGTTTTTCGCCTTTTTCTCTCCGTTTCCCCTGCCTCCGCTATCGGTTCTGATTTGCATGACCCGACCTTCTGCATATTTATGCTTTTTTTTTTTTTTTTCTTCTTGAATTCCTCGCCTCGGAGACGGAGGTTCACGCACTCCGCGAAACGATCGACGGACCCTTGACAAATCGCTTTATCGCTCGCGGCGACGGGGCCCGGGTCGAGGGGGAGGAAAGGGTCGGAACGTCGCAAAACGCGTCCCGTTCAGGGAGTGCATCTCGGGAAGTGCGGCGTCGTTTCCGACTTGGCGATTTCCGAGCCGGACCGTGTCGCGCGATTTTCGCCCCCTCCCCCGCCGCACGCTCGCCAATGGCGAGAGCGGAGAAAAAAAAAATTCGTCATTCACAAATGGGGGAAAAAAGACGAAGGGGAAGCACACGCACGAAGCACGCACTTGTTAAAATGGTGGATTTTACGTCCTTAACGAGGAGCGAAGGAACATTTAAAAAAAAAAAAAAAAAAAAAGGTTGGCGGTGGGCGGAATTTGCAATACAATGGCAAATCATTGAGAGAAAAACCGTCGATGTTCAAGGGTTGTTTGCGAGCGGAAGCGTGCCAAAATGCTACCGCACTAAAACTACCCTTCACGAATTTTTATGAATGGAAAGTCTTTAGGGGTTCCTTTGACTTGGCATTTGCTTGGGGAAGGCATTCAGAATAATATTTGGGCGTGCTCCCTGTCCGTGAGTGCAGGTAAAGAGGAAACGCCTTGAAACCGGCAGGGGTTTGCGCGAAAATGTTTCGTCCCGATGCCACTTGCCGCCGCGTACAATTTCGAAAGGAAAACGGAAGTTTTCGGCCACCGGGCGAAAAGATGGCTGACCGGTTCGGGATATAAATATTTTCAAATAAATATTCAGTTTTTTCAGCAACAACCAGAACCTCAAAACTCGTCGTCTCAGGCGAACGTTTGCAAGCTCGATTATAAACGTAGAAATATACGCACATATATATATATATATATAGTCTTACATCAGATGTGTGATAATTTTTTTAAGCAAATGCTGGAAATTCAATACAGACCTGCATCACCTGCATTATTCAGTTGTAAATGCTGTGTACAGTTACAAACCGAAGGTTTAGCATTATACTTTGAATAAAGCCGTGCTGATAAATGCATTCGAAATTCCCAGCGAAAATAGGTTATGTATTTCTTCAACGTAAAATCGTGTGCCAGGCATCGTTATAAATATGTAATTTAGGTAGTGCACGTAGATGAATACGTCTTTGATATTAACGTCGGTTGTGCCGAAAAGCATTTTTCTGCAGCACATATATAAGCGTCGACGATATTAGCTCGTTATGCGAGGCAAGAAAGTTTTGGATTTTTCTTTTTTTTTTTTTCCTTTTCGAAGTTGCTTCCACGTCAAAAGAGAAAAAGAATAAACGGACCGGGGCTGGGGGTTCCGCGATGTTAGATCGCGTCGCGCGTGCATCCGGGGCGTGACGGAAGATGCGAGTTGTCGAAGGCAACGTCCGCGGGACGTGGGAGCAGAAACGAAGCGAACCCGATGCAACCCCTCGACGTACGCCAGGAGGATCTGACCCCGAGTGGCCTCGCGCGCGTCTTCGCCCGCAAGGTGAAGGAAGGGGCCCGAGCATCGGGCGGGGCGGAGGGATGTTTGTCGCACCCCCGATGAAATTGAAGAAAATCCATTTTTAAAATTGGCATTTGAACGTTTTTTAATAAAGACTCGAAGGAAGAGGGGGGCGAGGGAGTGGGAAGGGGGAAGTTAAAAATTGGCTTGAAAATACGGGGAGTGCAAGGTGACGAGTGCTTCGGAAGATGAAAATTGCGTGGGGGAGGGGAGGGGGAGGGGGAACGAAAAAAAAAGATCGTGGAAATAGAAAAAGGATTTTCTTATTTCGATTCTTCAATAATTTTTATTTACATTTCGAGGGAAAAAAAAGAGGGAAAGATTGAAAGGAGCGAGGGGGGGGTTTTCGTCGTTTTAATTTTGGCGCCATTTTTTCGGGCAAGGGGAGGGAAGGCGAAAAACGCGGGGAACTGCCAGGTTGGGAGCGTGCTGCGGGGGTCTCCGGCCATTCGAACGTTTGAATTTAAAAACAATTATTCAGAATTGCTTAAAATATACGGGCGGGAGGTTGGCAGCGCAATAAATCTTTTAAGCGAATTAAAACGTATGAATATTTTTTTTTTTTTTGAATTTCCCTCCTTCCTCTTGTCTCTATCCCGCGGTGGAAGAAGAAAAGGGTTGCGCGGAAAAAAAAAAGGAGGAAGACAAAAAGAAATAAAAATAGGGAAGAAGAACGACACGTACATCCGAAACGAAGCCTTAAAAACGGAAAATTACGGCAATATTTTTATGCTAATACTTCCTGAAAGTAAGTATGATTGTGGATGTAAAAAAAAAAGGGAATTACCAACATTACGAAATACTCGGGGAACGGAAAAAAAAAAAAATTCGGATTTTTTTTTTTTCCTTCTCTGCAACAGAGAAAATATCACCGAGGAACTCGAACGAGCCATTCGGGGCCCTTGAAGGATCCTTTACCCCTTGACTCCCGTAGCATGCTGCCACAAATGTACGTTTCGTGTGTTCGATCTTCGGTCTGCTGTTGTATGCACGTTGAGGCGTTAAGCTGTCGGCGGCGTCGTATGATAAAAAGGCGCTCCTTCAAGTTTCCGGAGTTTAAATTCTGCAACCACCGTCGCTCCGTGGGTCGCGAGGCACTGTTTCTGACGGATTTGGAATTGTTTCGACAGCGTTTGAAATATCATTGCATTCGCTCAAGTAACCAAAATTTACTCTCCCGTTTTTATTTTTCCTTCACTTGTAGGTTTCACTACCGGAAGTAAGGGTAATAAATGGAAAGAAATTTCAAAAATAATTGTCTAGTTATTCTAGACCCGTAAAATGGCTGTTGCAGCGGTTTTTTTTTGTTGTTGTTGTGCGTGTGTTTTTTTTTTTTTTTTTGTGCAACAAGGAACAAAACAATATTCAAATTAAGAGTATGTAAAAGTTTTTTGTCTTGTACGGTTAAGATTCGAAATTGTTTGATTTTCTTTATGGATTTTGTCAGGGGCTGTCGTCAAGAGTTTCCGCCGTGCCTTCCGATCAAAAATCAGGTTTATTTTTCCCGTTCCGCAACGGGAAAATCCCGAATTTTAAGGCAAGTTTATCTCTGTATATCATATATGTGTGTGTATAAGGAAAGAGCATCGCGAAAGCATTTTATGTAGGACGGGATGAAGTTAAACTCCGACCTATGAAACATAAAACTCTTGATGATGCTACTTCGATGGATATTGTTCTCCTTTGAAAAAAAAGGGCTTAACAACTTCGTTTTGAGCTGTTAGGAAGGAATTTCTTATTATGGGAGATGAAACAAAACACCGGGGTAGGCGTAATTGGACGACTGTAATAGGAGGAAGGAGAGTCCGTCGTGTGCCATTCGGTGCCGGAAAACGGCGGCGGAACCGGCGACCGGAGTCGGGGAAGAAGTCCCCGCGGCGGCAGCAGCGGCGGGGGCGTCCTTTCCCAGGCTCGCGCTGCCATCCCCCGAACTCACGCAAATTTTGCATTTCCTACAGATTTTCATGCACAAATCAGCGATGCAGATGCACGCGAGGGACCTGCACCGATCCGAGATCAAACCGCACCAGTGTCAGCAATGCCTGAAATCGTTCTCGTCCAACCACCAGCTCGTGCAGCATATACGCGTTCACACGGGAGAGAAGCCGTACAAGTGCAGCTACTGCGACAGAAGATTCAAGCAGCTTTCCCACGTGCAGCAGCACACGAGACTTCACACAGGTACGCGACATCTTTTCGTTTATAATTCACGAGCTTTTTTTTTTTTCTTCATAAGGAGCGAAAAGGGGTAAAAATTACGAAGAAAGGAAGCCACATTAAAAATGATAGAACGTGGCTTGAATATATATATTTTTTTTTTTTTTTTTTAGATTGCCGACAACCCTTCCGCACCGCGATAGACTCCGGTCTGCCGCAGACTTGTCGTTTTCATCCCCTAGAATTATTCATTTTGCATCCCTTAAATTTTTTCTTTCGCCTCGTTTCTTATACTTTTCGGTATGTTTCGCGCCCCTGGAAGGAGCCGCGTCGCGTACTTAACTTCCAAGAGGCCTCATTTACCGATCCCCTCGTGGAAGCAGCAAAAACTGCGATTTTCGTCGTCGCCGCACAACCATTTAGACGCATCCCCCAATTTTCGCCATTCCAATAACGCTACGGCTTAAAAGGCAGAGCCCCTTTCCATATCAATTTATGACAGCGTAATTTCTGTCAATGTTTTCCGTGACAAAAAGGTCGCCAACGTTTTCGGAGGGAGTTACAGGGGGTGTAAATACAGGGATCAAAAAGTTTTATGATATTAAAAAGATTTTTTTCTTTTTCCTTTTTTTTTTTTTTTTTTACGCGTTTTCGAGGTGGAAAAGTTTTTTGAAATTTTCCCGTAATTTTTTTTCCATTCCCCGTGGAAGATTCTTAAGTAAAGATTTCCTCCCCCTCCGAAAACCACCCCCAATTCAATCCGAGGAAATAATGGGTGCACTCAATCGTACCAACTTGAGATTTTTTTTTTTTTTTTCTTAATCATTCCACTAGACTCAACCTTAGGCGGTTATCAAATTAAGAGAAAAGAAAATTATCGTCATTGATTTTATTTCTTTTCATTTTTAACTTCCCTTAAGTGAAGGGGTGTTAATTCAATAAACCACGACCCGGGACAGTTTCTCGGGTGGATTTGCCACCGCTGCTCCTTGTATCCAACCGAAGTTACCAATTTGGCTTCGCAGGGATGGCCGAAAAGTGGAAAAGGCTCCTCCGATCGAGGAACTACCCGCAGCGAGTGTTAAACAGTTTGTAATGCAATTTGCCCAGCGGCAAATTAATGTGAATTGAATTGCGAGATCACTGATTGTTCTTTTTCTGCTGCGGCATTACGAATTTAGCATTGTCGAATGAGCTCTTTTATTCTTATCCCATGCGTATTACGCGGAATAAGCCCTCGGAAATGTGACAAATGCGTATTAATATATATTATAAATTTTTCGCTAGTTTGTTAATAAATAATGAACTTATAGAACTGAAAATAGTTACGTGTCGTCTCTTGAATCGTGGATGCCGGCGTATCTCGGATAGCACATAATGTTCAAATAAAATATTCAAATTTATTTTTTTTAACGCGACACGTCTTATCTGCCGCCACCATAAAAAAAAAAAAAAAAAAAAAAAAAAGCAGGGGATTTTTATTTAACCTGCGTCACGTTCCCACCAAATCCACAGCATTGGAAGATGGTGAAATTGCTCGCTGCGATAAAGGCACCAACTTAATAAATGCATCGCGCGGGTCCGGTTTTAAGTAATTTCTGAGTTTGGCGTGTGCCGCGGGTGACGGGATGTATCGAATCGCGGAGGCTTCGCGATTTTTTCCCATCGGCAGGAAAACCGGTCCTGATTTGCATATCTGAAGAATGGCAGAAGAAATTTTCAGTTAATTGATTTTTGTAAAGTTAATTTTTTCCCTTATTTTTTTAAAAGGAATCCGATAAGTAATAAAAAAAAAAAAACTTTTATTTTGACTTCATTTCTAAAACTTATTTTACAACTTTTCTTATTTTATTATAGGTTTCCAAATGGTTGATTGTTAGCATTGTTTCCGATATTCTTTTTCTCCCGGGAAGGGGCGCAAGCAGGGAGGGGTGGTTTTGCCCTTCTGCCTGCAAAACTGCCCCAATGGCGGATTAAACCGACAATTGCGTCTTGGTCTAATCCCGGGTAAAGCAAAAAAATTTGGGTCTCAACTTCTTTCTGAGCCTCCACCTGGGCGCTGCGCCCATTGTCCTTTCGGGACATATCGGCAACCCTTTCGAATAAACTCGCCCAAGAGGGAAATAATATCGTGGTACCTTTAATGCCTTTAATAATAACGCAAACAATACATCAAACCGTGTCCCAAACGCGTCTTTTCATTTATTATTTTCGTCTATCCGTCCCGCTTTTGATGCACGACCATATTTCAGCCCTGTCTGTTTTATATTCATGATTTACCCCGTTTTTTCTCTTTTCGCGGGTTTTTATTATTTGCTCCATAAATTTGGTGCTCCCCGAAAGTGCTCTCCTCGCCGCATTCGGCATTGTCATTTAGGTTTTCGCTTTGAAATCCGCAACGAATAAGCGAAACCCCGCTGATCGCCGACTTCTTTTTTAACTTATTGCGTACATCAAAACGTATCGCTAACCGATGGCGTCCTCCCTTTGATAGGTGGCCATCCGTTCTAGCCGAACGGTCTACCGCATATGTTTGAAGTTCTAATTCCACGTTATCCCGTACATCAATCAAGTTAATAAATCAATAACATAATAATCGTTTATGCGTGGAATCAGACCGCAGACTCTTTCGAGGCACAAAACCGCCGCGCTTTTTACTTTTTACGTTCGCATTTATAGGGCGGTGACGATCCCCGCATTTTGAACATTATCTGGGAGTCGAATATGAATTAAATTTTTTTCCATTTTTAAATAAATAAATTAACTGCGTGTTCCGAAATAGGATTTGCCTGGAACGAATCGCGTGGACCTTAGCGGCTTTAAATGGCTCCTGTTTAATTCGTAAGAACTGCAGGAGAAGCGAGAAAATCCGCTGCCTGCCGTTGCGATTTTTTTTAATATTGATGTACGGACAATGTTCACGCACCAAGTATGCTCGGGCTTTGTGTTTGGGAAATTTCAAGGGAGGGCAAAATTAAGGGTTGTGTGTGTGTGTGTGTGTGTGTGTGTGTGTGTGCACTCCATTTCGATCAGACGGAAAATGCCGGCGAGAATTTCATTTTTGTTTTCCACGAAGACAAACCTCAAAAAACTGGTTTTTTGATGCCGCGGGGGAGGAAGGCGGAGAGTGGATCGTTTTTTGACAGTTTCGGAAAATTCTAAAAATTTTCGAATTTCTGTTATTTTTTATTTATTTATTTATTTATTTTATTTTTTTTTTTTCGAAATTCGAAATGTCATTTCAACTTGGAAGGAATTTTCGTTTTGTGCCAATCGAGGCGTGAGCCGGGAGCATATATGAAAGCAGGTTTTTCGGGTTTTCGAAAAGGTCCCGAGCAGGAGGGGTGTCGCCTCGCAGCGCACACCGGCTAGGAGTAGACGAAACGGAAAAGTCGAAATTGGAAAATCTGTCACTGCAGTAACAACTTCATTAAACAAACAGAACAAGCCGAGCGGACAGAACTGCGTTTTCAAAATTAACAAATTTAATAGGATATCAATGTAGTGCATAAAATTAGCATTAGACCACGCCTATTACTGATTATGTGAATAGTTGGGTCAGTTTTGCCGGAGTTTCCCGCTTTCCTAAGGTAAGCATAAGTCGAACGATGCAAACACCCCGTATTGATTAACTAAAAACCACCCCCTCGCTCGGGCATCCACCTAGCCGAGCCCCTTTTCGAATCGAGCAGATGGCATTATCCCTCCATCATCGACGCCAAACAGCATTGCTCGGATATAAAAGAGCCTTTGGAACAATTTTTCGCCCCAAAACAGCACCGGAACCAATTCCCCGGCCATCGGCGGTCCAAAGTCGCAGAAAGAGTTTTCTGCCGGATGAGAAATAAAAAAAAAAAAATTATAATCTGCCAAATCGGATTTTTGGGTGGAATGGAAAATCGCGTAACGTGACTTCTTTTTAAAGATCTTTTTTTCATCCCCTTTGATCCTTCGGGGCAGGGGCACCGGTTTATAATGCGAAGCGGATATTACCGAGAAACAAAAATTGTTTCATAAGCAGAGGAGGCGGATTACAAATTCCAACTTTAAAATCGGCGTTCATCTCTCGGAGGAAACGGAAAATTTTGTTTCGACCGCTTAGCCCGTTCGATGCACGCAGAATGTGCACGGAAAATGCAGCCGAATGACACGAATAGCGGAGTCATGTACAAGCCATAAACAACGGAGCCATTGCATTTGACACGTGAGATGTGCCACCCCTGAACGACTGCCCCACCGTCGGGGCAACCACCCACCCTTACCACCCCGTACCGTGGCTTCCGCTCTCGATCGACCCCATCTCTTCGCCAAATGCATTTTAAGCAACTTGCACAACGGGAACAGAGGCGCAATTGTAAATGCATTTTTACAAACGAATCGATATTTTCGATCAAAGAAACCAGGGTAATGGCGGCGGGCTCGGCAGTCTGCGGAACACTGGTCCCAATATCCGCGGACCTTTTCACATATTTAGCTCCGTTCGCTCTTTCTTTCCCTTTTTTTTTTTCCTCTCCTTTCCATGACCGGAAGCTCAAAATGCGAGTGACCGGAAACTGGGATAACCGCGATTTTTGCTCCAGCGGCAGCGAGCGGAACGCAATTCCGAAAGTCGAAAGAAAAAAAAAAAAAGGCCGAGGGATCGGAGAAGGTACAAATGCAATTTGGTGAATATAAAATTAAAGCGGCAGGCGACATCCGAGTTCGAAACCGGGCCCCAACCTCAAGAATAATCGCGTGAAAAGGTTGTTTTAGGTTAAGGAACAAATAAGGGCAATTAGTTTGATCATAGATAAAATCAAGTCCAGTACAGACAAAAAATAATAACGCGAGAATACCCACCAGCTGTAGAAGGGATGGTTGTGCACGACGAAACACAAAAAAAAAAAAAAAACGAATAATGAACGAATCTAAAACAATGGCGGTAAAAAAATGAGTGTAGATAAAAAATATAAATTATATTATAAATAGGTCTTGATTATACGAATTGTTTTATGCGGAGTGGAAAAAGAGAAAAAAAAATAATATCGCGTCAAAGAGAATTAATATGCGTTGCTCCCATGTGGTTTCCAAGGCTTAAGGCAGGTAGAGCAGATGATTGTTTCAATTCACATGGAGTTACATTTATATATTATTATAACCCGAACGCATATCTGATAAATGTTTCTGGAAGGCGGTGATAAAAAAAAAATAGAAAAAATACGAATGAATAGTAAAAAAAAACATGTGTTCACGTCGTCTGGAGCCACGTTGACCGGATACGTGTTAATTTCGATCTCGCGTAGCCGGGATCCGTCGAGGGGATCGAAATTTTTCATTTTAAGATGCAACCGTTTCCGGTCGAGCGAGATTCTTTCCTCCCCTTTTTCGCCCCGACGCCAAACCCCGCAGCGAGAACGCGAAATAAAAATTAAAAAAGGCCATAATTATAAGGGTCATTGTTTGAACATGGGAGAGCGAAAAAAAAAAAAAAATGCAAAAACTTAGAAAAGAGAAAAGTGATCCTTACTCCGGCGAAAAACAATAGTTAAAAGGCGGTGGGTTTTCCGAATGCGGGGTGGAAAAGGGTGCGGCGGATTAAAAACGATTCTTTTGAAATTATTTCGTAATATGTACATCGGCCGGGGTAAATGCGGAGCCGAGGTTTCGGGGGAGGCTCAAGCCGGGGCAGTGGTGACGAAGACGACGACGAGAACGCGTCCCCGTCAGCCCACTCGATCAACCGGAAACGGAACGCTCCAGGAATGCACTCGCTTCGCGCGCCCCGTGGCCGAGAACCTTGCACTGCTTTCGATGTACCCCCGTGCCTCACGCAGAATCATCCCCGATTCGAAAGCGGACCCTTTGCCGTCTCGGGGGGGTTCCTTTTCGCGAGGTGGCGTCCGCAACCTCATTCGGCGCATGCAGTGGTTCGGGAGCTGAAACCAAGATTTTTGGCATTTTCCCGGGTCGCCGGGCGGTGGGAGCGAAACGCGAAAAAAGTCGGGGCAAAATATTCCTCGCTCCGTCCGATAAATAATGAGACATTCTCAAGAATTAGCGTTTTATTATGTGGAAACGCAGCCCTGCCACCCTCGTCCAAATGCCGCGGAATACAAAATTCATCCCTTAAGAGTATTTTTTGTTATATGCACAAATAGAAGGTGACGGGTCGCAATAAGTTAAATGTGGGTTCGAAGGTCCGGGAATCGCTTTTTGAAAAAAATAAAAAAAAAAAAAATCAGTAGCAACCCTTTCTTCGCTTCGTGGTGGAGAAAAAATTTAGAAGCTTTTTTTATTCAGGGAAAAAATATTTTTAATGGGCAATAATAGCTACGGGGTTGATTTCGGAGGGACACTGCGGACGGGAGACGAAAGCGGAAGACAAGACGTGGAAGATGGTTAAGAAATGGCAGTCATTTGTCTTATGAAATTTTCACGATGAAAAATTGAGAGGAGAATCGGCCTCCGTGAATTGAGTTTTCAATGGGGGTCGAAGGGGGTGCGTTTAAAGTCGAGCTAAAGAATGTTTTAACAATTTGAAATTTTCCCTTTTCTTCCCCCGACGCAGGTGAACGTCCGTACAAGTGCCACTTACCGGAGTGCGGGAGGGCTTTCATTCAGTTGTCGAACCTGCAGCAGCACCTGAGGAACCACGACGCCCAGGTCGAACGGGCGAAGAACAGGCCCTTCCACTGCAACATATGCGGAAAGGGTTTCGCGACGGAATCCAGCCTGAGGACGCACACTTCGAAGGTAAACTGTCTTCCCTGCATGTCAGCACGTCCCTCTGTTTCGATTGCCGTCGGAAGCAGCGCGGGGGTGGAAGAAAATGGCAGGGGGTGAGGTCGGAAGGCTTCGCTCGACTCCGCGAACGTCGTCTCCGCAGATTTTCCTCCGACCCGTTTCGCGCGGGATCGGGAAAATTTTTTTTTTTTTTGTTCGACCCCCGACGAACCTTTGCTTTTCGCCCCGCGGGACGCGGAATTAAAAAATGCGGGGGGTCGGCGACGACGCTCGGCCACATTTCGGAAGCGATCCGGGAGCCGATCGTTCCGGTTAGGTCCCGTCGGAAGAGGACCGCGAAGGGGACACGCCGCGAGCGGCTTCCCGCCTTCCTTCCGGCCGCTGCGCCCGCAGAACGCCGTCTTCTGCCCCGACGAAACCCTCCGCGATCTTCGATACTCACGTGTCGGCACTCTCTCCTAAGGTAGGTATGAGCACGACGCATCCGGCGGGAAACGCCACGGAAACGACAGAAAAATTCATAAATTCTCAAAACTAATACGAAACACAAACAAATTTTTCTTAACGGAAAGTGGAATTCGATCGGTTGACGGGGTGTGTCGTGTTGGCACACAATTTCCCATGATGGTTGCTATTATTATCATTATATATAAAAACATTATACGCGAATACACGTATGCAGTGGCAGGTTGGACCTGAGCTTTTCTCCCTTTTCGCCCTTCGGGAAATGTCAATTATTTTCCGCCCGGGGAGCGTTGCACTGCGAAATTCGTTCTTTCGCTTTATTGACATCCTACTACCATCCCATATATACATATATATATATCGCTGGAGACGTGTTTCGATTGGGAACGTTACGGAGTTGTCTCAAACGCTGTTGAAATATATATATATATATATATATATATATATGGGAAATGTATCCCGCTTCCTTCGTCGCATTCGCATGTATGTGGACACATGTATGTATGTACATGCATGCGAGGTATGATGTGTGGCACTGCGATATCGGTTTTTTCTTTTTTTAAATAAAGACCCGAGGTTGGGGGCGTAAAAAGGGAAAAGATTTAAAAACTTGTAATGATGAGATTTTTTTCTTTTTTAAAATTATTTCGGTTATAAGCTAACCGTGAGATTTTAATTATTTTCATCTAATACCATAATTTATCCGCTAAATCCTCCGTCAGTCCCGATATTTATTGCTGGAGAAAAATGGAAGGAAAATAAAAATGGAAAAAAGAAAAGATTCAGCTCCCGTGCGGCTCCCGAGAAATAATATTTATAATTTTTCTGAATTCCTCCCGGTGGCATATCCATACGTGTGCGTGTGCGTGTGCGTGTGCGTGTGTGCGTGTGTGCGCGCGTAAAATTCGTTTTGTCTCCGGGCTTACGTTATAAATGGATTTTGTCTCCCGGACTCTTATTATTATTATATTTTTTTTCACCGTTTTTCCGGATTATCGAATAATCCATTTTAATAGAATAAAACGCGAGCGCGTTACCGGGCGGGCGGCGGGGGTGTCTGCCGCGAAAATAAAGGCTCAAACGTTTGCTGTCCGTCGCTTTCGGGGGCGAAGGGGGTTGGGGGCGCATTTTTCGGCCGCCGAACGGAATTTTCCCGGCGCTGGCGCCGCCGCCTCCCCGTTTTAAGTTCGTCCGATTATCCGCGGATTTAACCGGGTCATCCATATAAATCTCGCCTGCATCACGTGAAGCGTTTTGCAAAAACTTCTTATTCGGTTCCGCGACCGATAAATTATGCCGCCGCGCTTTGTTTTTGTTTCGGGCTCCCGGGTGCATCGCCGCATTTTCCCCGTGATTAATTTGCTCGCCCGATGCGCGGGTCGAGCCCCCGAGCGGGGCCCGGTTCGGATCCGAACGTGGCGCTAGACTCCGCGGCTCCTTCCGGGCACGGAGGGAGGAAAGTGAAAAAAACGCTAAAAAAAAAGAAAAAGAAAAGAAAGAAAATGGCCACAAAAAATCATCAACAGAAATTGCGGGGAAGTCGATTTTTTTTTTAGGAATGACAATGGGGGTGGATTTTTAGGGGTGAGGTTAAGTAAAACGCGCATCCTCGTCTTCCCTTTTTTTTCACGGGGAAAAAAAAAAAAGGATGTTCCCATGCAGATATAAGCCATTCATTTTTTTTTTCCTCTTGCTTCTGTGGTAAACTTTTTTCAACCCCGTTTTTTTTCATTTTTTTCATCCCCGTAAACTCCACCCTGATTGTCATCCTCCCAATGCGAATTCGTACTTTTTTATTTTATTTCATTATTATTATTTTTTTTTTTTTATAATTTTTTAAAGCTTTTTCGTGTCACGATTATTTGACGGATAAAAACAGATTTCTTTTTATTTATTTATCCGGCAATCCCCGCTACAATCGTACACGATATTTTCAATAATACACGTTATGTGCGTAATTTAATTATTTTTTTTAAATTGGCAACCCCCAAAATCCGAATCCGAGGTTTTCCGGCAAGCAGCCCTCGCCCCTCAACGTTCCCCGGTCTCCGCTCGATATTTCACGTTGTTCCCTCCGCTCGCGAATGCGAAAAACTGATCTTGAGCCGATGTTGCATTGAGCCGGGGGATGAAAGAAAAAATCCCAACCCCTTTGGGCTTTTTGAAAAAACTTTTTTTTTTTTTTTTTTCCTTCTCAAAGTTCGTCCGCCGCCAAGTACCGGGGCAAGCGTGAAACCCTCCTGGAACGCGTAATAAAAGACGCCGAATCGGTTTTCGTTCGAAGCCCGTGAAGTTCGGAAGTCGGGTTTTTTCTTCTTCCACCCCTTCCCTCCCCTCGGGGGTTTCGAGCTTCAGGATTCGGAGGCGGTGCGGAAACCCGATTGCCGGCGTCGGAGATCGATACGCGGGAGCTGGGAGAACGAGGCAGCGGAAGCGAATCCCGGCCGGTGATCGACGATCGTCGGCCGTACCTGGGACGAACGTCGACCGACAGCGTTCGGATCGGGGCCTTCGCTCGTTCCGCACTCTCGAGCGCCGGGTGTAAAAGGAAAAAAAAACAAAAAAAAAAAACCGTATTTGGCTCGGAGATCTTCGCAGAGATAAAAGTAAAAAGAGATTCCCACCATCAGTTGGCATCCGTGGCTTTTCGAACCTCCCCCGGCGGTTGAGGATCGGAAGTGGCGCGGGGATCCGCGGCACCGTTCCTCGGGTTGCTTCCACGGCTGCACCGTTATTAAAGAAACGCGTCGGCGCCCCGAAGATGCATTTCGGTTCGTTGCCGCGCCGAAGGCGGACCGGAAGACTCCGTGCGCGGGGCAGCGGGAAAAACTTCGGGTAGCGGAAGATGGCGCAGGTTTCCGTCGGAACCCCGGCGACGAAGCTGCCGGAGGATGATCGCGGCACGTTCGGGATTTTTCGCCGCTTGCGGTTTTCGCTTTTAGATAATTCGATGGTTGTTATTTAAACCGGGCGCGATCATTACTTCGAAATTATAAACGATGCATCGCATCAGCTTTCGAAGTGTCATCGTTGAACGGATTAAGCCTCCTCGGGCGTTGCGGGTGATCTAATTTCCATCGCTTGTCACGAGCGATTTTTTTTTGCACGGCATGCATTGCGATCGGATTTAGGTTTCGCAGCGAGCTTGGAAAGCTTTCTTGCCGCTCTCAAAGTAAACTTAGGTTAGTTTAATGCGCGCCCGCACTACGCGTGCCCCTTTCGCGGTTAGGAACAAGCTCTCAAATCGATACCGCTCTAAGGCCAAAACCATGCATCGCTTCACGTGTGCGTTCGGCCCTGTTTCAACCAAGGACTCGGTTTCCGAACATAATTTTCGTGTAGACGAGAAACTGACGGCGCAGGAAATCGAAGGCAGAAAAACAAATTTCCACGAAAAGTGATACGACAAAAAATATAAAAAAAAAAAAAAAAAAAAAGAGGTCCGGGAAATTCCGACAAAAGCAAAAAAGGTAAAAAAAAACACAAAAACTCCACATGTCACGCGACAGAAAAGGAATTTTTACAAGAGGTTGAGTTTCTGGGGGGAGGGGCGAGGGAAAAGTGATGCGGAAGGCTGTGTCTTTCTTCCCCCCTCCCCCCGGAGACTCCCTTTTCCGGGAGCGAATTTTTTTCGCGCGTTCTTTTCTTACCTTTTCGGGGGGCGGGGGCAGGTGGTCGAAACGCCGCCCCTCCCCCTCCCATCACGCGTCGGGCACGGAGCACGCGAACGCGGCCCCCGTCCGGAGGGCCTCCCTTTAGAGCCCCTCCCCTTCGAAAGCGCCCCGGTTTTTTTTTTTTTTTTTACCTTGCTCCGGCCCCGGCGGAACCGGAAACGACGCGGCGGGGAAATCCGCTGCGACCGGCCCTCTGCCCTTCGGGGAAAGCGCCTTTTGAGATCCTTTTCGGTCGCTTCATTTGCCCGTTCAATAATTAATGCGCGACGGGAACCTAAAGGAGTTTTCATTACGAAAACTATGCAAATGAGATCCCGTAACGTCACATTATGCTCCCCATATCGAGAGGTTCGGGTCGACCTAAACCTGAGCGGTGGGGCGGGGGGAGGGAATGTAGGTGTGCGTTTAAATCGAAAATTGCCGACGAAACCAATAAGTTTTGCATCCATAACAATAAAACCGCCGGAAAATAGGAAATAGAAAAAAGATTAAAATCTATTTCGAAGTTTTCGGCGTAAAATATATGAAATGGATGGGGGAGGACGGGGGCGGGAGAAGAAATAACCACGAAATGATGGAGCAGGTTTGTTTCGCGCATCAACTGGACCCCGTCCGCTTGAGGGAAATTTGTCGCGGCTTCGATTTGCCCCTCCCCCTCCCCCCCCCCCGGAAAAGAAAATCGCGGAAAGGGAAAGTTTCGGAAATCGCGTCGGACGTCGCCGGGAGCCGCGTCGAGCGTTCGCTGCGGGGCGTTCGTCCGAAGAGCTCGGGGGAGGTTTGCCGGCAGTGCCGCAGCTTTTAACGTGTCGAACGTCCGCGGGTCCCTCGATCGACCAAATTTATCGGGATGTCTTCGAAGGCGAAAGGAAATTTCAAAAGGCCGAGCTGGGGCGAACGCCCGTCGCCGGTTCGCGGACCGGGGCCGCGTATCGCGATTTCGGGTATCCCGCGCTCGTCCCCCGGGGGGGGTAGGGGGAGACGAAGGGGGAGAAGAAAAAAAATGGGAGATTCTTGGACGTTGCTCATTACTCCTGACAATCAAGTAAAAACTCCATTATCGCTGAAATTAAAAATTCACAACCCCGGATAATTTACCTACATTTTCCGGGATTTCGATCCCCGTAAGCTATCCATGGGTGCGGGACACTTTTCATTTGCTTACTCGCAGGAGTGTAATCTGCTTTTTTAATTTGTAACCGTTTTTTTAAATAAAATCTCAGGGAACTTTCTCACTTTCATAGGAGAAATTTATTTTTGAGCTTTCGGGGACGATCTCGTTTGAGAGTTTTATTTCTCATTTTCAACCTTTCCGACGTTTTTTCCGGCGGGGAGGAAAAGCGAGAGGATTCCTCTCCCTCTTTCTTTTTTTTTTCTCTCCAGTTTTTGTCGCAATTACGAAAATGCACCGTCAAATTGGATAATGACAAAGCGCGACAAAGTTCCCTGTTGTGCATAACGAACCCGGGGGCCGAAGCGCAGCTCCCGCATTAAATATATAATTTCCCTGCGATTATATCGCTGGATGCAAACTAATTCGCGGCGGTCGAATTTTAGCATCGATCAACCGCATTTGACAATTTGTTAAATGTTCGAAAAGGGCTCGTTTTTAGAAAACAAAAAAAAAGCCTTCGGGGGCGCCTCCCCATCGCCCGCGTCATTAAATTTCGAAACTTGGGCGGGCGACCCGGGGGCCGGGGAAAATCGGTTGAAGCGAACGGAATCCACCGCTCCCTTTCTGCGTTTGCGCTTGTTGTCGCGCCGCGGGGTGAGTGGCGAGAGGAGGCGGTCGGAACCTGAAAATTTTTGGATTTCCGGCCCGTCGTGGCGGCCGGGGAGGTATCCAGGGAAAGGGAAAGAACCCCAAAGCCGCGCCGCAGATTCTTATTTTTCCTCTGCCCCGCGGGGGTGCCCGAGGGGCGGGTCATCGGCCCGTGCCCGCGTGCCGAGTCCTCTCACTGCCGCGGTCCCGCGTCGGAAAGCCTCCCCGCGCCCTTCCGCCCCGCCCCACATTGAAGCCGTTTCGACGCTTTCGGATTTCTTCGCTCCCCCTTTCCTCCCCCCGCAGGGGGTGCAAGTGTGCCGACACGTCGAAGCCCCCGTCATTTTCCGTTACCGGCGGCCTTTCTGCGCGAGACGGACGTGGCCGGTTCCCCGTTTCGGACGGATTTTCGAAACGCTTCGAACGCTCCGCTACCTTCCGGTTGGGCAATTATCATTATTATTATCATCGCAAAGGGTAGGAAAAAAGACAAAGGAAATGAAATTTAGATATTTTAAAGGGAAGAAAAAAATTTTTTCTTCCCTTATGGAATATTATATATTTTTAAAATTCTTATCGCTTTTCATATTTTGGCGGCAGGCAGGGATCATTGTTTGCTTTAATTAGGTTTTCATTTTTATCTGGGTTTCCGCCATCTTGATTCGACTCGAAATTTCGGTTGAAAAAAGGAAAAAAATATATATATATATATATATATTTTTATATTTCGGCAACGCCCGCGAGTTTTCTCTTATTTTTTTTCCCTCCCACCCCTCCCCCGGGGAAATTTTCTTTCTCCCCAAAGTGCTTCCTCTTTCGGCGACAACCACCCCTGAACTTCCCTCATTCATTCATTTTTCGCACTTTTTCCAGTGTTTTTTTTTAAGTTTACGCTGATCAATTGATTGCTTCTGTTTTTCTTTTCTTGCTTTTATTTTACTCAAGGAACAAAGGGAAGCACTTATGGGGATCCCGTTAACGAGTCTAGAGCCACGTCTACATGTAAGTCTTCATTTTTTCTTTTTCTTTGTTTCTTTTCTTTCACTCTAACAATTTTCGTTTTCTTATTTCTTCCAGACTTGGATTTGACTGTTTTTTCAATTTTCTTTTTTTTTTTTTTTTTTTGTGCACTCTTCTTACTTTCTTTTTAGCTTTTTACATACATATATATATATATATATATAAAATCTTGATCTCTTCGATTCCGTTCTCTGTCCGAAGTTTCGCCTCGGCAACAGCGTTAACGATTTTGCTTTTGAAATTTTAAACGCGCGAGATAGATATCGTCCGCGTTTCCACCGGAAAAACCTTTTCGGCGACCTCTTCAAAAGTTGGCGGACCACGTTCCACGCCGCGCTGCCGGAAAATCTTAGGTTTTTACACTTGCCCGTGCGAATCCATCTGCGAATGCTGCCGCTTCTTCTGAGGCGCCTCGATTGACGTTTACTTCGCCTTCGCTCAGGTTTAATCGCTCCGGATTTTCCCCTCGTAACGAAAATGCATCTTCGGCTGATGAAACGACGGACGGGGATGTACGCATAACGAGAGCCACTTCCGGGGGATAAGATAATCGAAGCATCATGTTCACCGTGCATACGTATGGGATGTTGTCTCCCCGTGCATGTATGTAGGCTGCTCGCTTGTGCGAGTTGTGCCGGCGGTTTCCTCTCGTCAGGCACCGCATCCTCGCACTTCAGCTCGGATTAGGTTTTTCCGCCGTGCCGTGCCACGCCGCCATGCGAATACTATAAAAATATATTTTCATGTTCTTTTTGTGAATTTTTGTCGCATCCCCGTGGTTGTAAGCTCTTCCGTTTGCTGTATATTTCGTTTCTTCAATAGGAAATGTCTCAGTTAGGCAACGCCCATAATCCAACTCACGCCGCGCTGCTGGGCAGTCAGAATGCCGTGACGTGTCCTCTCTGCCACAAATTGTTCCTGGGAGGCGAAAATCTCATGGAGCACATGAAACACACCCACAAGGAGCCGAACGCCAGCGGAGTGGCCAGTAAGTATCTACTCTCGCAAAGCAACAGGAAAATTATGCTGGGAAAACGTCAGCCGAAGACGCTTCAAGCTCTGCTCTTTGTTTGAAAGCTAAAAATTAATTTATTTCAACAACAATTAACGCTGTCCCCGAATTTAGATATAAAACGTACTTCCAAGTAAGATTCGGAGCTGCGGATGCAACGGTTGCTGTCCGGCGACGTGCCGCAGCATCTTTCTGTTGTGTCGGAGTTACTTTTTTTCCTTCCAACTGAACTTTTTGCTTATTTCGTGCTCGCGTATTCATGCATCATTCGGACTGAGGATCGCAGGTATCATTTAATGATACGCTGTTCGGCACCCGTTCCGAAGCTCAAAAATCTGATTCGTCATTAAAGTGCCTGTTAAGTTACCTCGTTTGACACCTTAAAAAAGAGTTTTAAATTTTCTTCGATAAAACGTGCCTGCCATTCGCTTAAGTCTCCAAAGAAGACGATTACGAAAACGTTAGCTTTGCGGGCAGCACGTTGCAGGCGCCGGTAAGGTGCCTCAACGTTCCTAAAATTCAGGTAACTTCTTGCTTTTCCATCCCTCCGAAGAGTTGATTAAGCACTTAGGATTAACAACCCTATATGTTTTCTTTCAACCGGCTCCTACTTGGCGAAAAGGAGGACGGCGAACCATCCTTGCCCCATCTGCGGGAAGCACTACGTCAACGAAGGAAGCTTGAGGAAGCATTTGGCGTGCCACCCGGAAACCTCGCAGTTTTCGTCCTCGTTGAGGATGTGGCCTTGTTCGGTTTGTCAGGCCGTCTTCACACACGAAAGCGGTGAGTACTCGAACCTTGCGCGATCGATTTCGCGATGCGCAAAGTGTCGCAGGCAGCTAACCGCGCATGATTACTGCATTTTACAGGTTTGCTGAGTCACATGGAGCACATGAGAATGGACCCAAAACATCAGTTTGCTGCTCAGTACGTTCTCAGCCGTGCTGCCGCGGAAAGGAGGGAGAGGGAATCCCTGATCGCTGCCGCCGTGGCCGCCAGCAGCGCCGGCTCTTTCGGCCTAGGAGGTTCGTTTCCAGGGTTTGAAAATTCGTCTTGATTTTGCTTGCGCTGTCGGCGAAGCTTCAATTTACGTAAATTCTTGAATTTCCAGCGGGTCAGCCCGTCAATTCCATGTGCGCGTCGCCGGCTCCAAGCGATTCGTCGTCTATAGAACATCTTTCGTCGACGGGAAGCGAAACGGGGAACATCACGAACAATAACAATAACAATAAATTAGATATGTCCCATATCTCGCCTAACATGAGTTCGATCAGATCCTCGTCGCCTTCCGCCATGGAGTACAACGATATACCCAACAGAATGGCGGCGCTCAACGCTGCCATCGCCCAGGCTCAGAACCTTCAAGCAGACCAAGATCAACCGATCAACACCAACAAGGAGTTCCTAAATAATCAGGAAAAATTCAACATGGAAAACAACGGCCTGCAAATCACTCCCTCGAATCTGATCATGAGGAACAGCCCGCAAACAAACGACAACAATAACGAAGTGCATCCGCCCAACGAGTTGAAACCCGACGGTTTCAACAAGGACATGCCAACGGCGAGGACGGACATAAGCCCGGCCCACGCCCAGCAGCTCGCGGTGAACGCGATGCGCGCAAACCTGGAGAACATGCGCAACATCGAGTCTCTGGCGGGTATCCGCTCCGGATACCTGGACAATCCGCTCGCGAACCAGCAGCAGCAGAACGACAACGTTTTCCGAATACAGCAGCAGGCCGCGGAAGCGCTGCTTCGATCCCAGGCGGAAGCCGCCCTGAGGCTCGCCGTCAGCCAGGCCGCTGCCGCCGTCACCAGCGAACGCAGCCAGAACAACATTCATTCCCAGCTCAGTCCGGACCTGACGGAGGCGCTTCGGCTTCAGGAGCAGAGGCTGGAACAGGCCCTGAGATTGCACGGAGACCCAAGGGTGCTGGGCTTTTCCCTCAACAACCCGAATCCCACGCCGAATGCGAACTTGAACTCCAACGGCAACATAAGTAACACATGAAAATTCAGTTTTTATCATTAAATACAATTTTCATTTAGTTTTATAATTCGGAAACCACTTTTTAACGACGGAAAAATATTTTTTAGACTACTTTAAAACCATGTTTAATTGTAAAAATTTGAAAACTAATATTCGTACTTGCCAAAAAGAGGAGCCTATTGCATTTTCCAATAGGAGTCTCTCATTGGAAATCGTTTCCACGTTTGGTCCCGTCCCAAAGCTTTCGCCGTAGATTCGCGCATAACCCGGTGCAGCGGCACGAAAAAGCATTTCGGAAAAAAGGGCTCGGCCCCGAGGATGAGGCGCCCGGGAAAATGAACCTTTTCCAAAATTCCGTTTCCAGCTTCCAACGGCACCTTCCCCCGCGGCATCTTTCGGTCCCACCGTCCGAAACCGCTCTTCGGAATCCGCGGTTTCGCCGGGAGCCAAATCCAAAGGGGCGCAAATGGGGAGGCAGAAAGATGAACCTTCCTTCGGAGTGTCAAAATTTCAAAAAAATTCATGTGCGCAAAGTGCAAAATTACAGCCACGCTTGCCGCGGCAGTGCCATCGCGAAGTGAAAAAGAAAAGCGTCGGAATGAAAAGATTTTCCCAGTTATGAATTTTAAGAAAATTTTTAACCTTTTTTTCTTTTGGCGAATTTTGCGATCTTCGGCGCAAAAATTAAATACAATTTATGTGACGTCTGAGAATATTTTTAGGGCCAATAAAATGCAAATATCCAAAGTTGAATTTTGGGTTTGGTTTTTTTAAAAGTTAATATTACATTAAGTTTTTATTTTACGTTTATAAACTTACTTCTATTGCATTTTCCGTTACATATAATTAATTATTTATTCATTTTTTTTTCGTTGTTCTTTTCATGTTTTAATTGATAACATAAAAGGATCTTTATATGATCCTCTAGTTTTTGTATTAAGTTGTTATTATATAGCTTTTTCCTTTTTATTAAGCAAAGATCGATTATTGGACTGGAATATTTTTCCCTTTTTTTTTGAGTTTGCTACTTTTGATATAACAACGATATTATTATTAATATAAAAAGTGTATATATTAAATATACGCTCAGGACTGTGGTAGATATCATTGTTTCTTGTGCTGTTTAATTAATCCCATTTAACCCACTTTAACATTTTACCCTGTTCTTTATAATGTCAATTATAACATATTGAAAATATTGTTTTTTTTATGTTATTAATAATTAACGTGTTTCCAATGAATTTTTCACTTTGTTTCAATATCGATTTATTTGTTACGATATAATTATTATTATTTTTTAAATTTGTTTTAACCATATGCCACGAACAGTCTTTTATTAATTTAATGGAATCTTACGTATTACAATTTTAATTAGGCAACACATATTCTCCGTCTGATTCACCGACGTTTAATGTATCATATTTTGTTATTTAACCAATAGCATCATTATTAAAACGAGGAAAATTAATTTTTGCGTCATTCGCTCACAGAATCAACATTAAATTTCGATTTCATTCGAAAAGAAATTGATCGAAAATTCGCCAGGAGACGTCACAAAAATTATATTTCTTACGCCCGCACAATGATGTATGTATCCGCGCACGCGATTTTTATGTTTCCCGCTTTATTAATCAAAAATACGAAGCAATAAAGGCGATTTCCAATGACAGAACAAGGAGGAGAAGGAGACGAACATATGGCCAAATCAACGCTTTTTTTGGCATTTCACCATTTTAAAAGAGTTAAAGTAAAATAAAGTAAAATAAAAAGTACAAAAATTTAGAGTGCAGATTGATTAATTAATCCGAAAATACTTAAAAAACAAAAAAATGAAATGAAAAATTAGTTTTTTTAAATGTTATTTAATTTTTTAAGAAACTTTCATGGTTCGAAATCCTCATCTCGTTAACAGATTAATGCCACATTTGCCGCTTTAACCACTGATTGCCATAGATTTTTCTGGGGGTGTTTTTTTCGCCCTGGGGCAGTGTGCTTGGACCAGAGGCGCGCTTGCAAAGCGCTAGAAAAAAAACACCCTGACACAAACCGGATTACTACTGGAACAGAATCACATATTCACACGCTTACAGATATTGCATTCAAACGAAAATACTGAAAACAATAAGATTTTTAACTTAATAAATATAAAAATCTGTGATTTTTACAGAATGATTAATAAAAATTTAATCTAGGAGCAAATAATTTATATTGATGTCTAAATAAATAATATAAAATGTATTTGTTTCCTGATGTAAATAATTTGCGTGTGTGCGTGTATATATATATATATAAATTTATATATACACACACACACACATACTCACTCACTCACATTCATACACACATAAATATACATAATATGTAAAGATAAGTTGGAAACTACAAGTTATTTACCATTAAGAAAGGAACTAAGTTTTGAGTCATGACAATTTAAAACGAAAAACGTTCAAATTTCATATTTTGTATATATGTTTATAAATGTATATAAATAATAATTATTAATATTCAAATAAGTATAATTAGTTACGATAATGCATTTCTCTTTCATTTGTTTTTTTTTTTTTATGTATTCAAATGAATTATGACGAAAAACTTTAAAAAAGCGTATGCATGGTCTTTTTAGTCAATTTTCTCCCAAAAGTTTTTGAATGTTGGAGTAGATCTTTATGTTTGTAATTTCATTTGTACGTTTATTGTTGGGTTTTTTTTTATTTTTGAGAGGCAGAGTAAGTGAGAGAGAGTGAGAATGGAAGCGAGATAGAGAGAGATAGAGGCAAATGTAAAATTAAACCTGAAAACAACGTGAAAAATTGAGGTTATCAGAGAAGGAAGAAGTAAAATCTCTCGGCTGCTTTTTTCCCTTGGTTTCCGAACGATGATGATGACATGGTAACCTCATTCAGGCGTCATGTAAGAATGATTCACTTGCCATACATCAAATCTTTTTAAACAAACAAATTGATTTTTGCTGCCCTTTCGTTCTTCTTCAGATTTCTTCAAATGTTTACGATCAAATTTTAAAAAATTTTTCATGCCGCGAATATTTCGAAGGTTTAAAAATTTTCCATAACGTTTTTTTTCTTTTTTTTTTTGCAGTGAAATAATATAAAACGTTAAATATGCAAACAGGTGAAATTGCTACTCCATTCATATATAAATATATACATAAGATTCGTGTGAATGAAAAGGTACGAATGAAATTTGGAAATTTTCCTTTTTTTGTTGCAATTATTTGTTGAATATGTTGCGTCTCCCTCCCTGCTGCCATTTCAGTGAACTGTATGTCTAACTGCCATGATATGAGACTGTTTTGTTGTATTTCTACCATTAACAATTACTAGTTTTCGTAACTTTTCTTCCTTCACCCAACTGTTTTTTTTTTTTTATTTTTTGCTTTTTTCCCTAGCCGAAAAGTGTCAGCTATTTCAGATTTCGGGAGCCCTGTAGCTCTCAACTGATAACATTTTCCACTTTTAAAAGCAGCAAAATCAGAATCGCAGTTTCCGAATATTTGTTCTGTTATCGTCCGCAGCTATTTCAATGCCATGGGCGACTGTCGAAAATTCATATCGCTCTTACAAGTAACGGAATAATGTTGTTGTAATTCGCGAACGTAAATGTAACATGGTGTAACACACACACGCACACACATATATATATATATATGTGTGTGTATTTTGTTTCAGATAAAAGAGAAAATTGTTATTTAAAAAAAAATTAATTTTGGTTTCAAGTCAAAAACATAAATTTCTTAAATCGTGAAAAATATATATCGTGCAAGCTAGTCTTTGGAATAATATTGAGAAATGCTTTCCACTGTACATATTTAAAAAGAAAAATATCAAAAGATATTGCATTTTTATACGAAAAAAATAATACAAAAATGACACTTTTCTTAACATTTTCCCCCCTCCTACTTTTTATTTGTTGAAATAAAACCTGCAATATTTTTATTAGCATTATTAAATTTTTTTTTATTTTACAAGAAAGAAATATATATATATTCTATTTTAAATATTTTGTTTTCCGCTGATCGATACTTTCATTATAGCAATTCATTTGTTTATGTGTATATATATATATGTATGTAATTACTGGAATTTATTTAAAAACAAAAAAAATTAAATGTTCTCAAAACCTTGAGCACATTTTATATACGTATCTATATATATATGTACATATATAAAATGAATGCATTCCGGTAACTTCTGTGATTAAATGTTGAGTTACAGTTTTATTTGATTTCTATTTATTATTATTATTATTATTACTATTATTATTATTATATTTTCTCTCAATTTTCCAAAATTTGTTTCCCGTGTGACTGCTGAATGGGTTTTCTTAAACAATTTTTCTCTTTTTTCCCCTCACTTTCTTTTTAAATTCGCTTTTTTAACATGTAATACACAATAATCCATGTCTTATCAAAAATTTTATCATAGAACTACAATAGCCATTTTATAAACAATAGTAATGAAACATTAGATGTTAAGCATGTTGTATGATATAAGGTTATTTATGTTTTGATATCGTTTCCAATTATTTTTAAACTTCGAAGCGTTTTGGGATTTTACTTTTATTTCTGAAAAAAGAAAAATGAGGAAAATTCGTTTTAATTTTTGTTTTTCGTGTATTTCTTTTATTATTTTGCTTTTCTTTTTTTCCCTTTTTTTCGATTTTCCTTTTTACTTATGTAGACTTTGCGAGAAAAATATCTTTGGATCTTGTCGACTTCACATAAGGAACCGAGAGGAAATGTCTCGTGTGCAAATTTATATTCGAAAACCGCTCTCGTTTGATGTTTCTTATGTGACAGTTCGTAACTTGGCTGCAACAGGTTTTTCGGCAAAGTTTTTCGGTTTTGGCCCGTTGAGTCGAAAATTCGATTTCACGGCGGAGTCGAAATTTATGTTCAAAAAAAATTAACAGTCCAAATTTAAGAATATAGATTCGAAAAAGTAAAAGTGATATCATTTCTCACCTAGTTCGTAATATGTATTACATTCAAATTTTTTAATGATAAATTATTAAGTTGCAATAGCCCGAACACCGTTTTAAAGGCATCAGCAAAATAGCTTTTTCGGAATTCAATTTGCAATCAAATTCTCTGCTTTTGGGAAATAAAAAACGCAAATTCAATTCTGAAATTGGCTATCCTTTAGCGGTGTACATAGCTCACATGTTTCTTAATTGGTCAAAATTTTGCAATAGCCCAAACACGTAAATGTATTTTGAAAAATTATCTTTTGCGATGGCTATGAACCTTTTTAAAAAAAAACATCCATCCACTGAATACCTAACGCATCGGAAAAGATAATATTTTTAAAACAATCACATTTATGTTGTACATATTACACGTATCTACGTTTTGTTTTTATTTTTCTTTTGTTTTGTGTATTTTTTAATTTGCTTTTTTTCTTTTTTAACTTTTTAATTTACTACAATAGCCCAAATTGCATTTTGAAATTGATGGTTTAACTTACTTAACGTTTCTTATGATCGATTCGAAACGCTGATATTAAAATCGTCAAGAACAATCAAAAGAAAATAGAAAACCGTTTAAGTACGATAGACCGTCAAAACAATACTCAAATGCAACTGTACATATAATACATAGAAAAACTAAGTTAGAATGGTAAGGAAAAACTTAATATTAAGTTGATACAGATGTACTATGTCAAAACATTTTTCAAATTATGACTATGCTATGGATTGAAATATCTATCTTTGGCAGTCAAACCGATTGTGACGACAAATCAGAAAAATAAATAATTAAATGAAAAAAAAGCAATTGCAATAGCACGGACTCATACATTTCTTCTCACATTCATAATTGTGAATGAAATGAGATTTTTTATGTTTGAAATCTCGCAAATGGTTTCATTTTTTTGTCCACAAAATAAAATTCAAAGAAAAAAAATGAAACGAGAAACAGTATGTAACATATATATACTTCTTGAAAGTATATGAGGTGCACTTTCATGTAAACTGATCACTTGTATTATACTGATCGAAGCTGAGTTTATGTGATGTGTGACCAAAATATATAATATATATATGCAATAGCCCAAACGCGTGTTGAAGCACAGCGCTTACACGCTACACAAAACAATTGGAGTTTTCCATTTTACACTTTATATATTTGAAATATATACATTTTCTGCAGATTGGTACATCTAGTGCGGTGTACAACGAATCATATATGTCATCAACAATCGATATCCAAAGTCGATTAATAACATGTATGAAAAAGTCTACATTGAAAAATAAAAACTTTAATTTTTAATTTCAATTCTAAATTTTGCCCCTTTTTTGGTTGCTTGATCTTATTTGTTTTTCTTTTTTTGGGGGCTTATTGTATTTCGGGACAATCTTTCTTTTTTATATTTCTTTTTATCTTTTTCGATTTTGGTTGTTTGAATTTTTTCTTTTTCGGTAATCATTTCATTTTAAAATATTTAATCAGTATTAACCGGTTTTTGAGTTAAATATTTTTCTGAAAAAGAAAAAAAAAATTCAAACCAGTTTTAACAAAAGGTTGAAAATAGGTTTTAAAAATATACAAAAAAAAATAAAAAAAAAATACAAATTAAGTCTTATAAAAATTTACAAAAAAATACATTAATCGAAAAAAGAGAACCGGTTTTATTTTACAGGATTTTTAAGTACACTTATTTACAAATGTTTGTTCTTAGTAAGATACATGGATATTCATTACATATTAAATGCCATAGCTTTTTATTGAAATATGAAAAAATATAGGCATGCTAGTGATAATTGAAAGTTATAACAGAAATATTCTGATATATTGAAAAATTTCAAAACATCGGATTTAAAAAAAAATAAAAAATTAATTTTCAGACAAATAACTAACCATCAGTTTGCCTATATTCTTTCAGTTCTTTTGCTCTTCATCTTTTGCTAATTTTCTGCGTGGGATTAATAAATTATTTAATTCTTAAAAACGCTTTTTATCCTTTTTTTTTTAAATTGTCACAGTGAAGAAATACAAACTGTAACTTTCATTTTAGTTTAACTTTTTTACTGGTGTAATGAAGGAAAGAGAAAAATAACAATAATTAATTAATTCCGTGTTGTGTTGAAACATTAAAAGAAATTTTAAAAATCCGCCTTTTTTCAATAAATTTTCTTGTTGCATTGATTTTTTTTTCCTCCCTTTTTAAATGAAGTTTTTGTTAATGTTATTAATTTTTTTAGTTGCTTGTTTTTTATTTATTTATCTATTTATTTATCTTAGTATTTTTTTTCCTTATTCATTTTTTGTTGGATTAACTCCGAAACTTTCTTACTAGTCTTCCATTCAAGTAAACGTTTAAGGGAAAAACAAAAAGAAAAAAATTGTTTAACCTTCCACGTTGAATTTTTTATTTCCACCATAAATTTCATCATTAGAGAGTGCAATCTAATTGTTAATTGTGTGAATTACTTTTTGGTTTCATTTAAAATCGTTGGTTCCAATGTTACCAGAAACTAGGCGGAAACTCGTTTTGCGAAACATTTTTCATAAAATTTTCTCTTTTCTTTTCCTTTATTTGAAAAGGCATTTTTATAATCAATAGCCAGCTAACGTAGTAGCATATAAGATTTACTTTTTAGTTTTTCTTTTGTTCCATTTATTTATTTCAAATGGTGTTTATCTGCATTAGTAGTTAATTCATATTTAAATTAGGTAAACTTTTAATAGTTCACAGTACAGATTTAATGTTCTATTTACAGTAATATTTATCTCATAAGGTTTTAATTTTTTTATTCCATTAATTTTTTTTTTTTTTTTTTTTTTTTTACCCAGTTGTCGGTATTGGTGGATTTTTTTAAAATCCTTTTAATTTGCGATAAGAATTATATTACATTCTTTGAAATCCATAATTTTGTTTATCTTTGCTATAAAATTCTACTAATTTTTTTTAGAAATCTTATGCATATCGTCTTATTCTTCTCCCTTAAAAAGGTACATCTTGATCAGCAAGGACGTATCTCATCCAATCCTCATGTTTTTTATTTCTTGCACTTTAGTTCTTGAAACATACTGACTTATTTTAATACAAACGTTTCTAAACTATTTATCATGCAATATATTATATAATTTTGTAAAATTTCCTTTCAGGGTCCGCCAAATCGACAACAGTACACAATTTTATTTTTTTAAATTTTTTTAGGCAAAAAGGAAAAGAAATTAAAAAGATATATAACATTTCCCCCAAACATTATAAAATTTGATGAAATTCATGAATTCCGACGTAAAACTTAAATTTTGGAAGATTATTTTTAAAGTTCCTATGTCACTATGAGTTGGATTTAATTTCGTGTTTCCCTTTTAATATTGCATAAAATTACTTTTCTTCTGAATGTTATTTAAAATTAAGTAAAAATATTGAAGTGATTGTATTTGTCGTCAAATTTTGTATTTTGTATTCGATATTATTTCTTCGATAAAACATTTTAAAAATTTTTATATATATATATATATACACGTACACATACACGTACACAAATATACATATACAACCACACTTATACACTTATATACATATGTATATATATAGAATAATTAAAAATGTGGGAAAAAACTTTTTTTACCAAATATTTTTGTGAAAATGTCTTCAATTTTCGAACTGCTCTTGGTCTTTTTATGGTAAAGAACGAACTCGTCTCAAAATTTAACTAAGGTTGAATACAGAATACATTATTTTATTATTTTTAAAATGCTATTGAATAACCATATTGATCAGCTTTCGGTTTATTGCGGTGTGAATGACGAAATAGCAATTCATTAAGTAACAAAAAAAAAACCGATATTTGGTTAATCACATGAAAGGAAACTTGTCCATGATTTTTAATGCCTCTGTTATCAAAAAAGAAAGAAAAAATCTTGTTTTTCCACTGTTTGGTTGCAAGAGGAAGGATGAAATGTTGAAATACAAATTTAAAAAAATCAAAAATACGTGTTCGAACAAAAAACTTGAGGATGAATTCGTTTTATGAGTTTTCGATAGTAATTTAAAGAAAAGTACAGGGATTTGAAAATACCTTTTTCTTTTATTACGCAAATATTGCGATTTCTTCGCCCTAACAAAGTCTCTTGCTTGATTTTTTGTCCTCACGACATAAAAACACGTCCCTTGTACTTACAACATCTTCCACTTCACTTTTTATTTTACACTCCAACATCTGACAAATTTTCATGTGAAAAATATTTCTATAAACCATAATTTTAACCTGGTAAGTTAACATATTTGACCCTTATTTTAGTTGAAATTTCGATTTTAACAATATCCAGACAATTTTAAAAAATGGCACTTTTTTACGAATTGGATTTTCCTTATATTTTGATAATAATACTTAAAGATCTGATAAATTAATATATAAGAATGAATTAAAAAACGAAATCCCCCATTATCATATTTTTTTTAATAAAATTAAAGTCAAATGTGAATTAAACAGTGCCTTAAATTATAGCGTAACCTATATAGTTTCAACTTAAATCAGTCAAAAGTCCCTGGAAGTACTAAAAAAAAAAAAAAATTACAAAAATAAAATGAATTATCCTTTAACAAATTGCACTTATGTTTCTGACGCTTTAAATCGCATAGTTTTTATTTTGTCTCCGCGAAAACATTTAGCGCAGACTTATTACAATAATTCATCCTCTTCCTTTTGTTATTACATTTTGCTTTACGAATTTGACAATGAGGAAAATGTAAATAGCAAAAACAAAAAAGAAAATTTATAAAAATTCTGACTTTAAAAGAGAAATACCACCCATTTATATCCATGATTAAGGCAAAATATTTGATGAGATTTTTAATTTGTTAATGAAAATTAATTAAGAGGCAGAGAGAATTTGCTTTTTGGAATAATTATGTTCAAAAAAATTTTTTTAAAAAGAGAAATCAAAAATCTTTATTTAAATTATTTCACTTTTTGTGTAAAAAAAATGAAAAAAAATTGTGTAAAAGTGATTTGCTATGGTGAAAAAAACAAGTATATTTAGCGTGTCTGTCTGTTTGTCAAATACAGATTTGAAGAAGAAAATAAAAATTAATATTAAAAATATTGTTATACAGTTCTTGCTAATTTGATTCCTGCTCAAGATTTTCACTTAACCAAACTTTCTTTAAAATTTCAAATTTTTGATTCGTGTCATTTTAGAATGAATTCGTATAATGCATAAATTCTTTTTAAAACATACTTAAAGGAACGTGATACTAAGTAAGCAGTTCTATTCAACTATCCTGAGAAACACAAATTGTTCTCCTTGAAACTTGTAAAGTTTAAAAACTTATAAATATTATTACCGGGTTACATTTTTCTAAGAAAAAAAATTTTACTTAAAATTTAATACTGTAAATAACATTTATTATCTTCGCTTAAACAATGCAAACGAAAAAAAATTCTTTTGAAATAAAAATTAATTTTTAAATAAATGAAGTTTTAAAATAACGCTAAAAAATCAAACGTGCAACTTTCGAAAGTAAATTCCCATCGAAATGGTGCGTTCCTTTGAAATCGATTCATTTCTTGCAGTTTCAAATGTTGGCAGCTCCGAGGTTACGAAGAATAAAAATGGGGTAGGGAGTTGTCTTGTGATTGTGAGTGAGGAAATGTTTACTGGATTAATATTTCCTTTATTTGAATCAAAATGACGGTGATTGATTATGTGCTGGCAAGATTTTGGGACGAGGATATATGGCTGCCTGAAAATATCACTTGGAAAGATTTGAGACCTAATGAAAAAATTCAATATGCCGACTCCAACCACTTATATTATCCGTTACCATTGGCTATGGGATTGTTATTGCTTAGATTATTACTAGAAAAGTAAGTTATGATTCATACGTCTATTGAAAGAAATGCGTCAGATTCGCGTCTTTTTTTTTGGGAAAGACAAAATAGAAAATTTATGACAACCTGGGATGGTGTAATCGACAATGAATTTCGGAAGTTGAAACGTAGTGGCTTGATTTAGTCTCGCTCCTCGTTTAACCTTATTGAGAATTCGTAAGCGATGAAAACGTGCCAAAGATTTAAATTGTATGTTCCGCCAGTTAAACCAGGAAATATATGTTTGATTTACAAACTTAGAATAATTTTCTTTTTATTTTTGTCACCGCGTGGATTTCTTTTGTTCAAAATGCTAATTACTTAAATTATATAAGAATATCTAATTAGTTTAGAAGAAAAGTTTGGTTGAAATATTTCATTTAATTTTTCGCTTTTCCAAGCCGTTTTTCTACCAGTTAAAGGTTTACATTGTTTTAATGATTTACTTTTTCAAAAAAATTCAATCAAAGCAAAAAACAAAACGAAATAGGTAATTATAGGTAAATATAAATAAAATTAAATTTTTCATATAATTTTTTAGTAATTTTAAGTTGCAGAACTTTAATGATTAATTATGTTAATGCCTATCATTTATTACTGTTCAAGAAAATAATTTGCTATTTAAACAATATCAAACGTTATATTTACATTTTTTACAAGCCATTCTTATGTTGTATATATATTTTATATAACAGTTATAGTTTTTTGCCGGAATTCAAATTAGATGTGCTTTTTCATGTAGTAAAAAGCTTGTCAATTTTTATATCTTATTCATTTCATGGTAATAAAAACTAAACTTTAAAAAAGGAAGTAATTATTATTGCCTAAACATCTCAGTTAAGTAAATTTGTATGAAATGATGCAATATTGCAAATATGTAAATAATTATTTACCAGAACATTTTTAATTATCTGACATAAATAATTTTTTTATGTGAAATAAAATGGTTCTAACTTAATTTTATTGCTATTGTAGTTCCAAAGTTTTTTTTGGTTCCAATTATTAACTGCTTTCAGTCAGTAAGTGATTTTTTTTTTCTTTTTTATAATTTTCATGATCTTTTTTTTCTGTTACTTAAAAAATTTCTTATACTTAAAATCCACATCAGTGTTCTACATGATCGGGAAGTAAAATAATTCAAGGCAAGTAAAATCATGAAAAGTGCCAAATATAAAAATTTGGGGGCGTACAAGTCGTACTTATTCAGTCCCTCCAACCTTTTGTGGATGATTTCATAAATCACATAGCTATCTCTTTTTACGTGGCCTCTGATTGATTATTAAATTTTCAGATGCTATGAATATAAATCACAAATGGTTCAACAAGCATCCGGCCGTATATTCATCGCAGCACGATCTTGAAATTAGACATTTTCAAGAGGTCTTAACATTATAAAAACTTCTCGCTTTGGAACAGTCAAAGTTTGTAATATCCAAATTTCTCAAAATTCACATAAGATGTTGGCAGATAGATTTTTTTTGCTGACGGAGTTAATAACCAAAGCGGTTACAAGCGCGAGATTTCAAAACAGTTTACACGTTAATGCTCCAGCAGGCTCCATAATAATATGTCCACTCAAATATGTATATCTCTGTGAAAATATTTTAATTTCACGTCCATTTGTGACGCTGTCGTGATTAATTACATGCGGTAGGCCACGCTTATGCGTATTTTAGCATATTCTGATTTGTTTGCGAGGATAAATAATTGTCAACATGCACCGTGCAGTTAACTGGGTTTAATTTTAATTATAAAACGGCCATTGTTCTCGGCCGAACGACCGAGGAGAAGCAGGATGAGCTGCTTCCAGTTCAGCAGCTCTCGCTCTCGTTTCTTCCTGGGGCCGGCAGCTCGTTTCGTGACATAAGGTTCGTGTTGCAACTCGCGTCGCGAGAGCGGAAAAACTTCAGTTTCGCCACATTCGAAGACCGCTCCCCGAGGACCGCGCACCGAACGATGGAAACGACAATTTCTGAACGCTCCCCCGGCGTCGCATGTCGCCTCGCGAATTTCTCTCGCTTCCGGGAGGCGGTCGTCGATGCGGAGAATCCGGTTTTCGGATCGCCTTAGAGAGGTCTTCCTGCTTTTTCCTCCCATTGAGGAGTTCTTCGCCGGTCATTCCGGAGGCAACTTTTTCTTTTGCCTTGTCAGGTGGGGAAATTGTAAACGATCCGAGTTAATCACTCGCGAATATTCATAAACCCCACAACGTTTACGATAATAATAACGTCCGAAGACTCCGCTTATTTTGATGATTTACAATATATGATAATATTAAAGTAAACTGTGGCGAAGGTCGCGCACAGTTCGTAGGGTTAGGCTAATTTAAAGCTTTCAATGCGGGCGAATCATTAGGTCAAATTGCTTAAGCTCCTTGACCATGCATCAGTCGCTCCTCGTGGTGCCATTAACATCAACTTTTTTGCTTTGGTCCATGGCGTTTACCCTTCCGCCATTTTTTTCTCATAACGTTCCAATTATCTTAATTTGATCGCCCCGGATCGCGCTTTTTACCGGTTTTTCAATTCGCGTTATCGTTTGCCGGTTGATAAAAGTTATCGATATCTTTTGACCATCTTACTCGAATTTTGTCTGTTCGTTTAGTTAACAGTTGGATAAGATAAAAGAGAGCGAGAGAGAGAGAAAAAAAAAAAAAGGAAATTTCCGAACGGACGTTTTCGAAATCGAACGCGGTCCGTAATTTGCCGCCGCGCTTAAGCTTCCGGCGATTCGAGGTTATCCCGATGCTTGCGCGGAGCGCGAAGCACGGTCCAGCCGCAGAGTTTGATCCTCCGACCGATCCGTCGAAAGCGAAGGAACATCTTTGACGGATGACACGCATCATGCGATGCGGATATCGCGTTGGCTTCCGTCGCGTTGCGTCCAAAAATTCGTCGGCCCGGGATCGCTTTGCCATCCCGTCGGTGTCTTCCACGTTGGAAACGGCCTGCAGCAAATTTTTATCCCGCTTGCGCGGACGACAGAATTGATTATTTTAGCGACAGAAATGTTTTTCGCGTAATTAATATGATCATTTGATACGATTCATTAGCAGAGAACGTTTGGATGATTGAGAAACCCTAATTCAGCGTTCTTATTCAATTATCCGAAGAGCGACGGTTAAGTGAAGGAATTACGCTCTGAAAGGACATTCGAATGCAAACCGATATGTGCTAACCTTCTTCGTGCATCCGCCTCCTTAAAGAAAACAGGGAGAGTTCTCTCAAAGTAATTTTAGAACTGGATCACACGACAGAGATTTTTTTTTGTTTCTTATCTGCTGCCGCATGGATTTTCTTATTGTCTGCACCACTGCCGTGGTCTATCTGGCACAGTAACCGATTACTGTACTTTTCTTTATTCCCTTGCCTGCTTTGTGATAACATTCATAACAAGGTGGAGGATCCGATCAGATGACTCCCGTTCCCATTTTTTCCATTGCTGGCATTGTTTTTATTGCTCCGGCAACAACGGCGCACGATGCTAGAACTCTGACGTGAGTTTTGATCTCCGTCTGCCATTGTGTGGCGATGACTTCGTTTGATGTAGCATTAAAATCGATTCATCATTCGGTTGCCGTTGTCAATATCATGCACTTATATCGATCAATTTTTTTCTATTAGACTGTCATGTTTCAAGTCATCCTGCTGTAAGCGAATAAATTAATTCGGCCGAACAATTTTTTTCCTCCTTTGTTGTATCATATCGCAGAGCACGAGGTCAGCAACAGACAATCAAGTTTTTGAATCGGTTTTGCGTTTTTTGTATTTGCTTAATGGACACGAAGCGATGATCCGCATTGTGAGGGGCGAGGGCAGAGGGAGAGAAAGAGGCGCGAGGAACGACATTTCCATTGCCGTTGTCCCTTTTCACGTTGTGGTAAATCACACCATTCCGTCATTACTGGGGACCATTGTACCCGTTACGGAGCATGCCACCGTTGCAACGAATTGTTACACATTTATGCAAAGGAACGATATCGGCGTTCACTGTAAGGAGACTGAGGCTTCCGTAGATTTGATTAAGTTTCGTCGGGAGCTGACCGCCACGATGGAAAAGGACGTTGGGTCGGTTCGGAACCAAGCCTTACCCGTTCGAGGGTGGACTGAAGCTTAAAGATTCGTCTCGAAGTCACGGATGCTGTACGACAGATTGCAACTAACGTGTGGCCAATGATAGCTTATTAATAAACCCTTAGATGTGTGCAGAAGGTTTTTATTTAAGAATTCGATTGAGGCTTTTTTTTTTCTGTAGTTATCCGGTGGAGAAAAGCCGTAAGGATGTGAATTGCGTATCTCGCGTAGTGATGAAAGAGTAAAATTAATTTTCCTGGTTTTCTATGCAAATTTACAAAATTTAAAAAAAAAAATCCTGTTCCTGCGAACTTCTGTAAGTGCCCGACGAGGAAAATAAACTCATGCTGTGGTTGAAATTTTTTGCATGTGTTTTATGATTATGAATTACCGCATAAGTATGCCACGCGTGTTCGGTCGTGATTTTTGCAATGTAAAAATCCGAGTGGCGAATTGCGGGTATCAACTCGCCTTTGCAGCACCGTGTCTGATGATTGGATATTCGAAAAAGGCAGCTCATCCGGATATCTGCCGAACGAATTATTATCTGCACGGGTGTACTGTTGGCCGGTGCGGAAGGTTGTTCGGTCCGCCACAATTTACAGATTCCGAAAATTCCAAATGGCGGATTTCGATCTGCGATTACATGAGGATATTTTCACTTCGTCGTTAAGTACCACTGTTATATCCTCTTCTTTTTCATAACCACGTTTTTGAATGGTCGATCATACAAGAACGATTATGATCTGTTATGGCTGGATGTCTTTTTTACGCAATGTGAAATTAAATGAAAATATAAAATTCAGGAAAAATATTGGTTGTTTTTCAAATCCCACATATGATATTCACATGATACCGCAGAAGAAATCTTTATTTAGATCTAATTTGTCCAGCTAAAAGTTTACATTTCATCCGATCGGAGTTTATAAATAATTTCCATATTTTAAAGTATTTGCATTTGTGCATCATAAACAATAATATATATATATATATATATATATTTTTAAGGTTAAATTGCTAAATTTTGTTTAATTTTTGCTTATAAATATTGTCGTTTCCGAGTGTTTTTAACGGCCGGAGCATAGTACATATATACTGACAAAGGTGTGGTCAGTAATAAACCGCTGTCTGGTGCCTGGTTTAGTCAAAAGTCAGTTTATTTTTTCTACGTGCGAAAGTATTGAATGCAAAATTTTAGCGTCTGTTGTCATCCTTATGCTGTTGTTTGAATGCTTCAATAAAAGATTCTCGTGCGTTGCATTAGAAAATTCAAGGTAACTTAAACATGGGTCTCGCACTGTTAAATCTTTATAAATGGTGATTTGTTTATATAAATATAACGTTTGAAACATGACATTAAATAAAAACTTTTCTTCAATTCGCTGGTGGAAAAAACGTTTTCCTCCGCATCGATTTGAACACACAAATATTTAAGTTGCTATTCGTGGTTATATTTTTATTAATATGACATTTAAGGCAGGCCGCAAAATATTTTTTTTTACATAACTTAAGGAATATTTCTTAAATGTATGTTATATACTACCTTGAAAAGAACAAGACAAAAGCAAATGTTAAAAAACGTTTTCCTTTTCTGATACAAATCGCCATTAATTTGCAAATATTTTACAATTTATTTCCGGTTTAAATTATTTTTAATTTAATAAAAAGATCATTTTAATTGCTTTCGGATTAAATATACAATTTTTTAAAGTAGTTCGAGTTTAAGGTATAAAAATTATGGATAATACGTCAGATCATTATCAGATGTAAAAATCTAATTCGACCAGAATTAAAATTTGCAAGCTAACAAAGTTATAATTTCCTGAATAGCTGATATATCCACGGTATCTAATATTAACTGATTATTAATACGCAATGTTCATAGGGAAATATTTATTCTCTATATATTTCCGTATACCGCATTACAACTGAGAACGGATTTTTCGCTTTGTCCTTAGGTCTGAAATTGCGTAACCATTCAATTTTACGTTGCCATCTGGTATTTAAGATATCGATTAATTAAAAATATTCAGCAAATTCGGCATTAATGAAGATACAAATTTAAGGGCCGTAAATACCCGAGGGTGCCGGCAGAAGTTTTGTTCGATCCTGATTTTGATGTACTCCAAGCGTGAAACGATATAACGAAGCTCGAACTTTGATTTCAGGTATTGTTACGCCTCCATTGGCATTAACTTGGGGATAAAAAACGTGAAACACGGTAAAATAGCGGAAAACAAACAGCTGGAAAAACTTTACAGAAGCGGAAAGAAAATATCCTACAAGGAGATAGAGGCAGCGGCCAAGCAGGTTTCTATGACCGAAAGGCAGGTAGAAAGATGGCTGAGGATCAGGAAAGCCGCGGATCGTCCCACAACCCTGAAGAAGTTCTGCGAGAACAGCTTCCGCTTCACTTACTACGTATTTTCCTTCATCTTCGGTCTGGTCGTGTTGTGGGACAAACCATGGCTGTGGAACATTAGGCACTGTTGGTACGGGTATCCTCACCAGGTAAATTCAGAGACGTTTAAGAGACCACCGAGCAGCGTTGGGACAGGAAAATAAGCTGAAATTTTTATGTTTTCAGAGTGTTTCAAATGACATTTGGTGGTATTATATGATTAGCCTCAGTTTTTACTGGTCTCTGTCCGTATCTCACTTTTTCGACGTTAAACACAAAGATTTTTGGCAAATGTTCATTCATCATATAGCGACCATTATATTAATGGATTTTTCATGGGTGTGTAACATGCATCGCATAGGAAGCTTGGTACTTGTGATACACGATTGTGCCGATATATTTTTAGAGGTAATTAAGTCATTTTTAATCATTTGCTATTTGAGTAAGTTTTTCGTTTAATTAAGATAATTTTGTATCGGAAAAAAGAAAGAGATTTGATCGAAATGTTGGGTCGTATGTCAGTGGGCCGACTGCACCTTCTGATAACTGAAAAAATTAATATTGAAAATAATTTTCGAATTTTAGGCTGCAAAAATGGCGAAATACGCCAATCGCCAAAAGATATGCGATGGATTTTTCGTAATATTCACTATTATTTGGATAGTCACTCGTTTGGGCCTCTTCCCATTTTGGATAATCCGCAACACCATGTTTGAAGCACCAAAAGTGGTGGACATGTTCCCGGCGTACTACATATTTAATAGCTTGTTATTACTTCTGCTGGCTCTTCACATATTTTGGACCTATTTGATACTCAAGATTGCCTATAATGCCTGTCTCGTGGGTCAGGTAAGGGGAGAAAATCTCGGGTTTAATCAATGCCGAAATTGCTATTAAACTTCCGTCTCGGATTTTTTAATATTATTTCCTTTGACAGATGGAAGGAGACATTAGGAGTTCGACTAACGAAAACACCGACGACGACTCTCCTTCGATGAATGTCACAGAAAACGGAGTTAAGAAAACGAATTAATTTAAAAGAAGCAGTTAATTATATCTTTTTTTTTTTCTTGTTTTTTCTTAATCTTAACTATATGAGTCATCTAACTGATTGTCGTGCACAGCGAGTACCAAAGAACTAATAACGTTTTTCGTAAGGCAGAAGTCTACACTTGAGAATTGGAAAGGGCTTGTGTTAGTAACCGTTATAACCCTCTTCTTGCGCAGTTCACCAAATTTTGGAAAATGTGATAAAAATTAAATTAACGATGCTGCTACATGAAAAAAAAATTCGAGCTTAAAAAATGTTTCTAACAAGGATATTTTAGTTTTAACATTAATGATGTATTTTATCTTTGTAAAAACTCAGGTGAAATCGCACTTATGTAAAGCACATTACTGCAATTGATTTGATATATCTGTCTTTATCCGAATGTTAAAGTGTGAATTGTAAAAAATCCACGCGTGATTTCTGTATTATTTTCAGTTTCAAATTTGTTTCTCACAATTTTTATCTTCAATTAATATTTAAAAATATGAATAATTTAATAGTTTGATGATTTTCAAAAAAGTTAAACATAAGCTGGCCAGGGACTTCGGCTACGATTAATACTTTCCCATTGTCAATAGGTAAAAATTCGAAGTCTTAATGAGTTCAGTTTTTATTATTTTTTTAAAATTTTTTAAACTCTATTTTCGTTAAAGATACTAAACGAACGAGAAAACTGTGGGGTGGTTTTTTTAATATAAATGTTCCAGGGTTTTAAGCACTTATCTTGATTGTTTTCAATGGATTTGCACGATCGGATTCGCAAACATTAAAGTATAAACATGCCTAACAGATAATACGTTTAATTATTACAATTTTACGTTTACCTTATTAAACGGTTAATATTCCATTTGAGCTTGCATTTATCGCGCAAAAGTTGAAAAGCTTCTACATACAACTTTTTCCTGAGAATAGGTAAAACGAGAGGTCCACGTTATATCGGTTTCTAATATTGCTTCATCTGGAAACATTTAAAAAGCTGTGTGCTCGAAAGCTCTTTTCCGACCAATCAGTACAGATATCCTTATCGACGGTGCAGAATCGATATGGGTTATGCTGCAAAGTTCCTATATCCATAGAAGACCTGGGTTGTATTGCGATTAATAATAAGTGTTATCTTCAATTGTAGAATAAAAAATTTGTAGGTGACTCGTACTTTAATAAGCTTTCAGAAGTTAAGTCTATATGATGATTTTTAAAATCCAGTGGCAGAAGAAATAGTGTAATCATCTCCACTTTAGAAATACATACCAAATCTTAGTTCGTACATCTCTTATAGATCACGAATATTTTGTCTGCATTTTGGTCATTAACACGCGCTTAAGGAGCTTTTTCGAGTAGCTTACGCTGAATAATCTCTAAATAAATTGTGCTCTCATCAAATATATTTTCATAAACTTTTCTGGCTTCGCTTTATCGCCGTTACACACGGAATCACATCATGCTAAATGGCCCGGTGTCGTTTCCATAATACTTCGAACAGATTATTTTTCATCTGTAAACGAGATTTTCATATTTTGTTCTTAATATTGATTCATTCTTATGAGCCCCAGCAATGTCAGAGGCAACATTCCACGTGTTTCTCTAAATTTAGATTTTTATGTAAAATTTTAAGCTTGCAAAGAAAGCTTTCCCTCAGTTTTATGTTGTAAAATATTGCGTTCTTTTCTTCAATGAAAAATTTTAGCAAAGCCCGGTTCACGATCATATTGCGGAATCATGTACTAGATGTTCAACTGTTTATTATTAATACGATTTAATTACAATTCCTAAACTGTCACAGTCGTCAGCTTAATGAATATTTCCAGATTTTGGACAAAAACAAAAGTCAAAATGGTGAATCACAGCATCGAATCTTGTGATATTCATTTTCTCCACATTAAAGATATGTCTGAGTCACTGCATTTAAATTAGAACTTTTCTATTTTGAAATTACGATATAAATAATATTGTAAAAGCCAAATAAGCACAATATTGTTGATAGCGTTAATGATCGATTCCCGTCAACACTATTAAACGATTTTAAACATCAAAAAAGCGTATAATTCAATTTTTTTATCTTTTTCTGAAAAGAAAGCTATGTTTAAATGGTTTTTGTCCCGGTCAACAGAACCGGTTTTTTTATATCCAGTCGATCTCTTCCAATCGTCCGTTATAATGATCGTCTTACTGATTCGCCACGTCCACTATTAATGAGTTTTAATGTTCGTTAAGAAAGTATGAGAAATTCTTTACTTGTGATACCTGAAATAAAAATGGTTTTCGTTGTTAGTTCAAAAAGGATATCTGTCCGTATTATCCTCATATTGCAGGAAGATTCGAGTAAGCGCAATGCCTGTACAACAAAACTTCGTCCTTTTCCTCAAGATTACGGCAATTTTACTAGATTTTGTGACATTTTTCCGAAGGCCTACCGCTTGGGCTTTTAAAATCTTATCGATATTTCAAGAAATAGATCATAGTTATACAATTCAGAAATCATAGAAGTTTCGCTGTCATCTCTATTTGGCATACTTTACTAAGTCGCATTTTGTTTTCCCATTCCGCAAACAAATACGTTTTCACTTTCCGCATTAATACCAGCATTAAGTTTCGAGTTAGATTGAGTCGATATATTGTATGTCGTAAGCTGTAACTGCCTGGTAATTTCTAAGCGATCGTATTTGGCGAAATAATACTTTATGCATATTGTATAAAAAAAAAACATTACATTTTTGTAAAATTCCTCATTAAAGATAGATAAATTAGTGCTGCACTCAATTCTTACTTTTCTTCATCATTCCATGAATAAATTACCAGCCACTTTTTTAATATTTATTTACTTGTTAAAATTCGTTTAACCTCTACAACTTTTGGTTTCTTGTCCCTTAAAAAAAAAAATTTTTTAATTTATCGCATGAACTTTTTTGTAAACTGTTCAGCAGATTATGGCAGAAATTTGGAAATACATGAAAAAAATTAAAAATGTGTCCAAAAATCCTTAAACAAAAATATATAGTGACTCGTAAAAATCGATCGTAAATAAAGAATTACGATTTTTCACTAATTCATCCACACTCATTGTTTAAGCCTTGATTACTTTTTTCCTTCTCAAAATTATACTTTTTTAAATGCAGGGGCTCGCTTTTTGAACTGGCGTTATTTATATATATTGATTGTTTAATAAAAATATACAATCCAGGCTTATATATTAATACTCATTATTAATAAAATAAAGCATTTTTAAATTTTTGTTTATGATCTCTAATTGTGAAGCATTTTTTGTTTGGGTAATATCGATCGTGGTATGAGGTTTAAGTTTATATTAACAGCCGAAAAAAAAATCATTTACAATGATTTAATGTTAAGTATATAAAATAAAATGTTATGTTTCGTTATTCTATTCATTATTTAAAAGCAAAAATTTTGAAATTTATAAAACACAGAGATATGCACAAGCTTTAAAGAAATGAGATTGGTGCAAACTTCGCATTTTCGATCTCAGTTTTTTCGTTGGTTTATAACTAAAATAAAATTATATATAGTAACGAGGAATGGCTTTGAGTTGTTGATTTCGACGTTTAACGTTCAGAATGATAAATAATATCCTGGGAAAAGAAATTATTTCCTTTCTTGCCCACGCCCTTACTCTTTATTGGTTAACTGATTAAAAAAACTTGATTTAATATTTTTGAATGAATATTGAGTTAAAATGCATTTCGACAATATTTTTGTGGCCCAGCATCTTCCATTTTAAGTTAAAAAATGGATTTGATGATATATTTAACATTTGATTTATATTACTTTGTAATATTCATTTAAAATTTGAAATATCAACATGAAAATTAAATGGCGGCGACAAACCTTCCTTAATAATGTTATTAATAACTTGACATTATATGCAAATTGTTAAAAAGAAATATTAATTATAATGAGACAATTTCAAAAGGAATACGATTAGCTGTAAAATATTTGTGAAAATTAAAAAAAATATTTTGCAAATTTATGAATGGTAAATTACATATCAGCTATAATTATCATTACCATATTTCAAACCATTCTGCGAAATTGTATTTCACTACTCGGATTTAAAAATGTTTATACTTTATATATGCTCTTTATCCAGCCCAACTTTTCATAATGGAACCGTGAAATTTCTTTTATTATCAACGACTGTTAATTGTCAACAAGAATTACGATTTAAGCGTTAAAATCTTACAGGGTGGAAAACCAGTGATAATAATATATTGGTAAACTTATGAACTCTGTACACGATGACTGAGAATAAATAAACAAAAATTTTAATCAGACTGAAGGTTTTGCAAAGAGGATTTTGTTTGAAAGAGTGGAGTAAATACAAAGAGACGCCTGGCATGACAAATGGAAAAGAAATGCGATCGGAGTCTTTTAAAAAAATATTGGACAAATTATCCTCATGCGGTTGTATTCCCATTAAAATCGTACTGAAAAAAAGTTTCTCTGAGTAGCCCCTAAAACTATTAATGAAATTTTTCTCGAATAATGGTTAGTTTATGGCAAATCTGTGTAAATAATGGAAAAATATAAATATGGGCGGTGATTTGAAGTGGACGCTCGACGGAAAAAGTGCCCAGGCGGAAAGTACAACGGTTTTGCAGAGTGAATTTTACAAAGGAAATCACATACAAAATATCAAAAAAATTTGAAAATTAAACTAATCTGTAAAACTGTGAATAAACTTCGCTTTTCCAACTGCAGCAAGTTTAATTTCATTTAACCTCTTACCGAATTTTAATTTTTTAATTGCTTCTAGTTCGCCAAATAACTCGCGACGTTGCGATACCCTTGGAACTCTTCGTCACAAATAATTAGCATAGATAAAAGTCTGCTGCCTTTTTCCTGTCAAATCCTCAAATGTCGTCATTTTGAATTTGAAAATTTATTGAGACTGTTTCAGTTGTTAAATCATAAAGCAGATATGTGCGGACCGTATGAAATTTTTATTCCATTTAGCAGGTTAGGCTGTATAAAAACGTTATATCTATTATTGCCTTAAAATTTCAAGTAGAAGTAATCATTCAATCCTGTATGTGATAATATTTACTTATTTAAACTGTAACAAACATAACAAGTGAGCTAGCAGAGACAGTTTCAAACTACCAAACTGATACATCTCATGGGAAAATTAATTTATGAAAATATTAGGCATTTGAAAATAAAAACTATTTTGAAATTATGAAGTTTTTCGTCTGCCATATTTATAATCTCTTCGTAAGTTCTTGCTATTCAAGATTTGTTGTCTACTGATTTTATATAGGTTTAAGTAAATCTGATCCCTCAGTTATAAAAATAAAAAATTTTAAAATTTAAAATTTAAAAAATAAAAAATTGTTTTTTAATTTAAAAAAAGTTTCCCTTTTTAAGTAAAAATTTTCTATATCGGGAAATTCGCGTGTATGTGTGTATATATATACACGAGTTATATGTATGTTTATAATATATATATATGTATATATTTATATATATATACACGAGATATATATATATGTGTATGTTTTCATTTGTCCTGTGACATTCCTTCTGGGTAACATTTAGAAATTTTATACATGAAAACTTTAGTAACTGTTTAATAAAGTACTTCCGAAATGAACACGATTATAATAAATGGGTCATTCCGACATAAAACCATACAGATCTATTGACTGTATAAGAGTGCGATGTGTATCTGCTAATCTTTCACATTCTTTGGCATAACAATTGTGGAAAAATATAGAAAATATCAAAAATGTCTCTTTAGAAAGAACATTATAATAGGAAAAACAACTTTAGGAAATTTCAAAAATAAGAATAATGATGTTTTAAAGAAACTTGCCTCGGAGGCAGAAGAAAGCATTAATCGTCGGTGAGGGAGTCCTGTCGAGGGGATATCGTGGAAATATACCTGATGGTTCACCAATATTGTACATAAAGGGAAGAAAATATTAGGGAATATAAAAAATGAATAAATACAGTTCACTTCATAACTAATCTTCATATGCTTAATTTTCATACCTTGAGTTTTCATATCATGACAATATCTTTATTGATCGATTTCGATTTTTCATTTTCAGTATTTCGACTATCAGGATAAGCAATGGTTAAAAAATGACTGAGATCAAAGAAATTTTGCTTTGGGTCTTCTATCAGAGTTCAGATATACCTAACCAAATCCTCATCAGTTGAAGCATGATCTGTAACTTCATCCCGCCAAAGCATTTGTGAATAAATAAAATGCAGATGAATTTTATTCATCCGTAATGAACAAATGTTTAACGGTTTTCTATTTCTGTCCGTTTCCTGGCCCATGCTTCCGCTTACATCAAGAAGGCTGTGAATTTTCCCGAACTGCATGTAACAAGTATGGCCGACTTCTTAGACTGTTGAGATTTACCACGAGGTTGCGTCAGATACTTTAAAATCCAGACTTTGGAAAGTATTGTTCATTCAAACAGTCTCAGAGAATCCCTGATTGCTTAGGAGGTGGATTTTCTTTTATTGAATATGCAGCAGAAAAATCTGAATGATTTCATAACAATGTTTAGTAAAGGACCGAAAGGACTCAACACTGGTCTGAAAGTGGCCGGCTTCGTTGGAGCTTCTCTATTTGGCTTAGCCAATAGCATTTATACCGGTAAAATAACATTGTTAATAAGATTTATAATTCCATACTTTATTAGTAATCTATTATAAATGTAAAGAGGGCCCCAAAATTTGAATTACATTAAATGAAATATAATAATACATGAAATGAATAATACATATACAAAAGCGTATATGTAAAATTACTCGATTGCCATCTCAGGTAGAGAACGAAAAATCAGAAGCAAAAGCATCTTTTTATGTAAAAGTCAAACCTATTTTTCTACTCGGATTTTGAACTGCATTTACAGTTGCTCAACATGTGATAGCTTTTTTCTTCTTTTTTTTAAGTTGAAGGTGGTCATCGCGCTATAATTTTCAGTAGAATTGGTGGAATTCAAAAAGATGTTTACTCAGAAGGTCTTCATTTCAGAATACCGTGGTTTCAGTATCCGATAATTTATGATATTCGGTGGGTTTTTACAATTGTTTAAACTTCAACAATTTTTAATGAACCATATCAATTAAATTGTTTAGCAATTTTGAAAAGGCTGTTATTTATGTTTTAAATATTATTTATAATAATTAATATTTTTTTATTATATTTTATTATTAAAATATTATTATATTTTATTATTTATATTATATAAATATAATTATATTTTATTAATTAAAAATATTAATAGTTCTCATCCAGACCCATAATTCTTTTATATATTACATTAACTTACTATCTCCACAATTTAATATTCCTTTAATAGAGAAAGTGTCTTGTTTGATTAATGAATATTTTTAATTTTGTAGCTCAAGACCCAGGAAAATGTCATCTCCTACAGGATCAAAAGACCTTCAGATGGTCAATATTTCTCTTCGTGTGCTTTCTAGGCCTGATGCTGTAAATTTACCTCGCATGTATCAAAATTTAGGTTTAGATTATGATGAGAAAGTCTTGCCTTCAATCTGTAATGAAGTATTGAAAAGTGTTGTTGCTAAATTTAATGCAAGTCAACTTATCACACAGAGACAGCAGGTATGTAAAATCATCATTAAAATACACAAAAAATCAATAAAAATAATGAAATGAATAAAATTTAAAATGAATATTTGGTGATGCATCAGATAATGCAAATAATTTAAGAATGTTTTATAAATTGATTCAGTTTAATATTTTTATTCATTTATAAAGACCAAAATTAAACTTTGGATGTCAGTAGAAATTAATCTTTTTATGTAAGTTAAAACTTTTTATTTAACATCTTTTCAGGTGTCTTTGTTGGTTCGGAAAGAATTGACTGAAAGGGCCAGAGATTTTAACATTATACTTGATGATGTCTCAATTACTGAACTGAGCTTTGGAAAGGAATATACAGCTGCAGTTGAAGCTAAGCAGGTTAGTTTACATGTAATTGTTTTCATGTGTTGAAATGTGTGTAAGGTAGATTTCAGAATGAAATAAAGATAATTTAAACCCAAATTAAATTGTCAGGTGGCCCAACAAGAAGCTCAAAGGGCAGCATTTGTTGTTGAACGGGCAAAACAAGAGCGTCAACAAAAAATTGTCCAGGCTGAGGGTGAAGCAGAAGCTGCTAAAATGTTAGGTGAAGCTATTGGTCAAAATCCAGGTTATCTGAAATTGAGAAAGATAAGAGCTGCTCAGTCCATTTCCAAAATTGTAAGCTTCTTTGAAAATTTATACAAATACAAATTGCATTTCCATATTTTAAAAATTTATATAAAGAGAGACACATATTCTTTGCCACAAAATTTATTATTTATAAATTCCAGCAATTTATTTTATCCACATTGTAGTCAAAATGTGTGAAATAAAAAAATAAATAAATTTTGTTTTAATTTCAGGTGGCCTCGTCCCAGAACCGCGTATTCCTCAACGGAAATTCATTAATGTTAAATCTCTCTGATCCAACTTTTGATGAATCATCTGAAAAACTTAAAAGTAAGCCAAAGAAGTAGATATATATCGATTGAATCAAGAAAATGTGTTAATGCATTGTACCAACGTAGTTAAAGTTATTTGAAAAATATTACTGGATCGTTATTTTACCAATCATTTGATTTAATTTCCTTTATTAGTCATCCCAGTATGATGTTTATTTACATTTATTAGATTTATCAAATGGATTTAAAAAAATATTGATTCTAGCTTTTGCAATTTAAAGTAACCAAGCAAAATACAGTTAAATTTGAAATCATAATTTTGAGTAAATAGTAGTTTAACAGTCATAAATTATTTCTCGGGCGATATCTTTAATATTAAGTTGCATTTTTAGCATACATATTTAACGAAAATTTACTCTCCTAAATAAGTAAGTATTTTATTGTGCAAAAGATTTAAGAAGTGGATCTTATTCTCATGCATTGTTATATATTGAGTCATAAAATTTTAATATTTTTAATATTTTTTAAGTAAGTTGAAATAGTATCATATGTCGTTAATTATAATAAATATACGCATTGACATTTTACTAAATATACCGTGAAGCGGAATCAGTATGAATAATAAATTCCATGTCGAAGACAGCAGAAATTATCTATAAGTTTAGAATGTTCGATTGTAATTTTGTGTGGAGTTGCTCTAGGATTTAATTATAATGAATTAGTCATAAAAATATCATCAGGAGACGAAAAGTTTAATATCCGTTTATGTTATATTTAAATCATGAAAGCATAATAATTTTTAAAAGATTCTAAACATTTGAAATCAAATATGAATATATTTTGTCAAGTGCTAATTAAACTAGAATTTATCTATTGAAAAGCAGTAGTTTCTAATATTATTGTTATTATTATTATTATTATTATTATTTTAAATTTTTATTTTTCTTGAATAAGTCTTTGTAGTACCGGATAAAAAAATCTAAATTATTTCTGTGTTCAGTGATACAGGAACTTATTGGAATTTTTTTAAATCTCATTAGAACTGTTATTATTTTTATTATTTATTTTTTTAAATTTTTTTTGATTCTTTACATCTTTGGCATTCTTTCATTTTCCTATTTCCTTTATTTAACGCATCGTTTGTTTTCGTTATTAAGTTATTATTCGTATCTTCCAGGTCACATGAATAAGCAAAATTTTAATTCGGGGTAGATGTTTTTAATGTGGATCTTGATTTATTTATTGCTTCGTATCCGGGGAACACGAAGAAAATTTCGGGACCATTTTCTTCTTGTCCTCCGTCTTAGACTTTCCTCTAACCCCCCTTTTTTTTTTTTTTTTTTTTCCTACTTTCAGGTTCGGATTGGAACACTGATCAACCAAGCTCGATTATTCTGAAGTCCGCTAATAATTCGGCTGCCGCTCTTATTCGGAAACAATAATTACATTTTAACCAAAATTTCCGTACCGGAGGGGGGGTTTACATTTAAATTTTTCTTTTTCAAACTGAGTTTTCCTGATAATTTTTTTGTCCCATCTTGTTTAGGCATAAGCGCAATCTAGTCATTGATTGCAGTCGAAAAATATATATATTTATTTACGTATGCAGTGGTGATATAATGTGTAATTATATTAAATGTGTTTTCCAAGCAACATGGATCAGTTAAAAATTAAAATTTTTTATAATTTGTATTTTGTTGTCCGTAATTTATTTTAATTGGTCAATTTATGTAACTTCAACTTTGGTGTTAATCGTTTTTAATTAAATTAATCATTTTTGTTCTAGATATATTTTTTAATTAAGTATTTGTAATTAAATTGGGCTAACCAATTTTAATAGTGCGAAGAATTAATTTGCTAGGATGTTTTTTTAGCGATACATTTATCGAGAAAGGAGGAATATATATTATTATGTTTAGTCGTCTATTGGGATTAGCTTCATTAATATACTGATAACGCTATTTTATATCTTCACTTGCGAAGAGCCGAGTTTGGAACTTTTATTTTTTTTTGCATTTTGCCCTTATTTCAGTTTCCAAGCAACCGACTATTGTGCCAATGCATCCTTATCCTTCGTCATATTTATATGAATTTCGAATGCGTTATGAACAAGTTCGTGAAACAGAGTAAAAAACTTGAATTTAATGTAACAAAATTAGAAATCTCACTTTTTACTTCAGAAATGAGAAAAAACAGACTATCACAATATCCGAAAATCTATAGCGTTTTCTAATTTTTTTCGTTGCACAGACAAATAAATAATTAAAATGGATTAGTTTACTATTAATGCAAGCGTTTTCTTCTTGTTTTCCAGATTGAAACGGAAGAGTGTCAAGATTTATCAAATGTTAACAATGAAGAATGAGCAGAAATAATTATTTTTAGACTTTGAGAAATCGGAATAATTTGTGCAGAGAGGATAATAAAATCCTGAAACGATTAAAAACGGCAAAACGATCAAACCGGGGAGGAAACTTTTTTGAGAGCCGTAAACTGTGAAATTTTGAAAAATATAATTTTTTTCTTTTATTGTCCATTGACAAAGATAGATTTTTGATGTTGATAGAAGCTGCGTTTAAAAGCTGAAAAGAGGAAAAATAAAAGATTTGTTCATCAGATGATGATGAAGTTTTTGGCCAAAGTCGCCAATCGCTACTTTTCCCCTTTATCACCCAACCGGAAGTATCTTACACCTTCACTTTTAAACTTCAAAGCACTTGTAAGAAGTGCCCCGAGTCCTGTCGATGGACGTAATGCAAACATCGAGAAAGTATCTGCTGTCGCAGGCGCATGAAAATCTTTTTATGGGTACTGCAGCGCACGGCGAGATTTGCGCTATCGAATGCTTCATTCTTCGGCATATTCGATGGTTCGCTTACGTCGCTCCATAAAGTTTTGCATTTCACGAAGGTAACGCAATATCTCAAAATGATGCAAGAAACCCTTGTAAAAATTCAAAATTTGGCATCAAATTAATCCGGGGGCCAACCATTCCTGGTTCGGCCTTGCTTAATAATTTAATTTCCCATTAAGCACCCGCATGTTACAAAAATTGCAAACCTGAGGGAACATGCAAGGGAAACGCCATAAAAAGGTAACAGCGTTACTTTCTAAAGTTCGAACCCGCTTTTGTCAGTGTCGACGATTCGTCAATTGCAATCTGCGGCGGAGAGACGCAGGGATCGATTGCAGGAATGGCAAACAACAAAAATTTTTAATAATTGAGATTAAGTTGAATTAAGCCCCAAACGCCTCAGATAAAGGACTGTCCCCCCCCCCATTATGCAAATCTTCCCGTGTGGAGATAGCTCCCCGTAACGCCGTCAGAATTATGAAACCGCTCATTGGGTGGTGGTTTCGTCTGCCACTGTTGGTCGACCTGCGCGATCCTCGCGCCTGAAGGCGTATGCGGTGGGATCAACCGCGAGAGCCGAAATCGGAATCGATGCACGTTTTGTTTGACTGGAGCTCAAGAGAGGGCAACTTCCGGGCAAAGATAACGGAATTATAAAAAAGGGAGAACTCTCGATTAAGACTCATTCGATGAAAAATTTTGTTTTGGAACGGTTGAAAGCTCCGCGATGGAAAAAATCTTTCTGGTAAGTAAGAAGTTCCTGTTCGGAGATAGCAGGTTCGCATTTTGCGTTGGAACAAATGGGCCGGAAATGTTCAAGCGCACCGCCGGGACGTCGCTAAGACTTTGTATTCTACCACTGTTTCTGTTTTTCCCGCGAAACAGTTTCCTTTGGATTAACAAAATTTCGCTGAGTCAAATCGTTGGTAGTGAGTGATTTGCATTGCCAGTTTTTAGTCATCCAGTGGCAGAAAATGTCTGCCCACTTATTAATCTTTAGGTGAAATGATCGGCAATCCTCTGTTCTGTTGCCACGTATATCGATTACTTCTTCCATGGAGATGAGGAGGATCATTTACATGAAAATTTCTCGATCTTTCCGCGCTTTTTAAGAAACATTTTGCTTTGCGGTTTCTTTTAGGCATTCTTCGGGTTCCTCGTGATGTGCGATTCGACGCTTTCCGATGGCTACTTCAAGACGCATGGCCCAAAATTACCCAACCCGGAGGAGGTGCAACATTTCGAAGGGGAATTCCTCTTCGGAGTCCCGCAAGCGTTCCTCGGCGCCGAGGGGCTCTTTAGAAAGGATCGAGGCTTGATCAAGGTAGGCTTCCGGTTGCGGACTGCAAGTTGTTCCCCTGGGTTACTTTACAAAACTAGGTTTTGTTAGCAGGAGCCGCGGCCGCTTTGCAAAGAAATACGGACGGAGCTGTCATCGTCGATGTACGTGCCGCAGCTGGAAAATGCCGAGGGATACACGCTCAGACCGCATAAGATCTACATGGTGAATTGTTCAAGAGAAACGAACGAAAGAGAAACGGGCAGCTTTTCCGATGGAGTGTGCTGGCCGCAGCAGTGCAGGGAGAAATACGGTGAGTCGAATGGGAAATGAGAAAGCATAAAAGAAGGCATTATTGCTGAAACATTCACCGGTGTTAACATATATATATCTATATTCGTTGTAGTTGATATTGACATATTTGGAAAACCGAAAACCGTCAAGGAAAACCTGTGGCAATTGATGACAGAAATAAGTTCGGTACCAATAGCCTGCGAATGCTTTAAAATGATCTGAATGTAGGAAAAAAGGCTTAAAAATCTGAATAAATTCGCCTTTTTGAAATTTATCATATTTATCATATAAACTTAGGCTCCTTTCTTTTTTAGCCGAATAAGAAAAGCGGAAACGTTAACGGTATCGAAGGTACTTTTCATATCCGAAACGATTGCCAAAAACACGGGAATAAAAATTACGCAGAGCCGAATTGTTAAGTTGATATTTCGAATACGATGCCGAAGGCAAAAGCGAAATTTTTATGACGCCGTGCAGCACAGAATTTAAAAAAAAAAAACTTCGCGCGAAGTATTCAGTCACGTGTACAAAATCGTTTTCTGCGGCCATATGCCAATGAAATAAAAATACGTCATTTCCTGTTAATCGACATGATTCGATTATTCAAAAAATTGGAATGGGATTTCAACGTTAAGTTTAATGTTTGGTTTTACTTCAACAATTTCGTTTTCATAACAAAAGAACCAACATTCCACAGAACTAAAATTAAGACGCAAAAGGCAAACGGTCAAATTTTTATTTATAACATAGCCAAAAGAACGTTGAACTCTAAATCCAGAACAAAATTGAATCAGAAGCAAAATATTTTCGGTTTCTTTCCTACTATAATACGCACGTTTAACGAAAAAAGATTGCTTCGGTTTTTGATATACTTTTCACTGTAAGAGATCAAGAAATCGAATCATTCACGCCAAAAATTATGAACGGTACTGGACATGGATAATTTAAAAAAAAAATACGTTAAATAAATACTTAATTTATTCATAAAATATATTATTATCGATTTATATTAATATTAAATTATAGTGCCTTGATTACATACATCTGTGTGATACAGTATTGTTTCAACTCTACATTTATACATACAAATAGATACATATTATATACAATTTGCAAGACTTAATAACTAAATTTAAGAGTCCATCGGCCACATGTTTGGTTTAACCCTGGGTATGAACTGGTAATTTTCCGGATATGGTCCTAACAACATTTCACTAAAAAGGGAAAGAAAAAAAGTTAAATCTTACGTTAAAAGTTGTAAACTTCGTTACACATGACATGAAGTAAACTTCATTAAAAGTTAACATGTAGTTTATGTTAAAAAGATATAGTTTTACGTCAAATTTTTCACACTACCTAATTTTAACCCAATCCGCTGGGTTTTGGCTACCCAAAAGGGTTTCCATCTCATCTCGTCCAACGTATTTCGGCGGGACGTCGTTTAATTTTTGGGGTGGCTGCTCCAGTAATCCGACAGGTATGTAACGACAGAGGAAAGACAGCCATTCAAGCAGAAACTTCCTTGTCAGTTCAACCCCTGAAAAAACATGATTGTTATGTCTTAATTCTTTGATATTCTAAATGTAAAATATATGTTAATTTATAAACATATTAAGATGAATTACTTGTATTTTCATTATCTCTTTTTATAAGTAATAAAACAATTTTAAAATAAATTTTGCTAAATGCAGAGCGTATAAATTATTTTGGATTTTTCAAGAAATCCAAAGGGTCAAAAACCATCAGATAAATTTTGCTTAATGTAAACGATATTCGTTAATTTAGATTAGCTGACTAATTCTTAATTGAAACTAACCTTATACGTTTAGAAAAATTTTTTTTATGCATTAATTTTCAGTTGTATGTATATAAATACGTTTATTAGACTTTAACTCACTTTTCATTTTCTTATTAGCCAAAAATAATTAAAATTTAAATCATTAATAACATGTTGAACAATGAAAAATATATTTGAAAAAAATTTATTCGTTTATTTCCAGTGATTACATAAAATTAATTTTTTTGTTTTATAAATTTACCCTTTGTGTCGCTGCCCCAATGTTCAAGTCCATAATTTACGTATCTCCTTAAAATCTCAAATCTTTCTCCGGACGTAATGTCCCAATCCTTTTGTTCCTTAATTTCGTTAAATATCCATGGTTTAACCAAAGCTCCTCGCCCAATTATAATGCCTAAAAAATAAATTGCATTATCAAATGCGATTGTACTCATAAAGTACAAAATGGCAACGATTCAAGGAATTAGCAAAATAATGCGATTTGGAACTTGGACACACTAAAAGCCATGCGCTGAAGTTGTGAAGGCTCTGGTTGAAAGACCAAAACATAAATAAATTAATCGGAAAATTTCCGTATCAAACAATAAGAAGGATATTAAAATAAATATCCTAAAATAATAAATCCATAAATAAAGAATTGCTTTTAAAGATATCTGAACTCTAATGAAGATATTGGAATCAGCCAATGAGATATTCATAAATTTCCTTAATATGAAAGCAAAAGTGGCAGGGCCAGCCATCCCCCTCCGTCCGGGTGACAAGGGTCGCCCGGCGGAGGCTCGTGCCTCCGGACTAGTCCGGAGACGGGATGGCCCTGTGACTGGTGAGGGGGTCGGACAATTCGGCCTCCTCCTCCCGGAGCGGAGCATCTGGTTGCGTCCCCGGGAGCACGCGGGATAGGTCCCACCTGGGATAATTCCGCGTGGCAAGTCCGGGCTCGGTGCACGTAGGTGGGGGCCTGCGTGCACGGACAATAGAGCCAGTCATTGGCGTCTTCACTGACGCCGCCACGCAGCCGTGTGGAGGCTGATAGCTGAGGAGAGGGCCTAGAGCTTCGGACTGGATAGAAGTCCGTAAGGGAACACAGGCCGGAGTTCGAAGTGGCCCTGAAGATGCTCCACCGGGGGGTTTTAGTCGGTTCGACTCCGACACTACCCATGCGGCCCCAATCACCGCGTGGGTGCCCGGGGGTTTCCCCTCGTCAAAAAAAAAAAAGGCCAGCCAAAATAGAAGAGGATCTAAAAGATAAGGGATTATGAATGAACGCACACAAAATCTGGCAGCTCAAGAAAAAAACCGTCCCATTCAGGTTTTAGAAAAGACACTGGAATGCGACAGGTAGTCTCGAAGCAAGACAAGACAGCACGAAATACTATTTGGCAGTGCAGAAAGCAAAATTACAGAGCCATGTGAATTGAGATTATAGCATACATTTACAGGCTTATTAATTATTAAATATAAAAGATAATTCAATATTGCAATTTTTATATGGAAGAAAAAAATTAAGCTCTCAAGAAAGATAATTTTTTAAAAAAGGCGTAGTAAAAGTAAATTTAAGAAATATGAAAAATTAATTTTCTTCAGAGATAATCTATTTCCAAAAATTTTTTAAGAATTTGCTATTCTTTGGTTATCTTAAATTTTGTATAATACATTAAGCTAATGACACATTCATATTATTTTATTTACCTGTTACATCCGGAAATTTTTCCTTAATGTGAAAATAATCGCGGCATGTTAAAACATCGCCGAAACCAAAAACTTCAACCGGTGCTAATTTTTTGCCGAGATCATTGATGTAGTCCCAATCGATAAGTTTCGTTTCCATATTTCGACCCTGGACCTGAAAAACATAAACTCTTAAAAAAAAAACAATTTCTCAAAAATAATTTTAGTCAAATGTTATTTTCCAGTTTTTTTTTCAACTTTACGTCCAATGGATAAATTATTTTTAAAAGAGAACTTGAAGGAAAATGAAATATTAAAAATTTATAATATAAAACTTACAGACGAAGAATCTGAAATTTCATAAATTTTATCTGAAAAGTGTAGGACACTACATTCGAGAGCTAAAAATTATAATCCTTTCTTTTTTTTGTTTCTAAAATTTTACACTGTAAATTTTCAGTTTTTTTAAAAAGAATGAAAAAGAAAAACAAATTTTATGGGCATGGAAAATCATCATACTCTGCTATATTGACAGCCTACAATTTTTTATATCTCAATAAACCTTTGCATCTATATATTTCTTTATGGAGTAATTTAGAATAAAAATCTCAGTTTTAGACAACTCATACAGGATAAAGATCGTATTTAACTCACCGAAACTAATGACACTTGACATGATTTGTAGTTTTGGAGAAATTTGCAGGATATCTTTTCGTCGGAGTAATCACCCAGCCTGGTTGATACTTTTAACGGAAGACTGGATACACGAGAGACGCAACGAACTATAGTTTCCACCATTTTTTCCCTCCTCATTTGGTTCATACTTCTAGACCTTATCATCTGAAAGTAATATAAATCAAAATTTTTTTCTTCGGGTCGTTAATTATTTCACGATAAAATAAGCCTCAGATAAAAACGATGCTTATTAATATTACATATCTTATAGATAGTTTTCATAAGTTAATTATATTTCCATGCTTTACTTAACTTCTATTTGAAAGAAATGTATTGTAAAATTTTAGTTTATTAAAAAAATTCTAATTTTCAATAAACGATTATACAATTTCCTGTTTTACAGATAATCTCAGTGGCGATGACCGACCGAAAGCTAATCAAATTATAAAATAAAATATTCGGTTTCTTAAAAGCTCACCATATCGCCGAGATTGCCCACATTTATATCAATAAAATCAATATTTGTTTCTTCTTCCAAAAGTTGTGCGCAACGTGTCATGGTGAAAGGATTGTTACCGAAAAGTTGAACTCCGAAGAGATCTTCTGTTTCGTGTCGCTTCGTTAAAAGCCATTCGAATGGCTGACTCTGAATAGTGAGAAAATTAAGTTCAATTCCAATAGAAAAGAAAATTCATTTTTAAACCTAACACATGATTTCCTGCAGGGGAAAATATAATGTAACTGCACCTCTAATATTGACGTGGCCACAATCATTTCACTGCATGTGACATCGGCCCCATATTCTTTACATATTCGGCGAAATGGCAAATTCCCGAAATTGGCCAATGGAGCAAGGTAGAGCTTTTCCTTCCAAACAATCTAAAACAGTATATAAACACAAATTTATGGCCTCTGCTAAGAAATTTTAACGAATTTTATTTGAATTTTTCTCATATTTATTAACCTTTTTCTTCTCTGATAAATGTAATTTAAACAAATCATCATCCGGGCAAGGTCCAACGGTTTCTTCAATAAGTGGAGGAACAGTCTCCAAAAGAGGTGAAGTTTGTACATCAATATCCTCTGTGAAATCGATTTCACTGTCATAAAAAATGTAAAATATAATAATTGCAATTTTCTAATAGCGCTTAATTATGGTCACAAAAATTTTAGTCAGTTCACAAGGATAATTCTTCTCTTTCCTTATTGTTGCAATTGCTAATATAAATTAACCTATAATTTTATTCCATTATTACATTTACTGTAATTAATGTGTTTATTATACATTATATTTTAATTAATGTGTTTACATATTACATTATAATGTATTACCGTAACTAGTAATCAATTCAATATTCTAATAATATCTGAAGGAAATAATTTTTTTTGTTAAAATTATTCTGGTTTTTTATGAGGAGAAATGAAGAGCATCAATTAAAAATTCTTATGTCAAAATTATACCTGGTTCCAAAATTAGAGGGCGTAAAAGGTCCATACGGAACCATTAGAAGAGGAGGTTTCGTTTTGGGTAGTATATCCAAAACTTCTTCAGATTTTTTAAAATCATACAACCTTGTCCTCAATTTATTTTCTATTTCTTTAGTGTAAAACGACAATGTTTTCGGTACATTTTTCTCATAATATTCCCTCGTTGCTTCATTGACTATATTACGTCCATTTTGGGTTATGTGTTTGCTGCCGAACCGACATGAAATTCCTCGAGGACAATGTCCTTTGAGATTGAATACATGACCTTAAATTGTAAAAAAGCAATCGATTTTCTAATACTTGATAAATAATAAAATTTTTTTGAAGACAAGCTAATGCCTAAAAGTTTTAATTTATAATTTTTAGTATAAATTGCGCATGTAAATTATAGTCAAATTGCAAAATGAATATAATTCATATTTTGTTTTCTTTAAAAAATCAAATTTTGTACATGTAGGTTTGCTATTTAACAGAAACACTACAAAAAAAATTCATTTTTTTAATATCTATTCTTCACTGGATTTATTCTGAATTTATTACCTACAAGATAGACCTAACTGTAATTAAGCAAACAGGTTTCTATAAACAAATGTAAATTTTAACAATTTTATAGCAATTTTAATAAGTTATTGAATTATGAAAATGTTAAAAAATTGTCACTGCAAATTCTTTGTAATATATCACTTATCATTTAGCTGATGTATATAATAAGTAAGTGTATACAATATTTTCTAATAAAGATATATATATTAATTTAAAAAATAATTTGTTTTTTTCTTAAACAAATTATTTTTAAAAATATTACTGAAGAAATTAATTAATTATCAAACTCTTCATTGTGAACATCAAAATTTATTAAATACGAGTGAAAATATTCATTTATCACTTATATATAATCTTAAAGATGTTATAGAAAAGACAAAGAAGTCAAAATTATCTTATTAATTCATGTAAATGAATGATTATCTAATTAATTGTAATCTCAATTTCTTAATATAATAATGATAATAATAATAACAATAACAATAATAATAATAATAATAATAATAATAATAATAATAATAATAACAACAACATTAATACTAATAAAAACATATAAAATTAAAAATTTGACATTTTTTATAGAATTGACCTACATTCTTCTCCAATATCTGGAGGTTTTGACTGAAGAAATTTATCAATATCATGAAGATATCTACATCTTAATGATTCACATACTGGCATTGGTATATTTACTGGTACATCAATAAGTGTCTTGCATATATTCTCATACACAAGTGATCTATCTCTATTTCTAAATCTTGGGCTTTTTGTGAATTTCCTATTTTTACTTTTTTTCAGTGAAGCATTTGTATCAGGTTTTTCTTCCAGTCTAGCTTTTTTGCCAGGAGATTCATTATCTAATGAGTCAGTTTCTGCAATTTTTATATTACTCGATGAATCTGATTCCTTTTTTAAAATGTATCTAAAAGATAAATTTGAAAAAAATTAGAACAGGTAATATATCTTTACAATATCTAATTTTCATTTCACATACAAATTCATGTTAGACAGTAAATACAAATAATATTAAAACAAAAATAAATAATGAAAGTAATATATAATGAAACATTTTATTTAAAAGAAATCATAAGTTATCTGGCGCCCTGAAATTTCTAATGTTGCTAACTCTTTAAATTGAACATGTCATTTCACAAATTTACTTTTAATGGAACTAATTAATGATTTATGCAAAAAGTTAAACGTTTCAAGTACATGATATTAATAAAAGTTTCATGTTGTATTAATTACCGCCAAATTAAGAAAACAAACAACTAGAGCGAATAAAATTCAATTCCGAACCGTTATTAATGATTTTAAAAAAGGCAGGGATTATCCATGAATGAAACTTATGTTAAATCTTCTGTTAAAAGGATGGGTGACAATCGAATACTGTCCATTATAGGGTTTATTGTTAGAAGTAAACTGCGAAAACCAGCCTTGTATTCATGAGTTTTCGTTTATGTTAGTGACGGCAACGCTTTTCATATCAAACAACAGTCAGAATATTTATGGTAACATGAAATAAATTATCTAAAAGCTCACGCGATAAACCGAGGCATAATTGGAACTAATCGATTTCGATTTATTAACATCCATTACGAGAATTGGAATCACTTACTGAGGCTTGATAACGGCTACATTAAATACATTCTTTCGAGAATCGGCCATTTTTTAACGGAGATCCTTGAACTCAGCCGTACAAGGCAGGATTTCAAGATCATTCACAGCCTTTTTGCATGATGGTATATCATATGTTCATCCCCCGCTCGTTTATTCTCTTAAAAGTTACGAGAAAGGAATAATCCCCGAATCGTGAAATTTATTGGACAGTGTGGATTAAATTCATTTTCTTTTGAAGCTAATTGACAGAAAGTATGAGTGATGGACAAATTGAAAACTGACAAGTCACGATAAATTGTACTGATGCTACCCGTCAGCATGAAAATAGCGTGAAGGTATTATTTACAAGTAAAAAAAGGGCGGTGGCGATATCATAATATTCAAGGGAATCTCGCGGTTGCTTATTAATGGCAACGAAAGAAACACATTTCTTACATAGGATACACTTGAACTGTCTTAACTTTTTGGAATTGGAATTGATGCTGCTTTCAGCAGCGTTAAGCAAGATGCTTTCAGCAAACAAACGAATGGCGATGAACATTTTTACTACTGTTGAAATCGGAACTGTTTCTTCGATATTAAAAAAAAAAAATTTTAAATTTCATAATGTTATTCTGCTTTCATTATTGGGAGGGATACGAAGGGAAAGTAAAGAAAAGCGAAAATTTAGATTACATCGTTCGATTCCGGATTGTAACGAAGACTTTTCAATGCCTTTTCTAAGGAATTTTTTCTTTCTTCCTGAATCGGGGCAAACATCTCCGTTTCCGTTACGAGGAATATTTACACGAAAACAAAACTGCCACGAGTTAATATAAAAAAAATCCGGAGAACGAGAAACGAATTTTTTGCGTGTGAAATTTCGGAAGTAACTTTCCCGGTGAGCGAGTGCTCCGGAAGGGGTTGGATCCCTATCCCTTCATCCATTTTTTTTTGAATGTCATACAAAGAAAAACAAAAGGCAAAAAATATCGGATTTTTTTTAGCGCCCAAAAAAGGAAGCCAATTTGATAAAAGCATATAGCGGCAAAATTGACGAACGAATTTTCCTGTTTTTTTGTTTTTCCACAGCAAAATCAACTTGTCAATTAAAATTATGTTTTAAAAAATTGTTGAATAGGTTTTAAATTACATAAAAAAGTTTAAAGAACCCAAAAACGCTCGATCCATGTATTAAATGACGGAATGGCTGAACAACACTGAAAAAAAATTTCTTTCTTTTTTTAATTAAAAATCAGCGGAAAAACTGCATTTTTTACTTAAAATTTTATTTAGTCTATAGTAGGCAGTGAATTTATATTTAAAACTCGCACAGCTCTTAATGTGCAATTTTTCTGTAACAATTGTAATAAATTTAATATTAGCAATCCGTTAAGAACATGTTAAAATCAAAACTTTTTCTTTAAAAAAAAACATTAAATATTGTTGCTATAAAAATGAATGAGTTATTTTATCAGCATTAAAACTTTGGTTGTACATTTTTTTTCTCTTATTTATACATTCACTTATCCCTTTTTTGTAGCTATTAATAAAGAAAACAATCTAAGATTAAAAATTATTATACAATGGTGAAAAAAAATTAATATTAGTTACATTTTAAAAAAAAATTACATTTATTTTGTATTTTTATTTACTTTTTCCTCCTTAGATTAAAACGGCAAAAGCTTGACACAAAAATTGCTTAAAAATGCGTTGAGCAGGTCGAAGATGGATTTCTCGGTACAACATTAGCCCAGTATTTATATATATAAGAATGCCAAATTGCTTCATTAATATGATAGGTAACATTTAACATATAATCCGGATCACAGAAAATATCGTATTAAAAAAAAAAGCTTTGAATGTCAGGATTTTAATGTTGCATACACATACAAATGCATGTATGTATGCATGTGGTATATGACAGATTTTCTTCTGGGGAAGGGATTAGATTCACTGAATGTCGTTGAAAGATAACAAACGTAGGTGGCCTTATTTACATCATGTAGCATGTAGCATATTAAAATAAAATTTCTGCAGCAAATAACAGGTCAATATTCAAGCATGTCAACCGCACATATAGAAATCTTTCGTTTTCCCACTTTTTTTCTTATTATGTCCAAATATCTGATTGCACCGAACTTGAAATCTAAGGCACATAATCTACAGCAAAATAATGATAGGGAAATGGTGATGGGGAAAATTAAAATAAAAACTGAATATCCATGAAAATATATAACAAAGAACATCCACTAAAATTCATAATACATGAAATATTGAATTTGGTTCGTAAGTTTAAGGCTATTAAAGATCAATTCTTAAAATTAATAATAATAATAATAATAATAATAATAATAATAATAATAATAATAATAATAATAATAATAATATGATACTCATTGAGATATACATGTATAAAAGTTCCATGCTTCGACCTGCAATCATTAAAAATTGGTAACCGAAGTCAGCTACAAATTTTTAAAACTATTATCTTAAAATGTTTGGAAGTAGAACGAAAAAAATAAATAAATAAAAAACAAAATACATAATTCTGAATTAGCATCCCATTTTCTATTCTCTCTTGCTTTGACTTAAAATTCTGAAGTTTAAAAAAAAGGAATAATTAAAAATTATTGATCAAAATTAAAATTTTCAAGAATAAAGCGAATGAACTGATAGAAAATTTTTAAAATGTTTCTGAATTATATAGTCAAATAGTAAAAAATTTCTACTTTTCCCAAGAATGTCTCGACAATAATTTATAAGTTTGAGAGCAGCCTGCCTTCCCTTTATTTTTTAATTGCTATTATTACTTTTTAATAACATTAAACATTTGGATATATAAAGAATAAAAAAACATTTTCAAATCCTCATGAATTTAGTCAGATAATTTTTAGAATTATTTAAATATATATATATGTATATCAATATCAAAAAGACCCTAAGCAACTTATTAGCTATTAATTAAATCATAAAAGGAGCTATAAAAAGGGATAAAACCCATGATTTATTTTTATATTTAAAACCGGAATACTTTCTACAGGGTAACAAGTATCAAAAAAAAGTTTTTTCATAAAATTGAGAAAAAAAAGAAGAAATCAACTTAAAAAAATTTAACAATTTTATTTTTTTCCCTAAAATTTAAATTAGAAGTACACGATTTGCACAATTGCATAAATTCGATTTGATACAATCAGGGAAATTTGAAATAACCAAGAAATTTTTTAAATATAAATTTTGCCTAAAATATTTATTAAATAACATTTTTTAAGTAAAGGATCGCAAGAATTTAGTTCCACAATTTTCAGTAAATTAATTTACAGAAGACTATCTTTAATTTACAGAATATAATGTACTATCCTCGGTGATACAGGCACTGACAATTGAATGAATTCACCCCAAAAGGATGTCGTCATTTTCATTAAATGAAAAAGAACAGTTTTAATGAATGTAATTGGGAAAAAAAAAAGCTTTTGCAATAAGAATGTATGCAAAAGTTGAAACTGAAAACTTTTTTGACGCAGTAATGCAATAGATTCTACTTAAGTTTTAATTACCATGGGTGACAATCAAAACTTGATTGTAACTATCAATTACTACTAATGAAGTAACTAGCAATTACTACGGGCAAAAAGAACTTTTATGGCTTAATCCAATACCGTTTTTCATTTTTTACAATCGCCCCTTTTTTTTTAGGCGTGAAATGCAGATACAGTATGATCGACAACTTTTCTGCTTCGTTCCTTGGTGTGAGTTCTCAACATGAGCCGAAGTTTTGAGATCATTTTGGGAAAAGGCTTTTCAAGGACATGAGAAAGAAAACACGCTGAAACATTTACATTTCCAATGGAAACTTTTTTTTTTAAGCTTAATAAAATGAAACAAAAAGTGTAAGTCAACGCAATAATTTGCATGTTAATTTAAAACGAAAAAATGTGACATTAAAGTTTGCTGAACTGTTCAACGGCTTTTTTTTTAAATGGGATCTAAACCTTAAGAAAACCTTTTTGTTCGAAGGCTGAACTCACACAAAGGAATAAATTCGTCAAAATGAAAAGCTCGAGAGACGGCATGCAACTCTCAAATTAAACAGTGAACAGAAAAATTTGTAAATCGTGCACAAAAAATATAAAACGATGAGCTCAAAATATTTTTTTTATACTTTTTTCCATTTTTTTCTTTCTTTTCATTAAATATTTTTCGTTCAACAATTCTATTTAAGGCTTTTACGAAGTTAATTAAGTTAGAATATGCTAATTCAAACTGTTAAATTAATACCTACAATATATACTTTTAACTACCAAATTTAGTTTTATCCCATACAAAATAAATCATGAGTTCAGAGTGAAAGACAAAAAATAAAATTATTGATTATTTTTATTTATCATCAATTTTTGCCTCCTTAAATTACGGCAACCACTCGTTCTCAACGGGTTTTTCGCTGCATTTCCGGGTTATACTTTTTCTCCCCTTCTGAGAAGGCGCATTTGGCTGACTCTCGAAATCGAACGGAAATGTGTCCGGGCTTTTAAAAATGGAAAACTTCGAAAAACCTGGCAGGCTAAAAAAAGCACCGAAACAATTTGCGGTAACTGATTTGCCATTTTTCGCGACGACCGAATAAGAAATTAACTTTTTCCTCTTTTTATTGGTTAAGTCATCGATATATTAATCGTTGAGGGAGATGTTGCAGTAATTTTAACAGTGCAATGATAGAATTGAAATTTTTCCTTCCTCGATTAACAACATAAAAATGAACTGCCGCCTTTGATATATTTTTTAATTAAAATTAAAAAAATTTCAAAAAAAAATCAAGAATAAATCAATAATATTTTTTGTTTTTATTACATTTTTTGCTCTTAAGCTGTTTTTAAATCGTTATACTTCTATTATAAAATCTCTATTGGCAAAAACTGAAACCCAAACCTTAAATCAATGCATCTTCCAAGAAATCTAATTTATGACCCAAGCAAAAAAACCTTATTTCTCTTTCTTTCCCCAATTTTAATATTCAAAATTTTATTTTTACACAGCATTACATTTATTTTTCATAAATCTCGAATTCAGACTGAAATGAATTTCATAATACAGATCATTACATGTAAACATCATATTTTTCTATAAAAATTTGGGGACGCAACGCGAAGTTCTATACAATCGAACTGACTGTTTTTTTGTTCTTTTTAACATTAACTACATTGTGACAAGCTATTTTGGGCATTTTTCCTTCAATTTTTTTGTTTTTTTATTTTTGTCAAAAGTTCTATGTAACAATTTTAAATATTTACTGCGCCAATGAGATATATAACAATTTCTTCAAATTAAAAAAAATCAAGTTTAGGGTATTTTTTTCTATTTAGAAATGCTATTACGCAAAAAGAAAAAACCTCATATATCGTTTGAGACGATTGCCCTAACAGGAATGTTAGAGAAATTGTTAAAAATTTTATTTATTTATTTTTCACACTAACTTCATGATTTTTCACAGCTGCCTCATTTTCTTTTCATACTTTTCTTGTTAAATCTAGCAAGAAATAGAAATTAAATTAAATCACAGTACTATTTATTGTAATAGAAGACTAGAGATTATCAACCCCTCGCCTTTTTCCCTGGTAACACTTTCTTCGTTAAATGTCAAAGGAAAAATAGAAAAATGAATGTGCACCCAGGCAGATGCTGCCTGCTCTTCCCCAGCCAGGCACCAGCACAGCCCGCACATGCCCATCGAACCCAGCC
>JAOWBB010000007.1:85937-168464 GCA_028565995.1 Ricinus marginatus | reverse complement strand
CAGCTATTTAATCCATTTGTAAATGTAATTAGTTTTCATTTGCACGGTGTGATAAAAAGTAATTGATAATTAAGATTTTTTTAATATGAAAGTGGTGAAAGTCGGAAAAAACTCAAAAGATGTCTGTTTTTATTTTAATCATTTTCTGATTGGAAAAATGGATATATAAATTAAATGTTAAAAATAATTCATAAATTATTTTAAATAAATAATTCATGTTAAATTGATAGTAATACGAAAATATAAATATATGTTTTGAAAAATTTAAAATTTATTATATACTCCTAAGTTAAAAATCATTATCATTGTGGATTATTCTAAAGCAAAGCAAAATATACAATCACCACTTTCATTATAAACCTTCATGATAACAAAAAATAATTTATAAAAATTATAAAAACTTCAGTTGTTCTCCGGTATATAAATATGGTCAAAATTATTTTTTTTAAATAAGAGAATTTATTATATTAGTGAAAGATATAATGAAAAGGTAGCAATTTACTTTAGATAAAATTGATTTTTATAATAAGAATATTTTGAAAATCTTTTCATGAAAAATTTATTTTAATTAATGAATTTAAATTAGTCAGGAATATATTTTTAAATAAAACAGTCGATAATGGTTTGGTGAACATTATGTTATGGACATTACTAATGTCAATTACCTATTATTTTATAATAGCATGGTTTTTTGTTTAATTAATATTATTTCAGTTTTGCAGGCTCCAAAATAAATTTTATATCATTAAAATATCTACAATTTCTCATTTTTAAAATGCTTAGTTTTTGTAACACATCAATTAATTTATTCTTGTAGTTTTTTAAATGAAATCTTAAATCGTTTGTTAAATGTATTTCAAAGGCAGCTTTCACTTTATTATAATTTTTTTTATTATTTTACATATCATTTATCGTAATTAATTTTTCTGACTGCATAAGTATATTATTCGGATTTCATAATTCTCGTATCGAAAGTTATTCTTATTAAAATTTTTCTTTTATAAAATTAAATTTTGACTAAAATAGGTTTTCTTTCTCTATTGCATTTGTTAAATATTTAATTGTCATTAAAGTTCTACCTTTAAAATAACAGTCAGATTGTTTTATCTTGCTTATGTCGTTTTATATTTTATATGTATCGATTTAATTATAAATTGTAGACATCCAAATGAAGACAATTAATAATTTATGATTTATTTTCCATAAATATTTATAACCAATTTAATATTTTGTTAAAAACAATGGCTTTAGCTTAAATTTTGAAAAATTTAATCACATATGAATCACATACTCGAAGAACAATTCGAGGAAAAAGTTTTAAAAGTATACAATTTTTGATAAACACAAAATTATATCAAATTTTGAAAATTAAAATAGATTTAATCACCCTTTACTAACTTAAATGAATTTTCTATTATCTTTAAAAATGTAATATTAATTCGATATTCGATGTTAATGCTATATCCTTAAATCTAACGATGTAAAAATAATAAAATTAAATTTGCTTTGCATAAGAAACTATGAAATATTAAGTGTAAAAAATGTGAAGAATAGAATATATATATATAAACTTAATTTCTCCTAAAGCGACCAAATATAAAAATATAAAAGTTAAAAAAAATTTCCATCGCATATGCGATAGTGATAATTATCTAAGAATCTTACTGTTTTTCTAAATATCAAATTATTGTGAAGTCACTAACTGTTTTACACTAAATTATAATGATTTCCATTATTATTACTATTATTACTATTACTATTACTATTATTATATTATTATCATTATTATTATTAATTATTAAAGTAAATTAAAATTTTAATTTACTTTTAAGAGAAGTTTGGTAACATTTTAGTTGTGAATTTAATAAAAGTGCTTTCCATTCGGATGCCATTCTTTAATGTTTAATCTTTATTTTTAAAGCTAGAATTAGTCTAAAAATATATTTTAAAAACCAAAATATACAAAATAAGATTAGCAATCATACCATGCTATTTAAATGTATCATTCATGTATTTGAAATATTATTTTCGAAGACACACAAAAATATATTTTTTTTAATGAAAACAAAAAGTTCAACAATTTTGTGAACTCGAAATTTTAGTAGCTTGATTTGTGGTTTGAGAATTTCTTTTACAAATATTAAGTTGACTCTTTCGAATTCACCACTTATTATAGAAAAAAGTTTATATAAAAATAGTTTTATTTAGTTATTAGTTCATTTCAATTTTTAAATATGTTTAAGTGATATAAGTTAAACCTTCTTAAACCGTTTTATGTTTAAAATTTCATCTTAAATAATTTTTTGTCTATTTATCTGGACTAATAATTTTTCATTGGAAAGATTCATATTTATGAGAAATTATAATTAATTTTTTTGTTTTTTCTTTGATAAGTAATTAAAGTAACTTGTAAATGGAAAAAAGGTTGGGGAGCACTGATTGTAAAACATTTCAACCTTATTTATTATATAAGCATTTTGTCAGAATTTTTATGTTAGGTAAAGGAGAATATGTTGTAGTCTAATTTTATCTCGTTAATAGTCACCAGGGAAAAAAAATTTCCTATATATTTATTAAACAAGAAAAATGAAAAAAAATTTTATCATTATTTTTAACGTTAAATGTGTGTTTCACAATAAAATTTGTTGGTGTAAATCAAAAATGTATATTCCTAAGTGGCTACTACTTTTATTCACTTCGTGCTGTTTCGATCTCAAAAACAGAAAAAAATAAATAAACGTAAAAAAATAAAAAAAAATTCGAGCGAGAGAATAATACGAATTAATATGTGATTTGATTCGTGAAATTACTTTGCTGAATTCTTATTAAACCGATGTGTGTGCGTGTATATATATATACATATATATATATATAAAATAACTCAACTTCTTACTATAGTCAAAATAAAGATTAAAATCATATATTAATAAAAGTATGTGTATATATATATATATATATGAATAAATTTAAAAAGTAAAAAAACTAGTGTGCTTAAAATGCAAAAACTAATGTTTTCATACACTAAAAAAACGAAAATATGAAATTGTGTTTTCTTTTCTGTTTATGTAATTAACCAAGAATTGATTGGTGTATTTTAAATTAAATAAACAGAATAACAGTACTATGAATCTTTTTCTTTTAATTTTATCGCTTCAATAATTATATATTTAATTTAAATTTTTATTAATTTTGCTTGTACGTCAGTTTATGAAGATCAGGTGAACAAGGTATAAAATGTCCTTCAGGTTCTATTTCGCATTTTGAAATTTGCATTGGGCTAATTTGATGTATATTATTAGTAATCATTATGAATAATTACATATAAAAGAATATCAATTTCATTTTTCAGATATATTTTATCTAGCTTCTTCAACGGTATTTACGCATGTTTCATATTTGATATGAAATAAGAGAAGAGTGAAAATTGTAGGCTTCATAAAGTCATTGTTAATGTTTCTGAGGTACAAAAATGCAGACAAATCAAAAAATTTTTATCAATTAATCAGAAACTGAGAAATGAGTCACAAAATCTTAATTAAGTAATGGTCACTTAATCTCGTTTGTTAATCCTTTTCATAAGCTTTTTCCTTCTCCCGACAAATTGTTTTCAATACATATAAACCTTAATAAATATACCATAAAATTCTGTCCCTATGAATAAAACAATTTCTAATTTTATTCAAAAAAAAATTTAGAGCGCTTAAAAAATAATTTTACTTTATGTACCGCAGAATATTCGAAAATTCGCCCATGATTTTCGTAGAGCAACTTATTTGACTTTATAAATTTTCTGGACTTATAAAACTAAAATACAAGAACAGTTAGGTATTTCATTTTATCTGAGCCTCGGCTTTGATTTTTCATTAAATAAGAAAAAAAAAAAATTCTTTTCAGTAATGTATGCATCTGGCTCAATCACTAGTTACAACAAAATAAACAATATAAATTTTACTTAATTTATAAATGTTACAGAACAAATTTGGAACTTTAAATTTAAATTTACGTCTAACACAAGTTTTTCTTCGGGAGTTATCATATTAATCAACTAACTGGAAAATGTTGAAAAGGCTGTGTACTTCAGATTTTGTCGCTAACATTTTTACCAAAAATAAAACAAACAATATTTTTCACACTCACTGCAAAATTATTGAATTTATAATTATTTCTCGTAAACAATCTTTTTGCAATTAGACAGATCATGTGTTCCTGATATTGTTTTTTTGGTACATATGATATCTTCGTTTTTACTGATTCTGGAATATTTAAAATGAGAAATATTAGTTAACTATCAATTTTGTTGCAAATGGATAAATTTTTAATCTGTGAATTTACTCTAATTATTTGGGACTTTATGAGCTGTTCGACAATTTTAATCAGAAATGATCTTCGTCAGCATTTTTTACTACACTCTACTAGATGCAATTTCATAAAAATAATTTAAGATTTCGCAGCAGACCAGTAAAGTCATTAAAAAAAGAAAGTCAATTGCTAGTTTTTCTTTTTATCTTATATTTTTGGACAAGTACCCTATAGTTTTATTGTTATCAGAAATGATTTCTGGTTTTCATTTTTCTAAGGCATTTGAAATAGTATAACACGAATTAGAAAGTTTAGGCACTAAGGATAAAATTAACTTTTTCTTAAATGCATACATGTTCGAAGCACATCCTCTGTAGAAATAAAAAAACATTTACAACTGACTGTGTTGGGAAAATAAAGATTAAATTGAATTAAGTTCAATCAATTAAGTTGAAATCCTCGATTAAATTATCAGCAGTAGTACAGGATTTGTGTGTTTGTGTGGCTGCATAGTAACTGAATGATGCTGAATGCCAAGTTGTGGATTTTGTTCATTTTTTTCTTATACGAGGTAAGACAATAATCGAAGATATAAGGAGTTCTTGTTCATGAAATTAGCTTTTATGCCATTTTGTCGCAATTCAATGGGGCTTATTGAATAAAAGGATGGCAATTTCGAAATGGACTACACATTTGTCAACTGGAAGACTTTTCTGGCGCTTAGTATTTTTAATACTTTCGAAATTATGTTTTATTGTTTTTTAAACATCTTTGATAAATACATCCATGTCCCTTCTTCGATCTGTTTTCTATTGTCACAAAAATCTAAGCATGAACTTGAATCTTAACTTTAAAATCATAACGCTTGAAAGGTTCAAGGCATGTACCAACATACCTATAAAATAATTAAACTTAAATTATTTTAGACGATTCATGAGAAATTATTAGTAATATACAAACTTCAAATCGTCAATTCTTCCATTTCACTTAAGGAATATTTTTCCTCACGCTTTTGGTTCACTCATTAGTTAATTTGATAATATTATATAGTATAGTTTTATTTAGAGATAAATAAAAATAAAATATATGTTATAATAAATTATTATGCAGCAAAATTATCTTAATGACACATGGATTTTTGAGGGTCTTGATTTTTGTGGATTCACTGGATGAATCGCTAATACTGATTTACTGCTTTCAGTTTCATCTTGTACCAGAATTATTTTTCATTTATTTTTTTTTATCTAAATTGCTCTAGATTTTTTTTCATTGACAGAGGTTAATCTTTAATGAGTGGATTTTTCTGAATGTCTAAAACTTCGAGAAAAATTATTATTTCCGGCTAAACTTTTTAAATCAGATAAATTTTCCAGAATTTTTTAAAATCAAAAATACTGAGACATGCCAACATATTTTAACTGAAACTTAATTTATAAACACATATATACATAAATTAATAAATAAATAAAATTATGGTGTAATATGTTTTAATCAAATACGGCAAACTGAAGACGTTAAGATGGATTTTTGTATGTCAAGATTTTCTTGCTATAAAATACGAAAAATATATCTGAAATATACTAAAAATACAAAAAATATCTGACATATTATAAATAATGAAGCCGGAGAGAGGTAAAAACTGGGTAAGATATATTTCTATTCTGAGTCTTGCTTTTAAATTAGAAAAAAAGCAAAATCTTGTCATAAAATGCTACGAATTGTTCTATTTTCTTAATTTCAGAATAATCATATTGTTAAACAAAATTTTAAAATAAAAATATTATATGCTCTTATTAAAAATGTTTATTATCAAAGAAATGTGCGTACAGTGAACATATTATCAACGTTTATGTTTTTTCTAATTAAAATTCTTAGTAGTCATTAAACGAAAAGTAATTCGTGAATTCACAAGAAATGTGTTTGTACATAAAATTACCAGTGGAAATCAAAGAACAATAAAAACTAAAATTTAAAATATGACTTATGCATTAGCATGCAAATAGACTGACGTATCCAATAGACACAATTACGTGTCTGGTATTGGTCTACATCTTGACCATCTTAAAATATTTTTTGTATCTAAATGCTAATGGTTTTCTAATATATCATATAGATCATTATCATTTAAATTAAAAATACATCACTTCATCTTATTTAATGACTTTTACCCGGTTATTTATTTATAATTTTAAGTTAATATGTAATATTTCCTATGATCTTTTAAAAATTTCTCGATATACTTTTCAGTTTTATTGGATTTTAGAAAATTACACTATTTTTAATTCGTGCTGCAGCTGGATCTTCACTCAGATTTACAAGCTGACATTCTTTCTATTTTTCACCATGTTTTTGAATATCTAGAAGGTTAATAAAATTTCTGCTCAAAATCGAGGGAAAATATTTGATATTGATTTGAATGTTAATTTTCAATAGTGTAGACAAAACCGATGAGAGAAAATAGAGTTTGTGCCTCATGTTTGTGTAAAGTATGGAAGAGATGCAATTTATTATTTTTTGTGTTTCTGATGGCCAGATTTCTAAAAAACGTTGATGGAGCATTATTTTCATTCAAATGGAAAATATTTTCTGAAATATAACTCTTTAAGATTTAATGATTTAGGGACATAAGTTGAATTAGCCGGGCACATTTATATATATCAATAGAATTTCATAACATGCTTTTAAAGACTAAGTTATAGCCAACTTGGATTTTATTCCTGCCACTGATTGATTCATTCTTTACATTCATTTAGACGTAATATTTTCAGTTACTTTTCATATTTTATTTGTGACTGATATTTTTGAGACATAAGAAAAAAGATATATCGATATAATTTAAAGCCATCAATGATATTATATTTTAGCAATCTAATAGAAGTCGCAACATTCACATGATTTCCATAGGTTCTAGAAACATTTTCCGAGGAATTATATGCAATCAGTTTATTTTTCCATATCCCACATTAATCTGGATCGATTCAATGTCCGTTGTGAAAAATCTTAAAAAAATTCCGATATTAATCGTTAAAAATATTGTTGTAGCAATTGAAATGTCTTAGATTCGAGAATGGTCTTTTCTTTCTCATATTTACGGAAAAATATTCCGGCATAGTGCCATAACAACTATCCTTTCTGCATATCATGTAATACTGGCCTCAAATTCACAATTAATTTTTGATAAATCCAAGACCTATTTTTAACATGACAATTAACAACATTTTTTTTAGATTTCCACCACCGGCATAATTTAAAGAGCTATATGAAAATGTAACATAAAAGGAAACGTCTGATTAGGTGAATCGGAACATTACGAAATTATAAGTTTCTACGAATAGATTGAAGGCATATTCTGTAACAATAAAACAAAATGTCTTGGTATAAAAAAAAAATAATTTTTATCGAAATAATGCTTAGTCGAAAATCGATAACGTCAGCAAAATTTTCTGTGCCATATGTGTCACGCTTGTTTCTCGTTGCTGACTTGGTAAATCCTCGCATTTTCAACTCACGCATTTCATATAAATTTTCCTTATTAAATATTGATATTTTAAAAAATCTCGAAATCCTACGTTAATTACAAAATTAAAATGTTGAAAAAATTGCGTAAATATTTTTCCTACCAGCAATAACGTTCATGCGCTGTTTTACGTTCATTTATTGTTTACTATGCGCGGGTGAAAAAATTCGTACAAATTACATTGTCAGTATGGAATCCAATGTGTTAATCGTTTACTGAAAATTTTTATTTTGCACCATTGACGAAATAGGACAACAATGGGTTTATGCAATTTTATCCACCCTTGATTTCTCAGCGTGACAAAACTTTCCTGACAATTAGAAGATACCGTGACTCATATATTAGAAGATCTTTGTTAAACAGTAAAATAATATTATCGTTGAAGGATTTCTGAAAGAGATTACCTTTTGAGAAATAAGTTTTTTACTCCTGCGATCGACCACGGAGAATTTGCCGGAAAAGACGCAGAAAGAGTGCCGGTGGTAAATGGTGTTGCGACGTTCGAGCCGCTTAATCAGTTTGCAGTTCGGTTTAACTCTTATCAGCTTTTGCGGAGTGGAACCTTGAGTTCTGCTTTAATCAGGTTTGTTAAGCATAAAAATTTTGAACGGATTGAATCTAAAACGAAACCCTATTAGTCAGTTACAACGCATATTCCTATGATTAAACAAGCATCGCATGATAATTGTTTCATTTAATTTAATGGCATCATTCTCATTTGATTGGTTTAATACAACTTTAATTGCTTTCCTCGTTAAATAACACGTGAAAAAAATAATAATAACAACAACATCGAGCCAATTTATTTAAATCAAGTTTCAAGAAGTAATTCGGCATCTTTTATAAATTTTAAGAATAAAAAAATCGATTCAGTAACAAAAAAGGCAAGTTTGTGAGTTTTGTTTTAAAACTATTATTTACGTTTTTTTTGTTTTTCCCTACTTTTCGGATTCATTTTCGATTTAAAAATGATTTTCGTGAAATTTTGAATTTTTGTTAAAACAAAACAAAAGGCAAATTCTGATAGATTGGATGTTAATTATTAAAACTGTCTAGGTTTAATAGACAGAACATTATATGTAATAACAACAATTGGACACATTTTTTTTTATCGTTTGTTCGGCATAAAGATTACCACATATCATATTAAGCACACTTAAAATGAATTACATACAAAACCATTAACAAATTTTCGCTTAATTTAAATATCACGAAATAAATCTGCGCGCTTAGACTTTACTTTAATAAATTTATCTATAATTTTAAATATTTGCTTTCGAAAGTCGTAATGCAGAATATCTCGTATTATTGTAATTTCATAGATTAAAAAAGGTTTTTCCGCATAAACAGAATAAAATAAATTCCGTTCAATCTGCATATATTTCACTTTTATAATAAATTCTTTAAAATTTTAGTTTACGCTTTTTAATCAAGTTTTCATACATTTCATTTCAAAAACATGTGCTAAATTGAAAATTACTAATAAATAAGTTAAAATATCTAGCAGGATAAATCTTTAAGTCTTTCATTAAAACGTCTGGAAATCCGTATCATATTAAGTTAATATAGAATTTTAAATTACATTTTATATTAAGTTTTAATTATACTGATGTAACAAAACAAAGACTTTACCTTGCTTTAAAGAAATTAACTGAAATAATTTTTCATTACACTTCAGTTATGTAATTATTCATACTGCAGCTACATTAGTAATGTAATATATACTACATATACATATCTAATAAATATGTGGTATAAAATATGAAATAAAATTAGGGCTAAAATATATTTACGAAAATATTATATAAGCATATATGCATTTAATATTTAAGAAACAATATACAAACATTAGTGCTTGATATTATATACGATATATCTGACAGTTATAATGAAAACTAAATTGCACAACAGGTATCAATAATTAATTGCAACTCAGGTGTATAAAACTTTTTTTTAGATTAATCCCACAAAGTTCTAAAAGTTAACTTTTGTATAAATTTGCATTGTTTCATTATTCGTAACATGATTTATTCCTTACACTAAAAATATGCATGAAAAAAATGTTTATCAATATTCTGTTTCGAATTTTCTTCACACTTGAATATGCACTGTGCAAGTTCGAACAAAAGTGTGATGTTAGAATTTAACATTTTAAATCATAACAACAATTTATCGATGTTTTTTGTATTTATATGATAGTTTAATCATGTTGCAGTAAACTAGAAGAAGAAAAAATATAAGTTTATACTATTAGGCGAGAAAAAACTTATTTGAAAATCTTTTCACAGTAAAATGTTATATTTTTTTATATATGTAATATGTAACATATACATAAAAAAATTTATTAAATTTAATTTTATGAATTTTATTTGTTACGTTCAGATAAATTGGATTTAATTCATGCACTTTCAACTTTTATTATTTATATTTCTCGGTTTAAAATTTTTTAATATTATCTTTAGAATTCGGACCTGTTCTGAATTTTTTCGAACAAATAGATTATATAGTAAACATTGAAATGTTTTAACAGATCTTCGGTAAGAAAAAAATTACCGAAAAGCTAAAATTTAAATATAACGGAAAATCAATTATCAGTTTAATTTAGATATTAATAAGATATATTTATATCTTACAATTTATAAATGTATTCGAATTAATATGAATTTGATATAATATATATTTTTTATGAATTAAATATTAAATGCAATCTGGTTATGGTTTAATTAAAAATTATTTTATTTCTTTAAACACTATATTCTAAAAAAGATATTTTATATTAATATCTATTAGTATGTAATAAATTTGCAAAACATTTTATTGTATTTGTGAGCTCTGTTTGACATGGGTTTGTGTATTCATTTCAGTTTGTCTGCTTTAATTTTCTTATGATTTTTGTTCGGTTTTTATTCTTTTTTTCGAAATCTTGACCATTAATGTCAGCTAATGGTTTTGGCCAACTGCGTTAGTGATTAAGAAAAAAAATTTTTTATGTTTTGACTGAACGAAGTGCACAAATATAGGCACATATTTTATTTAGCTGATTTTAAAAATCAAGAAGCAGAAAAAAGTTGTAATCCAAAAGTGAAAGGTTACATTAATTACAGAGAATTAGTTCAAACATTAAGAAAAATTATTACTATTCTGTGCTTAATGATGAACATATAATGAAAATGTTAATATATATAAAGATTAATTGTTAAGAGTCAATGACCATTAAACATTGCATGAGATTTGCTTCTTTTCATATAGACAGATCAAATCTATTTCTGATCTCTTTTTTTAAAATAATCTAATTTGTCAAAGGGCTAGAAATATTTTCTCATCCTTTAGATCTAATGCTGATGTCAAATGTCAAAAAATTTAAAAAAATATACATATATATTTTTTTTCTTGCAGCAAAATGAACAATTTGAGTATATTTTCAATCTTCATCTTAATAGGAGTATTTTATATGGATATTGCGTTTTCTGATACTATTCCAAAAGAATGTGACCCGAACGAAAGTGATTTCAATGCGGAAGAATGCATTAAAATATGTTTTCACGACTTGAGCCACATGAATGATTCTTTCTGCAAAAATTTAACCGTAAGGAATGAAACTCTTATTCAACGACAAAATGTTCTGACAGAAGCATCAAAAGTGGGAGATGAAAAGACAAATGATGCAGCTCTTTCCTTTGATTTAAAAATTTCAATATTACTTTTACTGGCTTTTTTGTTTGTCTTATGTTCTTTTATATGAAGAAGCAAACTAAATTTAAGATCTATGACTTCAAAATCTTTTTTAAAAAAAAAGCTACACTGTCATTCAAGATTCTTTTTTTTTTATTACTTATTTTTAATAAAAATTTAAAAAAGATTTTGGAAAAAGGGTCTCCTTAAAAATCCAAAATGGATTTTGGCATTAAAATCTAGTGATTAATTTAATTTTTAGTTTATTAATCTAGCTATTACATTTTTAAAAATTTAAATATCATACGCGTAATTTTTTGAAAGAATTCTTAGATCTGAATTCCATAATTTAATGGAAAAAAATTACTTTATTCCAATAAAATTCCTCTTTCAGGTTCGTATAACGTTTACATTACAATCATTATGTATTTATGAGAAATAACGTCTGATTTCCCAACATGTTCATGAAATCATTAAATAAATTCAAAATGTAACGTAGAAGGATTATGCTAGAATATTATATGAAAAATTAACTCGCGAGAAAATCAATAATTTTGTTTATATCAACGTAATTTTTCAACAAGATTCTCATTCTTTTGTCATATAAGATTTATATTTAAAAATATAAAGTATGCTATAAAATTAAAACGATTGATTTAATTAAAACATTTTTCTTTTTGACTTAAAGTATGATATAATCCTTTGCTTAGATATAATCCCCATTATCCTTTTGTTCAAATTGCAAAGCGAAAGCTTATCTGATTTATTTTCAATAAAAAGGGCCATTATAATTTATTTATGAATGTTTGGACTCAATTTATACTTTTGTTTTATTTTATGAGATTATTATACTTTTGTTAATTTTTATGAGATTAAAAATATTGCATAAAGTTTCTATTCCTAATTTCATGCTCAATTTATCATTTGAATAAAATGAAAAAGCTAATAGTGACCCCAATTATAAATTTTACTTTAGTCTTTAATATTTATCGTTTTACGAATTTAATATCAAAGAGCATCTCTTATTTGAAATACATATTAAAATATTTGAAAGTAATATAAAATTAACTATAAATAAATTGAATACAAAATCCAAAATAAAACTTGCAAACATTTCATTAAAATTAATTTTTGGAGTTATTTAATTTAAATTAGTTAGTGCTAGTTCTTAAAACTGTTCGTGCATTAACTTTAGACATTTTATTTATATTAGGAAACTACATAAAAGATATAATAGCTTTAAACGAAATTAATTTTATTATTTTAAAATTAAATGAAATACCTTGAAATATTTCATATGGTAAAATTAATTAAACCATAAGAGTGGATGAGCATAGTCTATGGAACAAATTCAAGATTACTGAAGCGATCATTAAAAATTTAAAAGCTGCATTCATAAAAGTGAATAATCAGAGATTTTTATTGTTGTTTAAGATGAAATGTAAATAGTTGATTTATCACTTATATGATAATATTCATTTACCCATACAAAGCTAAATGAATCGACGTAAATTTTTAAAGTACATGTAAAAGAAAATTCATGTAATTAGAAAACTATATTCAGTTTCTGGTTTAAGGGATAAATTCAGCGGTTTCTAGTGCAACTTGAAATAAACGTAACTCTGTATTATACAAGTGGAAAGCAACTCAAAACAATAAGAACAGTGATTTTTATCGTATTTATAAACATCAAAGCATACATAAATAAAAAACAAGATCAGTAAGATAAAATTTTGAAGTAGTAACTTAACTACATCTCAGTACCTATAATAAAATGCTGGTTTCTTAAGAGACTGGCAATTTGGACCCAAAAAAAATAAAATCTAAGCATTCAATGATTTAAAATTAACTCTGAATTAATTTTTCTTAAAATAAAAATAATTGTAAGAGGAGGAAATATAAGTACCCTGAAGATTATTCAGGTTATATGAATATACTATGAAAGTCATTAAAATCTTTCTGATCTACATTTTTTTAAAAAACAACTGAAAATCAAATTAAAATTAATATATCTCTATTTCATCTCCATCATTGTGAATTGAGCTTCACTAACCACACTAACTGCAGCATAATACTAACCATATTAAGTGTTGTATCATTTACCTTATTCCAAATTTGATTATCTAATTTTCAAAATTCATGAATTGACTTATTACATACTATAAATTTTTTTAAGCAAAGTATTTGTGTATATAAAAACTTTCTTATTTATTCCATATGTTCATCTTTTATTAAGATCCAAATAAAAGCATAATTTTTGCACAAAACAAGAATTAAGATATTAAATCAATAAGCTTGAACATTGGTATGTGGAGACTATATAAGAATTTTTTTCCATTCAAAATGTGAAGGAAAAATTTACAAAATCTTGCTTTAAAAGATAAAAGCAAATATTGGAAATTTGATTACTAAAGCTTAATGTCGCAAATATTAAGTAAAAAGATTTTTAAAAAATTTCATTATATCACTTTATTCATAAAATATAAATTAGCATAATTAAAAACTTATGCATCAGCAATTGTAACTTCAACCTCAACACCTGGTTCTATACTGATGGAAGTAATTTGTTTTACAATTTCAGATGGAGAATGTAGATCAATTACTCTTTTATGAATCCTCATCTGAAATCGATCCCAGGTCTTGGAACCTTCACCACATGGAGTCTTTCTAGTAGTAATCCTCAATACCTGTAAACATAAAACACTGGGTACAATTTTAGAAATAAGTCTGAAGATTACAATTAACAGCAATTTAATCTTTAAATTAAGACAAAATTTAATTTAGAGATTTCAAACTATTCCATTGTGCGTTAACAATAAACGTTAACTTTAAAACCTACGATTAAATTACCTTGGTCGGCATACGAACAGGTCCTTTGACTTTCAAGTTTTGTTTTTTGGCACCTAAAATCAAATCAGCGCATACTTTCTCCAAGCTGCGTAAATTCCTGGACGTTAAAGTAATCCTTATTCTGTGGACCACGGATGTTTCTACTCCTGGCTTCTCAGGATCTTTGAATGTGGACTAAAATTAATAAGTGATAATATAAAATATGCCACTCCATCATGCAGACTTATCAAATATTTTTAAAATAAATTCAAATTATATGAAATTACCATTTTGCAATTTCTTTTTTCTGGTCGAGATAATCAACTCAATGATAAATTGATCAGCGCTGAACCAGACAGATTACCACACAATCACGTTTCCATCTAAAAAGGAAATGAATAAATTCTCAACCTTTTCTAATGACACGATACTCATAGGTAGCGTTACGTGGCTTTAGACTTGATGTCCAATAGTGATTTTAAATTGCAGAGCTTCATTTTATTACCAAGATGAATGCTTAATATTTTAAAATCCTTTTTTAAAATAGACCGATAAAAAAAATTTTATATCATGAATAAGAAATATTTCAAATCAGCAAACCTAGAGATGTTGATTTTCCATTAAAAGTTAAAGTAATTGTTTAAATGAAATTTTTTCAAAGCCTCACAAATTATTGATCTACATTTCGATAATTTGAATATATTTGCGTCTTATTAAAATCAATATTACTTTAGATCGTATGAAATATAATTTAAAAGTATAATAATTACAACTAAATTAGTTAGAATGTTAACAATATTCAAAATATAAAAAAAGAGTAATATGTTATCCAAATACTAATTGCTTAATATTCATTCCACTTGTAATTTAGATATCTAATAAATCATATCTTAAATTTTTAAATAATTTTTTTCTTCATAACGCATCATCTCAAACTGCAATGAAGCACTTTTCTAAAATAGAATTCTAATCATGGAAACACTTGTTACTTGCAAATATATTCAACGACCAATTACAAGGCATAGTAAAATGCATTAAATGTCATACATTTAAAAAAAAAAAAGGAACGATTTCTAATAATTAGGGATCGAAACAATTTATTTATGGTGTCAATTATACCTAATCTGAATTTTTACAGCATCGAAAAAAATTCGGAATCGATAAGTTTCAAATATATCAAATAACAGATTACATAGTTCAAGATACTTTGTTATTATTACTGTGGTGGTTGTAAGTAAATAAGGTATTACTTATATTTTCCGCCTTTGTAAATATGAATGAAATTCTGATTTTTAATTTTTGAAGCTGGAAATAATTAAAAAATTATAAAAACTTCGCAACAGGTATAATCCGTTGTAAGGAATGAAACTTGGTCTTTAACGAAAAAATAAATGAATTCAGTAAAGTTTTTGGCTTCCTCATTATCAAGCCCTCTTGAGGCTAGTAAAACACTTTTAGTACTTTCAAATTTAAGTCAAATGGCTGTAAATAATGCTAATTTATCGAGAAAAATCTGTAAATGGATGAACGAAATAAGAATTACGTGTTATAAAAGAAAACATTTATTATCTAGTCTGAAATATAAGTTTTTACCATGAAAGAGAATGAATCTGATCCCATATATTTTTTGTACCTATCACCTAATAATTATGAAGAAAAAAAGAAATACAATAATAGATTTTCATAATAAGTAGCTTAGTTAAACTAGCAACTAAATAATAGTAAACTTAAATATCTGTAACAGATGCAATTAAAGATTCATTAAATTTAATGTATTTAAGAAAAGGGAATTTCTCTGTAAGTACATAAAATCTAATAGTCTATGTATTTTACCAGCGTCCCATGACCATTCAGTCTTAGTAAACATAATACATTTTTCTAAACTCATCATTTGTTTAAATATTTACCATTAAAAACTTAATAAAAAATGATTTATTTTTTCTGAAAAAAGTCCATGTAAATGGAAACGAATTATAAATCCAAAAAACGTTGTGAAAATGTTGAACTTTACCTTCTTTTCCTTTCACTCTCTTTCTTTATATATAATAAGGTATTTATTGGACATATTTCGAGAAGATGAACTAATTTCAGCGTAAGGAGTAAGAGCAAAAAGAAGACAGAAAATTTATGAAGAATCAAAAATTTTCCGAGCTAATATTACATAATAATGTCACAAGGTAGCATTATTTCCTTAAGTGAATAAGATAGTATGAACATTGTTAAATGTACTTTAAAATCTTATACACTTAACAGTAAAATATTAATACAATTTTTGAAGCAAAACTTTCATCGCTGTCAAGAATTTACATTTTCCAAATATTTAGTTCAAATTTTTCAAGCAAACTCCATTAAAATCTTAAATATTAACTGAGATAAGACATTTTCACAAATATTATTTTTAATATGACCGTATCAAAAAATAAGATTCTCAAAATTTTATATATGAATTAATATATGTGAGTTTAATGGAAATCTTGAAAAATATTTAGCGAATATAAAAGTATGAGATTTTCAGTATTGAACTCAAATATTAAAACTTAAAACTTTTGACTGTTGCACTGTGAACGAGTACTTTTATGCCCAATTTACTAAGAGTTTTTGAATCATACTTCTTAAATGTTCATTCTAATTAATTCAACTCTGTAAAATTAAATATTTTTATAAATAACTTACTGATGTAATTTCCAATGAAAATCTGCGTTCTGAATGACCATTTTCAAAACCAGTTAGGCTATATTTTTTAAAAATTATTTTTTTAACATATTTAATCTTGGATGTATTAGATACTAAGCGATAAGTAACAGCAAATGAACTATCCAAATAGGCAAAATAATCATATTCATTAAATTTTCATTTAAAAAAATAACTTCAATTAGACAGATTCATGATGAAAATAAATAAAGTTTGAATTTTAGGAATGAAAATTTTGTTTTTAAATTATAAATTAAAAATCATAAGGAATGGAGGAAAATTTTAATAATAAAACGGCAATAATAGAAAACGGTCAGTTTTAATGTTAATAAGGATTAGAGGCATCAAACTTCCTAATATAATTCTGTTTTGCCCTGTAGTAAAATATAAGTTTTACGGACTTATTAGATTTTAATTAAATAAATACAACTAATTCAATAGTTTAAAATGTCTTAATGAATTTTTATAAAAATTTTGCTTTTCCCTCTTGTCAGTCACATATAAAAAGCATTTGAATTTATATATATTTCGCATAAAATTAAAAAATTATAACACTTTAAATTTATTGCATAGAATTGAATAACATAAAAATTATTAAAATTAAAGACCGCCAAATTAGTATGAAAAAAAATCAATCGCAATGAAGTTTGAATATATATATGTTTATATATATTATTCTGAAAATGATTTTATCAGTTAAAAATAATGAAAAAAATGATAAATTTTTATTTTTCATTTTAATTGGAGACACAATATCGACTAAGACATTTCCTTCAAAAATCAAAACTTAAAATACTCTATTCTTTTATTTAATTTAAAGCAGACAAACGTGATTCGATTTTATTTAGTTTTTGATCATACGTTGATACGTTTTTTAATAGAAAACGATGATTGCACCTTGCAAAATTGCTAAACAAAACAATAATGAAATAAAAAGAAAAATTACCACGAAAAGAGACTGACAAGCACAAGAAAATCTGAATGAAGAAGGACCGTTTGCGTTCAAATTGCTATCCGACTTTCTACATAATTTTTTGTGCTACTCTGAAAAAAAAATTTATAAGTGTTAATATAATATGAATTAAAATAGTTTAAAACATTTCTCTAAAGGGAAATCAGATAAAAAAATAAAAATTAAATTGATTATTGAAAATTGCACAAATATTTGAATAATGCAATATTTCAATATATGCACAAATATTTATTTTCATTGATTTCAATTTTCATAGTATTAAATACATAATTAAAAATAATATAGGTATTTTAAAAATGTAACTAGTATTTTTTGTGACAGTACTCAGTTTAAAAAATATTATAATTTCTATAATGCGAATTAAGATTTATAGATTTATTTCATTTACATAAAATATGTGAATAATTAGCTAAAATAATTATTCAAACCTAAAATATTTTTAAATTTACAGAAAATCTTTATATAAATTGTTATTAATTAATATATATTTAAATTACAATAAAATGTGGCAATAATGTGCAAAATTATCTTATGTAAAACAAAATTAAAATGAGTGATTAAAATGCTTGTCGATATTTAAAGCTTTAAAAGCTTCAAAATAAAATAATTTCATTTCTATGAATCTGAAGCTGTATGTCCACAAATAATTAAAATATTTTAATTTTAAACGTTTTATTTAAAGTAAGAATTTGTTACAGCATTTGAATTTTTTTTCATATTACATTAAAAATTAAAATTACTGTAAATGTAAAATGATCACTTTTATTTGAAGACAAAAATTTCACAGCAAATAAATAAAAATGATTTAGAAAAATAATTTTATTTTTCAAACAATTTTTTACTTACCTATTGAACGGATTTAACGGTGACCTTACTGATAAGAAAATATTATGGTCTATTTTTATATAATTTTCTTTTTTTCCTTTAAGATTTCATTGTTTTCAGAAAGATAAATTTGCAAAATCTAATGTTCACGTAGCAATTAGCTAAAATAAAAATTATTTCATCTTAAATTATAATTTCTCTAAGCGTTTCCTCAAAAAGTAATTATAATAATTTTCATAACAATTAATAAATATTGCTAATTTTATACACCTTTTTATAAAAAAACATTTAACAAATCCAATTAAGATTTTTGTTAATTTATGATTTTTATGACAATAAAGAATATAATCTAAAATCCAGTTTGTATTTTTAAAGTGTGTAAGTTTGGAAATGATTTAAACTAAACTTATTAAATTCCTTTTTAAACATTAAAAAATTGAATATAAAATATTATTATGTAAAAAAAAAAGTTTTTTAGTCATAAATCTGGACAAAAAATTATTTTTTAAATTTAATTTAAAATCAATTTTAACAGAAAAATAATAATATTATTTATAAGTGAAACTTACTGATTTGACTGTGGTTTTAATGAGGTCTTTCTTATGTGTCAGGTCGTGATCAGGATAACGACCGTAGACCTGTTTGCAAACTGTTTTCATGGTTATTTCTTCAAGATTAGCTCCATCAAGAATTTGTTTAACATATTTTTTGATTTCTTCATCCTTCAGTAACAAAAAATATATTATTATCGAAAAAAAATTTGAAATTTTACATAGCAAAATTTATGAAAATAAAGTAAATTTCCATAACTGAAACAAAATCATCATTCGAGATTTAAAGCAGTTTAAGCGTTTTTACTTCCAGACTTTGAATGACTGTATCTCTAGTCGAGTATAATTTTCGAATGACCCTAATAAAGCCTAAAGCTTTTTTATGACAATATTTTAGAATGATTAGTTTTTCATTTAACGATATATTTATCAGTTTTTTAATATTATTTTGTTAATAATAACAAATGCAATACAATTTAACATCAAAAAATGAATAAAAAAATACTCCCTATCAGTAAAATATATTTTATATTAAAATAATTAGAATAACTTAAAAATTATTCACTTACAGTAGGAGGCTTCTTGGACTTCTTCTGTAATGGTTCATCTTCAGATTCAGATGGACCCTCAGAATCAGAAGCTGCCTTCTTTTTGCCTCTGCCTTTACCAGGAGTCTTTTTTGCACTTTTGGAAGCAGAAGGAGCTCTTCGTTTTGTAGTCGTTTTCCCCTTTGATTTCGCTGGTCCACCTTTCTTTTTCTTGGGGGACTAAAAAATACAAAGAAATGATACAATTATTAATATTTTTTTTAAATAAGGCACAATTTATGATAAACGAATTTATAAATGCACTACAGTTAACTTTAGAAATTAATATTTGAATTAAAATTTGCTTTCTAAAGATATTTTATATTTAATTAAAAATATTAAAGCGAACTATGGAAGGATCGATGAATGTAAAAATAAAACATCAAAACTATGAAAAGTAGTTCAATTCATATAATTAATATAACTTACATCAGAATCAGATTCACTAGGAGTCATTTCGGGTTCCGATGCAGCTTCATCATCACTCTCTGTGTACCTTTTGCCACTTCCTCTCCTAGCTCTTCTTTCATCTTCTGAACTGCTTTCATCTTTATAACTTGGTCGAGACTTATTCCGCCGTCCAGTAGGTCTACCTCTGCCTCGAGCTCCTTCTTCTTCTTCAGAATCATCAGCATCAAGTCTAGGAGAAAATTAATTTGAAAATTATATAATTAATAATTTCACAACAATGAATGAATTCAAAATTAATTATGAAGTAAAAACTTTGATTTAGAAATATTTTAAAAATTGAGAAAGGAATTTTTTCCAACAAATTTAAATTATGACAATTTTTTATCTTACCCAGCGTATCCCCTATTATTCGCTTTCACGGCGCTTGTACGCTTAGGCCTAGGAGTTGGTTGAGGTGGTAAAGGTTTTCCAGAATCTTTAGGATCCATCAGAAACTCCATAATTCTGTTAACAATTTCTTCCTTTCTTCCTTTTTTCTCCACATCTAACAGTTCGCAAATGTCTTTTAAATGTTTCACATCCAATCTAAATAATATGAAAATAAAATTCATGGCAGTATTTTAGTGTTTCAATTAAATGAGTTAAAATAATATTTTATTCAACTGATCAAAATGTAAAATGTAATTTATTACCTAAAAATTTAAATTGCTGAATATTTTCATAAAAAAATAATAAAAAGAACACATTGTAAACATTCTAATTGACTTACTTGGCAATAAATTGTTTTTTCTTAATATAAGCATCACTCTCTGGTTCATAATCAAAACCTTTGAAGAGCAGAAGATTGGATTTTATTTTTTCTGGTTTTCCAACTTTTCCAAACAACACTTGATGCAATTTTTTCAGTTGATCAGTTTCTTTTTGCTTAATAAAAAAGTCAATTCTAGGGCAGTCAGAAAATGGAACTCCTTTACCATTAGGAATATCAATCTCCTTGAAAAAAAATTAATAAAATTATTTCAATTGAAATTATTTTAAATAAACATTATAAAATGATAAGTCAAATTACAAGTTTTAAGGTAGATTAGCAATTTTCATTTTCTTAACAGTTTTTATATTTTAAATTAAAAAATTACTTAAATACAAAATAAAATGAAAAAAATATAAAAACAATTTTTGATTACTTTAATTACTGTCAGATACTGCTACTCAATTATTCATATTATTATTATAGACATCTACATAAATATTTTCAATTTTTTAATTAAAAAAAACACAAACCTCTTTTTTTATTTCTCGATCTTCCTTTTTTCGCCCTTCTTTGTCTTCCATACCATTCTTTTTTTCATCTTCATCTTTCTCTTCCACTTCTTCTTCTTCATCTTCCTCTTCCTCTTCCTCATCTTCTTCAGTATCTCCTTTTTCATTTTTTATTTCATCATCTGCTTTTACAGGCCTCTTTTTGGCTGGTTTTTTCAGTTCTGTTTTCTCTTCTTCAGTATCTCCATCTCCTAGAAAAATTTATTTTTCAGTGTTCTTAGCTGTAGTGTTTTTAGCAACTATTCATTAAAACATAAATTTTTTAAATATATAACAATTCCAATTATTTTTTACTTTAAAAATTGAAGGGAAATGCCAACAATATAATAATTTAGTAAACAAAAGAACTCTCAAATGTAAATAAAAAATTAAAAATAAAGCAGTATTGTCATGTATATTTGTAGTAAATAAATACTTAATGTTTGGATATTGCAGAAAATAAATTGAAATTTTTAAAGAAATGCAGATAGTCCTTCCACAACATGATAGATTACTGGAATTAGTTATATGAGACTATGCTTATAAAAGATTAATGATGATTACAAAAAAAAGAGATTTGTCTCAAAAATTTATGAACAAATAAATTTTTTAATTCCTTACAAGCAATTTAAAAATATAAATGTGTACATATACATTTAAAAATTTTACAATTAACTTCATTTAAAGTAACCTTGATTTATTAAAATTTATCACTCTCCAGTACAATTGAAAACTAAATTATAAAAATCACTTATTATGTTGTTATATATTATAATGTTATTATATAAGACTGTTCTATTATACAAAATTTTTTTTAATTTTCATATTGGAATGAAGTTAATCTTAAAATTATATATATTGTTAGTGTAATCTACAGCACAACAACTTACAATATAATTATTTTTGATTGGAATTTTATTTATCTTATTATAATGAATTTAAAAAGTAAATCACATTTACAGACTTTAGTTATATACATGTGTTATTACTGAATCAATTTGACTCACTACAAATTGAATTATTCAAAATGTCAAATTCATTGTTCAAAGGAATATAGAAAAGGCAGAAATTATTTTTTACATCATTACATTATAAAAAGGGAAAAAAACAGCAGTTTTGATAAATTATATTCAAGTTTTTTACATATAACAGTAGAATTTGTTTATATTAGCTTAGTCACAAATCAAAAATTAAACTTTTTTTCATGTAGGAGGAAAACTGAATTTATATAATCAATAATTTTATATTTATTATATATATATTTTACAAAATGTATTTATTTATAAATTTTTAATTTTCCTTGAAAAATTAAAATTCATTCTTTTCAGACTTAATATAAACTTTAAAATAATAGGCACAAATGAATAAACTCAATGAAAAGAAAGCATTCATATTAATGACTTTAAATCTTAAAATTACTAACCATCAGTTGCTTCTTCATTTGTAGGAGTTTCAACTTTAGAGTCTTTTGTTAGATTTTTTTCCTCTTCCTTAGTTTCACTTTGTTTCAATCTGTCACTCTCTGGCTTTTCTGTATCGCCTTCATTCTGAGAAGATTTACCATCTTCTGCCTAAAAAATATCAAAATGAAAATAAATAAAAAAATTCAATTATATTTTGAACAAGAAATTTTATTTTTCTTTAATTACTCATAGTACAAATAGCAAAATGAATTCAACATTGGAAAACAATTGTTAACCATATGCAAAATATAAAAAAAATTTAATTATCAATATTTGACCTCATTCTTGAACAAAAACTTAAATAATGAAATTAATAATAATAAAAGATTCCAAAATTAATCTTTTTAACGCATAAAATATCATGTCACAGAAAAAAAATTTTCTATAATTCCCGCGTCCTATCATAACAATTCAATCTCAGAATAGGCAGCCATCTTGCGTCCTCACTAGATCAAAGAGCATAATATTTGGTATCTAAATAATGCTAATAAATGAAGTACGATAAAAAGAAATTATTATTGAAAGCAATTTCTTTATCAAATGTTGCATTTACAAGCTATATTTATAATTAAAACTTACCTCTCGATCATATATTTTTGAATCTTCGTTAGACATGTTTAATCAATGTTTTTATTGCGGCGGCAACTACACTACCGGATCTACGCCTACTTTGATCGGTACACTATATCTAATTCCACGGAAATTGAAAACTTGACAATAAGGAATATTTACTTTTCCAGCTAATGGCGCTTTATAGAATGTTATCGGAAGGTATTTTTTATTCATTTTCCGTCGCCATTTAATTATCTTTCATATAATAATAAATTACATTTATCTTGAGTTCTTCTATAAATCTTGAAAAGAATGATGAAATTCAGAAATTTTATTGATACATACAGTCTTAATCAGATAACTAATGACCTTCGGCTGGCACTGTATAATTTTATTTAGATAAAAAGCTTATGAGCCGCAAAAAGTTTAAATTTATTATTTTTCTGAACAAAATAGTTTATTTTTTTTTCTAGAGGAAACTTTGTAAAGCTGTTAATTTCAAGGGTAAACATTTAACTTCATCAAATGGATGAAATACTTTATCATTTATCACGGCACCTATATAATTTACAGGTTAGAATGAATACGTAGCTATTAAAAATTATGTCTAGAAGTTAATTGCATCACATTTCGCGTATTAAAGATTTGTTTGCTTTGAATGTTGATAAATAAAATAAAATTCAAATCATGATTACTATGAAGAAATTTAATGTGAATATGATATAATATGTATGATATATGAATGTTTACATTTATGTTATGTAAGTCCTTATAGTTATTATTATATTTTAATTAATTCTTCTTGCTGTATGAATAAGAGATATACACTTGTGCACAGCATAAATTTTAAGACTGAAATGAGTGACTCTCACTGGAAATCAATTTACATTATTTAATATTATATTATTGATAAACTCTTTTGATGGATAAATAATTCAGTTATGCTTTTTTCCAAACTCATGATTGTTATGTAACTAATTTAATCATTTTCATTAATTAGACCTCTATTATGTATATTATTTAAATTGCTGAAGTATCAAAATAATTTTTTGTGCTGATTAATTTTATTTACCTTGCATAATTTTAATTTATTTCTTCTTATAAATTGCACTACCTAAACAACTGTCAAAATAACCTAAGATATAAAAAACTTTAATTTATCAGAAATGCATAATATAAATAGAAATGTCTTAACATTACTCAAGAATCTTAAGTTTGGATTATCTTTAAGTTCCACAGCTCAAATAGGACTGAAAGTTAATTTTAATAAAATATTTAAAAGTAAAATTGAAAAATAATTGTTTTAATTTTATGATTAGATTTTAATATAGACCTAAATTTAAAAAAACTTGTTGGATTTTTCCACATATTATTTAAGATGTTCAAGGAAAATGTTTCTATAAATTCCCATTTCCCATATGGCTATTGTTATTTAGAAGCTATTTTTATTACTTTTTGCCTGTCATTAATCTGTACAATTATTATAAGATTTCTTATCTTTCAATTTTTATTTTATAAATTTTTATTAATGAAAGAATGTAACTTTCATATGTTATATATCATAATGTGTATTTTTGTGAAATGATATAATCATCTTTGACTAAATTCTTTAATTATGTTTGTAAATGTTTTAAATGAAAATTGTAATCTAAATAGTGTTTAATCAAATGTGTAATTTCAGATTCAGATTGATTCTGGTTTAGAGTATTGCAGACATGTTCAAAATTCAGTAATTCAAAAATTAACAACTGTAACACAAATGATTTATAATATGCCATGGGGTGACCAACTAAAAATGATTTTTCAGAGAACTGTTGTAATTATTCAGAATACAGCTAAAAGATGTTCTACAGTTTTAGCCCAGCCTAGTGATGTATATTGCCAGTTAACAGATCTTATTAGAATGGAGAGTAAGTGAGATTGTAATCATATAATTGGAAACATAAGACTGGCAGCTTTTTCAAAAGAAAAAGTATATATAATGAATCACTTACTATACTTAGGATTATAAATATATATATGAGTATATTTAACAAAAAGAAATCAAAATTACTCTATTGCAAATTAAATTGAAAAATAAAAAATTAGCAACACAGAAAACATTGCAATATATATATAAAATTTTTCATTAGACAAACATATAAATCTTGATGTCACCCAATATTAACATAAGTAGCAATTTCTGAAATTCCAAAATTCAAAGTTATTGATATTAGCATTACAATTAATATCAAATTGTATTAGTGTTTGAAATCAAACAATGTTATGTTAAAAAAATTTTAAAACATGAAAAACAGCTTTTGATTTGCCTTAGATTTATTATTTAAAAATTATCCTTAAGCAGTTACAACACATTTTTGTTTAAACTGAGTAAGAATAGAGGTTATTATTTTCAAACAGTACTCATGACTTCTTTTTACAAAGAATTTACTTTTTATTATTTTACTTATTTTTTATTAGTTTATTTTTTTACTATTAAGTTGTTGAAAGCTGATGAGTTTACTTTTTTTTATTTAAACTTCATAAGTTCGATATAAAACAGTATCAAATTAAAATAAAGGCATTATACTTTTAAAATAATTTTTTATTTTAGTGCCGATTATTTATTCTGGAGGTGTTGGATTTGTGGCAGGAGTTGGAATAGGTTTGATAGTCGGACTTGCATGGCGTATGAATGGAATACCAGTTCAGAGAATGAGAGCCGTGGTATCCTTAACTTATAATGGACTTGATGTGAGTGTACTCTGTTAATGAAAGAAATAATTAAGAAATACAATATAAATATAATTAAAAAATAATACTATTATTTTTCTTAAGAATTACTATCACAACTAAAAAGAGTTATCGAATAATATATATTGAAAACTCCGTTAAACTTATGTTAATGTGGAAATAGAAGACTAAATTTACATTATCAGAACTCCATATTAAAAATAATTCCATAAAAAAATAAGCTACTTAGTGCAGCTTAAAATTGCCTTAAATTCCATTATGATTTAAAAATCCTAGACATATTATGAAGTGACCGAAATTTAAAAAGTAGCGAAAAGTTTAATATTATTTGTAATGATATTCAAAATGTTAAACTTTTATTATTGATTTCGAGGACTATCCAATAATTATGTCAAATTTAGTTTTAATTTAAAATTAAGAGAAATGAATATTTTTGGTTTTCCTAAAAATGATTCTTTTATCTGTATTAAAGTACCAGTATATTCTGGGTTTAAATTAAATTATTGTAATTATCATTTAATTATGGTAGACTCTTTTTTAAAATTTCTCATAAATTATTAAAATTAGAATAAAAAAGTATTTTTAAGCATTATTTTTAGGCGCTCGCATGCATTGATGATGCCATCGTACCTACAATTACAAAGCCAAAAGAAATTCTAGTTCAAGTCAAATCTGCTTCTGTAGATGTGATAGATATTAAAATTTCTTATGGCTACGGAAGGGCTTTACGAAAACTGTTGAACCCAGTACGTAATGCATATTATTCATTAATTGATAAAATTTATTTTCTTAAAATTTATAATAAAATTTATTATTTAATTAAAATTTTAGAATGTTAAAAGTGAATTACCAGTTGTACTTGGTAGAGATTGTGCTGGAATAGTAGTTGAGATAGGAACAAAAGTAAATAATTTTGACATTGGCGATGAAGTGTGGCTAGTGGCACCCTTTTGGAGTTCTGGAACCATTGCGGAATATGTTTTGGCTACGGAAGATATGGTTGCTAAAAAACCGAACATATTAAGTTTTGAAGCAGCTACGACCATCCCTTATGCGGGTTGCTTGGCTTATAATGCTTGTTTGAAAGCTGGTATTATTAATAATAAAAATGGCATAAAACGGTAATGATTTTTGATACTTTAAATCTAAAGTTTATACAGTTTGAATTTAAATCAAAATATATTACTTTGGGTCTTGCATAACTACTAAATTTAAAATATTTTATTTGTAAGATTTGACATGCATTTTTTTTACTTAAAAACAGGAAAATATTGTTAAAAATCATTAGTCTTAAGGATTCTGGCCTCTAATATTCAGTACTAATTTAAATGTTTTTAGCAGTGTTAATGGAAAATCTAATTATATTGAAGAATTTCTGTTTTTTGAGATAAAAGATCAGTGTTTACAATTCTGTGAATAAAATTTTATGAATTTTTTTCAAGCGTTCTAATAAATTCAGGAGTCAGTCCGGTAGGATGCGTAGCTTGTCAGTTAGCAAAATTAAATAACTGCGAAGTAACTGTAACTTGTTCTGCAAGCGCCGATTCAGTGGCCAAATCTCTTGGAGCTGATAAAATAATTGTATATGGACAAATTGAGATGGAAAAAAATCTTTCTCAAGATAGGTTAGTAAATGTTTCCAGAAATACGAAACAAGTTTTTATGGACTTTAATTTTTTTTTTCATTATTCTATAGGTTTGACGTCGTCTTAAATACTGTCGGAGGAGTATGTCATGAGTCTTGTGTGAAACTATGTAAACCTGGAGGAATAGTAGTCTCTACTGTGCCACAACACATTTCATATGACGATTATAATTTCCCGTGGTCAGTCTTTCAATATATATATCTCAGATTAAAATACTTGTACAAGGTAATTTGAAATTATTGACCATTCATAGTATATTCATTCAATATGCTAAGTTAAAAATACAAAAAAGGCTGAATGACAAATTTCATTTCAGAAATTGTCTAGGAATTCAAAGCAATGGGGCGATGTTGATTTTTCAGCAGATGTTCTAGAAAAGTTAAGAATATTAGTAGATAGTAAAATTTTAAGTCCGGTCGTTGACAAAATATTTGAACCTGAAGACGCAGTTCTTGCGCTTCAACACTGCGATTCGGTGTACGCAATAGGTAAAACTATCATTCAAATCAGATAAAACAATTATTTGAGAGTAAATCATTATCTTACTAAAATTAATAAAGCTCAGTGAAATAGGAAACCGATTTTCCTGTGCAAGATTATAAGTCCAATTTTTTTGAGCTTTTCTTTTTAAATACCTAAAACATAAAATGAGAAATTTGAACTAAATTTGTAAAAATGTAAAAAAGTCTAAAAAAGTCAAAATTTGAAGTATACTTTTTAATAGACGAAATTTCAGTATTGAACATTAAATTTAAAACAATAAAAGAACAAACAAGTTTTTTCTCGAAAACAAATAAAATAATAAATCGGAAGCATTTCAAGATTGAATTAAGTTCTGATTTAGAAATTATGAATTATATTCATGATATATGAATTATAGGTATTTTGATTCCAATTAATTACCATATAATTTGAAAAATTTATATATTAAAGTAAAAATTCAAAAACCTAAAAGTTAATATAGTAGTTAAATTAATATTAATGGCATTTTAAGAAATTATTATAAAAATTAATTAAAATAAAATGGAGGGTGAGAACTGAAAAAATAAAACAATTATATTCCACTGCCTCAACACCAAGACATGTTCAGTTTTTTGAGAATGAATTGGAATTTGAACGAAATAAATTATAATAAAATCAAAGAATTGAAAAGTTAATTTTCATTTTATTCTTGTTCATCTTCACTTTCATCATCTCTCCGACCATTTTCCGCATCAGAGTAAATTTGTCCATTTTCATCCGCATCATCATCTCCAGCTACCTCTTCATTTTCAGCCGCAGCACGCTCCATCTGCCTTGTTAGTTCAGCTTCGTCTAGAGCAGTAACGACTTTCGGCTATAGAACAATTAAAATAATCAAGTTACAATAAAATTAACGGTGTATTATTTCAGTTTTTAAATGATTTTATTAATTTCTTTGTCAGCTTATTTCTTAAGTCTTTCAAATTTTTGAAAATTGTTTTTATCCATGAAAAAATGAATTTGTTAATTCTCTATAACATTATTAATTACTATCAATATTTATTCATAAGAATTTTTTTGTTTTAATCTAAAGTTTCTTATTAACTTTTAAAACTCTTGAGTTAATATTCTATACTATGGATTTATAAATTTTTAAAAAATTTAAGTACTTTATATTTGTAAATCGCTTAATTAGGTCGTAGATATCAATTCTCGATTGCTTTAATTTTCTTTTAAAGAAAACAAATGGCTTAATATATATTTTACTATATCGCATTATGCATACTACATACATACATACATACATACATACATACATACATACATACATACATACATACATACATACATACATACATACATATACATACACAAGTTGATTAATCTGTCTCTCCATAAATAATTTGTACATCTAATTCAGAATAACAAAAATAATTTAAAAACAACCTAAAAATATTCACTGCCTATCTGGCATTGGATATTTATTTTTTTATAATATATAATTTTATACATTTTGCATGATTGCTTGAATTAATAAGAATTAGTGTTTATGCTATAAATACAAACTTAATTGGAAATGATGCTTATCTAAATCATATCAACTGATAACAATTATTAGTTACATGTATTGCAGTATTACACTAAAATTTAATTCATCACATTTAAATTTATTAATTGTAATTCTTAAAATTTCTTGATACACCTATAAAAGCAATAAAGAAAAAAAAACTTTGAAAAATAAAGAAAATGTATAAGTGTTATAAAATTTTGTTATGAATTGCTTATATTACTTATTAATGACAATAAAATAAAAATAAGTTAAGGATAAAATATCACATAAACTATCATAAGTCAAGTTGAAGAATAAAAATTAGTCCCAGTTGTGTTAAATTTGTAATCTTATCATAATTTAAATAAAAAAATAACTTCTCAAAAACATGATAATTACCGGCATCTTAACTTTAAAAACTCCACCCAAGGAAGTAATACTTTTCTCAATTTTAGAAATAGCATCATTGAGAGCTTTCAAACCTTCTTGTTTCTCAGGAGTTGATGTGGTCATAACTGAAAGAAATACAACTGGAACTGTTAGTTTAAATTTTTTTTTTACTCTTCATATTAAACAATGGAACTTGATCCTAACTTCAAAATCAAAATGATTTAACTTGCTTCAATTTTTTGGTTCTTACCATAAAGAGGAGGTGCTATTAAATTAATTTTAATTGGAAGTTCTTCTGTTGAAACAGAAAGCCCTGCTCTAAGAGCTGTTTTTACAGCATCAATTCCCTCATAACCATAGCATGCAACTTCAATATCAGCTCTTATTTTTACTGCCTGAGAAGTCAATTTTCTTTGAATATTTGTTAATAATACTTCTTTTGTTTTTTCATCAAGTCCACATTCTGATAGTACTGATGGATCCCTAGATCATAAGTTTCCAAAAATATAAACTTTAAGAAAGTAAAGCCTGTTATTTATAATGCAATATTTAAAACAAAAATAATTTTATATAAAATTAATGTTGCTCCAAGCTTTTCATAGATAAATACAACATGAATGACAATTTGTTTAATATCTAATTTTACTTTCAAAATGATAACACTTAAAGAAAGTTTATCTTACGTTGCAGCTTGTTTAAAAAATTCATAGCTAGATGCTTTCTTCTTCAGTTTTTCTTCAAAAAACCAGGCTGTTTTTTGATATAACGTTTCTAATTGTTCATCAGTTTCATATTTAAGAAGTTCTGCAACATGTCTTAATATAGAATTCACAGCTTTAGCTTTTGCAAAGCGTTCTGTGCATTTATCTGCCTCTTCTGGGGATACACGTCTTTTACTCAAATCAATATAACCTGTAAATTCAATAGAACTTTAATAATCCAGGTAAAAAGTATTTTTATACTCATAAAATATGTCTTTGGTTTGCACACATCATATTTAAAAATAATTAATGAAAGAGAATTGAAAAGCAAACAAATTGAAAACAAAACTAAAAATGGCTATGAAATGTTATGCATGTGATTTATACATATGAATCATGTCATATAGAAAGTAAGGAATCAAACAATATTTGTTAAATATAAAATGGTAATAATAAATTTTTGGGTTCAATTAAAAATTGTTTATTTTGTTCATGAATGATAATCATTTTATAAAGGACCCTATGTTATGAAATATACATTTTATGATGACATACTATGTTTTACATCAATTTTGATATACAAGTAAAATATAATTTTGTCACCTTTTTCTTTATCCACACGAATAACTACCACCGGTTCCGTCTTTCCAACTCTAATCAATTTGTTAATAGAACGAATACGTCTTCTTGATAATTCCGATAGCAGAATCATGCCTTCAATATTGTTATATTCCAGCAGGTGAACGTAAGCCCCCATTTCAGCTATACTCCGAACGTTAACCATTACTACATCATCGATTTCTGGGAATTTTTCATTATAAAACCTGCAGCTAAGCGGCATTCTTGGACTTTTATAAGAGCAGCAGAAACAGTAAGCTAAAGATATAAAAGAAATGAAATATGGCTAACCTTAACTAGTCACTCAGATTAAGAATGCACTGAAATATGAATAAAAACTTATCTATTTATAAGCGGCTTGCCAAAAATGTAATAAAAATTTTTTTCTAATTATTTACAACTACAAAGTTTTTATTCTAAACATTTCACCATACAATTAAAGAATAAAGTTTACCTATAGAATGATCACTTAATTGTCGTCTTGCATTCGTATACGATTATTTAAAGGTTTGTGATATATGGCGCACTATAGTGATTACAAATGTTATGGCGCACTTCATCCATACATTCAAAACTTGTTAAGAAATGATTATAAAACGTTTTAAGGTAAATAACTGTTATGCACAATAAAAAATATGCAAAATTTAAAATTTACTAAATGTATAAGTCCACTTTAATTCAATGAAAAAAGTAGTTACCCATAAAAAAAATGTATGCTTTAATGATTTTTAAATGCATCTGATGAGAGTATCTTGTTTCTTTTGTCATGAAAATGCGAATTTCTATTTTGTCATTATTGAGGATGGAAAATTTCAAAAAATTCAGTATACAGTAAGCGAAAGAAATTATCTGAATAATTAGTTTATATATATATTCTTATATATAATTTCAAACTTAATAATCACTTGCGTCTTATGGTTGAAGATCGCTGATTTCTTTTCAGTTTACCTCAAAAATTTTCATTATAATGAGATATTGTATTAAATTCATATGACTTATGATGAATATGATAATACACAATGCGAAACAATATAATAACAGATATCTATTATAAAGTGAATGACAGAATTAAATCAATTTCATCAATCATAATGGTTAATTTCAAACTATAGGGTAAAAATTCATGCACAAAAAAAACAGATAAGTAAAAATTTAAATGCTTTTATTTATTATTCGAAGATTTTTTTTTCTACTGTATTTGTTTACCAACTTGATGCGTTAATAATAAGTCTACTACAGTGTTCTTTTGTAATAAAACATCAAGTGAAAAACACATAAAAAATATGCAAATCAAAATTTAAATGCTTCCAAACTTGAATATCCGCTAACAAGTTAAAATTAATTTTTTTTTCGATTTTATTAAATGTAAAATAAAATGAATAAACATGATACTAATATCAAATAATTGAAAATAACTTATATTGTATTTTATATTCATCCATCCTCAAAAATTCTTAGTATTTCATTTATTTCTTTCAAGATCGTATTCGTGTTCTCTAAAATAAGTGCAAGTTCACATTATATAAGTATGGATATAAATAAATGCTAAAAGGTCCTTGTATATTATTAACGTCCTAATGGACAGGGAATAGTTTGATGGATAAAGAAAGCTTATTCATTGCATATTCATTGGATTGGGACGAATATCTTAATACTTCATTGGGCTTAAAGGCATTGCTCCGACACAGTTGAAGAGGGATACGAAGCCGGCATGAAACGATAAAACGTTTCTCGCATAACTGGACATATTAATCTTAGCTGGGTTTGTAGAGGCGCACTTGTCCTATTTGTTGTACTTCAGGCTGCTTAAAAAATCGATCTGGAGTTTACGATAAAAAAAAGAGATTAACTCCGTCAAATATAGAGATTTAATTTCGGTTGGATATTAGAACAGTGAGAACATCTATAGTATTCTGTAGTTGGAATGTATGCCAGGAACTCGGCGATAGAAAAAAATTGTGAAAGAGGAGAAGCAATATATTTATTGAATTGTTATTATTAATTATGTGAATAATATCTAAGAGATGAGTCCCACATTTTCAGTTAGCATGGGTGCAGAGGGCATATAAAGCGTCTTTCCTCTGCTTTAGAAAAAAAATTTCAAGATAGCACATCTCAAAAAGTACAGTGGCCCAATTAGTAAATTTTAAAAACTGGATTCGACAAAAATATCTATTTTAATATTATAATTAAAAATTTATGACAAATATGGTCAATTTTTTATTAATGTATTCACTATTATGTAGATTTTTTATTTCTTTGAAAAATATTAATTTTATTAGTAGTTATTTCTTTTCTCAGTAACAATGAATTCGATATTTCTGTAGTCGGAAACTTTTCATTGAAATCCCAACGGATATCTTTTTTTTCAAGCAATTTTCTTAATTGCAATTTTTTAAATTTCAGTTCCTGTCTAACTCTCTTGCTCGCTTCATCGCTCATCTTTGATGGCCTGTTAAAAAAAAGTTAAGAAAAAAATTATAATTTTGCGAAGTGATTTAATGTAGATATTTATAAAAAAAATTAAAATAGTTTTTATGATTTATCATTATTCCATAGACAGGGATATGGTCTTAAATAGTTGTCCTTATATCATATCTTAAAGGATACAATGCATCTTCATCAACCAATATATCCATTTCATCCAAAACTTTTGAATACCACGTCGTATTTGCATTTTGCTTTTTATTAGCCAAACTTAACTGATCTATATCTCTAGTCAAATGAATTACTTTTTTGATGTAATTTAATGTATTTTTATCAACTGAAATGTCTTGAATTTCATTGCCTACGGAGAATATAGTAAAATTTATAAAATTTGAAAGTTAAATTTTCTTATTATTTCTGTCCATTGTGATACTCTTTCTTTTTCAATTTTACAAATACTAATGACTCACTTTTTCTTAAAGTATTCATAAGATTATTGTAACATTTATATTCTTCAGGTTCAATCAGTATCAAAACGCATCCAGAATTTTTTCTCCTTGCTGTTCTGCCACTACGATGTACATAAATTTCCGCTGTTTTGGGCAGTTGATAATGAAGAACATGATCTATATTTGGTATATCGAGACCTCTCGCTGCCACATCTGTAGCAATTAGAATACCATTAGGTTTTTCTTTGAATTTATCTAGATTTTTTAATCTTTGCTTTTGCATCATATTGGCGTGAAGTGGTAACGGACTGAAAGTAAAATATTTTATAATTATTTTTTAAGTAAATTTATTGCTTTTCAAAAATTTTGGAATCAAATTTTTGAGAAGTTGAATTTTAATTCAAAAAATTTCTCATTATTGTAAAATTTTTTATACAATTATTGAAAAAATGATACTTACATTTTATATTTATATATATATATTTTTTTATATAAATAATTCACTAACTTAAAAAATTAATTCAAATGTGAAAGTAAAGAATTTTATGAAAATTTTTTATGATATGAACATTACTAACAATTCATAAAAGCATTCAAAAATTGTAACTTACATCTTACAAAAATTATAATTACATGCAGAATTATTTTCATGGATTAATGAATAAAAATATTTGTTCACTGCAATTATTAACTTTTTTTTTCAACATACCTGTAGTTTAAAATATTCAGTAAATTAGCTAATCTTTTAACACATCCAATACTATTGCAAAAAATAATTTTTTTTCCAGAATTAACCTTTAAAAAATAGTGCAAATAATAATCCTTTTCTTCAAATTTGCACATTATTTTAAATTCCATTAAATTTTCTGGTGTAACCTGAGAATTAGTTATGTCAATTATTTTGGGATTTGTTATACCAATTCTGTTCATTAATTGTTCAAGTTTCTGCCTTGGTGTAATTTTTTGCTTGTCAGTACCTTGAAAAGAAAAATTAGCTTTTTAAAAGTAAATATAAATGTTTGAAGTGAATGAATAAATGAAGAACAATTAAAAATTTTTCTGAAATCTGCCTACCCTTTAAATAAGAAGGTTTATCATGAACTATAGTAAGTGTAGCGGAAAAAACGAAATTTTGCCTTATTTTTCTATCATTTTTATTGGCATTGATACATTCCAAAAGTTTGTTTAATTCTTCAAAGTGTGATTTCTCAAGCATTCTGTCAGTTTCATCAATTGCTAAATATCTGTTTTAAAAGAAAGGACAAACTTATTTGCATAGTTACTTGATAAAATACAATTAAAAAAAAAGAATCAAAATCATACTTTATTTTAGTCAGATCTTGCAAATGAATATTTTTTGAATTTATTAAATCCCAAAGTCTTCCAGGTGTAGCAACAATAATCTCAGGTCTTCTCTTTAATAGTCTTTCTTGTTTTTCATATGAAAGTCCACCAACTAATAGTACAATATTAATGTCAGTGTATGAACAAATTTCTGTTAGATGATTCTTCACCTGAACTGCAAGTTCTCTAGTTGGTGTTAATATTAAAGCAAATAATTTATTTTTTTCCTTCATACTTGTGGGTTTTTTTACTTTAGCACAGTCACAATTATCTTCCTTATGCTTGCAATTGCTGAAAAAAATTTTTTTATATAAATTCTATAAAATAGAAACTTTATTTTATTAATAAAATATTGAAACTTACTATTCATCAATATTACATTTATCTGAATTTGCTTCTGTACTCCTCTTTGATTTTAATTGAAGAATACCATTAATGATGGGTATTCCAAAAGCTAATGTCTTACCACTTCCTGTCTCTGCTGCACCTAAAATGTCACGAAAACCACAAATAGCTGGACCCATGCACTTCATTTGAATTTCTGTTGGTTCCAAAAAATGTTTATCATACAGTGCTGCTAATATTTCATCTCTCAGACCAAACTCACACCAAGACTTCATTTCCTCATGATGATTAAAACCTCTAAAATTGTCATTTTTTTTAACATGGACAGTTTTGTGCAAAATGTTTTTTTTTTTTAATTTTGTCTTCTTCTGATTATCTCTTTTTATTTCTTTGCTTGTTTTCTGTGATAAATAAAATATTAAAAATTTGTCAGTAATTTTATTAATTTTTTCAAAGAACACTAAAAATTTAAATTACCCAGATGAACCCTAAATGAAAAAAGTCGGAGTATTTTTATTATGAACTCTTAAATGCTTTTTTAGATTTGATTTAAATTAAAGAACTATCAGTATTTACTATATTACATGACAGTCATTTTAGTTTATATACAATTTTACAACTTTAAGGACTTTTGGAATTATTTAAATTTTTTGTTTATAAATATAAAAGAAATGCTTCATAAAGATTAAATATTGCTAGTATTAAATGTTATGTATTATAAGGAATACTATGTGCATAATATGATTCATTACCCTTTTTCTTTTATCTCCATACACTATAGCAGAGTCAACTGGACATTGTAACTCTTCTATTCCAAGCAATTCACCAGCTTCTTCTCCGAAAATATCTTTGTTGTAACTCAGTGGCTTCCATTTAGCCATTATCAAAATTTAAACCGAACTTACCATCTAAAAATCAACATAACCTATAAAGAGAGCATAGTTAGTTAAAGACCATGGAGTACGCTAAGAAGAAACATAAAATTCTACTGAAAACTTAATTTTATTTGAGCTTTTGAAGAATGGAACTTGAGAATTAAAAATATGAATAAAATAACTGAAGGCTGTTCTTCTGTAGAAAATATATATAATTTTTATTATGAATATTTTTTTCAAAATTATAATATAAAAATTTAAATTTAATGTCTAAAGTTCTTTGTAATTGTTGTTACAAATCTTACCAGTGAAAAATGTTCGTCTTCCACTGGAACAAATGGTTCAGAGTATAATAAGTAAGAGTTTTATCAAAGTTTATTGTATATCATAGTTATATCTGATGCCTGTATACGAAGCAATTAATAATTATTTAATATTTATAAAAATAATTGTGTTAGTGCATTTTGTGTTACCTTAAATTCATTTTGTTTTAGTCGAATTGCAATTTCATTCATTTATTTCAATAGAGTGTCGGATGAAAATCAAGGAATTAATTATGATTGATTCTTAATATAATTATGTCAAAATAATTCAATTTTAACATCAATCTCTAAAGAATTTATGAATCTGTAAGAAACCTAATATCTCATGGACTTGCTCAGTTACGTTGGTGATTGATCTATGCTTATTTTTTATAGTTACATGTTTTTCTGAAATATCGATTATAACTATTTATAATGATATTAATTGCTTACAGTGGTTTTAATAAATTTAATTAAAAATAAAAATGTCTCAAGCTAATTATTTTGCTTCTTGCGGATTAGATATATGCAATACATGTGAACTTGGTCGAGCCCTCAAATCGGCTTCTGAAAATAGGTATAGCAATCGTATATTATTAGTTAACCTATGTGTCTATTTCAATAAATTTTTCTGTATTTTCACGTCCATATTCGATACTTTATATTTAATTATATTTCTGATAGCTTTGTAATTAAATTTTTTTTATTTTTATATTAATTTTTTTAATTACAATATTATACTTTTATGCATTATTTGTTTTTATTCACATATTATTTATCTATTGAAATAAAATTATATCAATAAAGCGTTTTTAAATTAAAGAAAAACTTATTTCGTATATCTATTCTGTTAATCGTATCTTAACACAAACTTCGTTATAAACTGCTACGAATTTATCTTAATGTGATTATTGCAGATATGAGTTTATTTGCCTTTCATTGGTTCATCCACGATTTAAAAGAGAATTTTCACTTAAATGTAAGGACAGGCCGGGGCCTTTTACTCGACCTGATCTTACACTTTCTAGTAGTGGTAAGTACATAGAATAACTTTTATGTTTATATTATATGATATATAGATGGATACATAATTTATAAAAATATAGAACTGAAAATTGAAACCAAACTCTAAATTTAAAGTATTTACTTTTAATAAGGTTAAGTTATATTTTTTAAATTTGTAATTTTTTAGATTGGAGTTCAGTTATAGTTGGCAAACTGTCACCTTATATTAATGTAGATTCTACAGATGAAGAAATTAGAAAACAGTCAGAGCAAGCATTAGAACAAGAATTAAATTATGCTTATCATCTTGGTGTACCTGCAGTTATTGTAAAGTTGCCAGGTTTGAATTCATCAAATTTGGCTAGAATATTATATAAATGCATACTTGGAGCAGCACAATATCAGTTATGGATTCAAGTTCCTATGGTCAGTCCAAAAATACAAGCTAGCTATTGGAGATCTGACTTTGAAGAAAATGAAAAAACTGATGAAGAAAATACTTGGGAATGGTAAGTTTAATAACAACTAATATTTTCACCATTTAAACAATTTTCACTTTAAAGTATTTAAAATTGAATGAATTGGCATAAAACAAAAAATTTTACCTAAAATATGGAGATTAATAAATGAATTAGATATTTTAATAAAATTCTTCAAATCAATTTTCTTGTATTTATTTATAAATATGCCTTATTATAAAATTTTTGACAGACAGATATAAAACATGTTGATAATTTTTTTGCTTTAATATTCATATTTATTGTCAATTCAGTTTTTATTTTAGCAGTGAAGTATTCTCGTCAATTCTTTTAATTTGTTGAATTTAAATTAATTTTAGCTTTTTAGCTGAGTTAAATTAAATAAAACCTTGAAGATCAATGAAAGTTTTAGATTTCTTAGCTTTTTACTCTTTTTGCTCTCAATTTTAACAAATTTTAATTTTTTAATATGTAAAAATCTTAAAATAAAATAAATAATTTGAGCATGAAAAACTGAAATTCTATTTTAAAAATTTATCAGAACATATTTCTTTTGGAACACATATTAAGATTCAAATAGAATTTTGACACAGCTTTAATATATGCTCCACAATGTGTTAACATTATAAGGAAAAATTTTATCTCTAGTTTCTGAAATTACTCAAATGGAAAAGAGCTGAAGATCTGTAAACAAAGTTTCTATCCAATCATTTCCTGAAATTTTCAAGTCACAAAAGGAAAAGATGCCCAATTAAAAAATTTTCCCTTTGTTCTGCAATTTGTGATTCAGTGAAACAAAATTCCAAAAAGTTCTGTTTTGAAAAATATTATTGATTAATAATGAACTAATAGTTGATTTAGCTATTATTTTAAGTGGATATTAAAATCCAAAAAGGAAATTTTCATTTTTAGAATTTTCTTTCTAAAATTAATTTTTTCTTAAATAGCTCTAAAACAATATAGAATGAAAAGTGATAACAGATATACCACATCTGAAAATATATAGAAAATATATATCACATAAGAAGATATCTGATATTAAATAATATTAATTTATTGTATAATTTTAAATCATAATAGCGAATTATACAATTTTTATTTTGATGCTTTGTTATTTTTATTAATTGTTTTATTGGAATAAATTCTTTTTATTTAAGGTGGAATAGATTTCGTTCCTTGTGCAGTTTTGAGAAAAAAATTGGTGTTGTTCTGGAAGTGTCTGCAGATTTGCCTTCTCAACAAGAATTAGATAGATGGTGTGGTGAACCAGTTAGATGTTTATTACTCTCTACATCTATTTTCTTAACAAATAGGAAAGGATATCCTGTTTTATCAAAAATGCATCAAGCATTTATTAAATCTATTATAGCACTTGATGTTCAGTTTATTATTAAAGGTCATGCAAGACATGAAAATTTGAGTAATTATCAGAAATACCTCAATCATTTATGGCAGGTTCGTTAAAATCTTTACATGCTTTTTATTTATTAATAGAAGATCTGGATTTTTAATTGAATTTATTGGAAAAAGGTGATGGCGCTTTTCTTTAATTTATAGGAAGTTCATTCTTCAGCAGATGCAGTTGCTGAATTTGGAAGGGGTTATGAAGATTGTTTACAATGTCCTCTTCAACCTTTAATGAATAATCTTGAATCACATACTTATGAAGTTTTTGAAAAAGATCCTATTAAGTATAATGAATATATGAGAGCCATTTACTATGCATTGATTGATAATATAAAATGTGAGGAAAAAGATACTAAGGTTATGTAAGTGTATTTGATGTAGCTTATGTATAAATTTAGGAACTATCGTTATCTATCCTTATATATTTGAGTGTGTGTGTGTGTGTGTATGTTTATTTAAATATTTGCAATACAAACATTTAACTAGTCTTGCCATGTTAATATTACTATTCGTCATTATTCAAAAGTTCATTTTTCTTAAACCTCTAATAAAGACTACAAAATTTGATTATTAGGACGGTAATGGTTGTTGGCGCCGGGCGCGGACCTCTTGTTACGGCTGCCCTTAATGCAGCTTTTAAGGCAGACCGGAAAATAAAAGTTTATGCTATAGAAAAAAACCCAAATGCAGTTGTGACGTAAGATTTGATTTTTCCAAAATTTCTTTTTTAAAAAATTTAATCAAACACATATTTTCTATTATGAACGTAATTAAGGAAATTCATGAAATCATAATTTTAGGTTACATGCACATCAAGAAGAAATTTGGAAAGATAAGGTAATAGTTGTATCAAGTGATATGAGAGAGTTTAATCCTCCTGAGAAAGCTGATATTTTAGTATCAGAATTATTGGGTTCATTTAGCGATAATGAATTATCTCCAGAATGCTTAGATGGTGCCCAAAAATTTCTAAAAGGTGATTTAGAATTATTTTAAAGTTACTATAATAACATTTATAAAATAATTATTACAAATTTTCTTTAAAAATTTTAATTTTGGAGACACAAAAATTAAAGAAGGAATTTGTGTATGTGCCTGACATAAATAAATTTTATTAATTTGTGGCTGGGGAAATTCAGCTTTTGTCTGTCAATAATCTAATCTATAATTTAATAATTAATAATGAATTGTATAAATTATTTTATTTGTATTTTCTGAATGTCATAAAATTACATCTTAGAATATTTTTCTATGCTATGATTTTTATATTTTATTAAATAAATGTTTTCATGCATTTCAGTCAATGGAATATCAATTCCAAAAAGTTATACATCCTACATATGCCCCGTCCAGACATCAAAATTATATACGGAAGTTAAATTGATAAAAAGCAAGGATAGCCATCCTCTAGCCCACTTTGAAAGGCCATATGTTGTTTTGCAGAAGAATAAATACATAATTGCGAGAAACCAGCCTTTGTTCACTTTTCATCATCCTAATTATGGTATTTTTTTTCATATGATATTTTAAATATAAGCGAGAAAATTATGTTCATAATTATAAGTGTGAATTAATATGAAACAGTTATGAAATAAATTAATTATATAGAATAATAATTACAATATTGATTGAATTTTATACAATGGTATGAATATTGTAATTGAATATTATAGAATGATAATTATATTACTGATTAAATTGAAGTAAGAGATTATAATTTATAATAATTTAAATATAAATTTATAATAATTTTTTTTTTGTTTATATTATAAATGTTATTTTAATTGTATTTTAGGTAAACAATATATTTTTTTATCTTATTTTTGATTCTAGACAATCCAATAGATAACAAGAGATATAAAGTTTTAAAGTTTGATGTTGAGCAGAACTGCGTTTTACATGGATTTACGGGTTATTTTGATACCATTTTATATGGAGATGTAATGTTAAGTATTGTTCCCGAAACTTATTCGCATGGAATGTTCAGCTGGTTCCCCATATATTTTCCTATATCAGTAAGTATTTTTAGTTTCAGTGATCAAAACATTCATATTAAATAATTGTTAAACATATTGAGAAAATGTATGTTCTTTTAAATTAAAAAATAGTTTGAAATAAGAAAGACAGAGTTTAGAATAAAATATTGTTTAAAATGTAATGAGAGAAGTTATTAATATGACAATAAAAATCAATTTGAATGTATATAATTTTTAAATGGCGGACTGATTTATATCAGTCAATAGTTTATGAATTTGAGAATCATAATTTTAAAATGTATTTTTAATTCTAGGTTAATTGTGAAAGTGATTTAAAATTATCTAAATATAATTATTTTAGGAACCTGTTCAGCTAAAAGCAGGGGATGAAATTGAATTGCATTTTTGGAGAATTGTCAGTAAGACAAATGTATGGTATGAGTGGACAATTACAAAGCCAATACCATTACCTATACATAATCCTAACGGTCGTTCATACAAAATTGGGTTATAAGGGTATTAACTAATCTTTAAAAAATTTTCAATAGTCATTTTCACTTTACCAAAGTGCATTTAAATTAATAACCGTGATTTAATTTGTAATATTAATTACAGAGTTTAAAATAATATTTAAATAAAATATAAATTTTGATAAAAATAAAGTTCATGTAAAAATATTAATAAAAAATATTTTACCAAAAAATCTAAATTTAATTAAATACTTATTATTGCTACAGAAAAATGTTATAGTATAATTTTACTTATAGCTGATCATTTCTAACGTTCATTTCCAAAGCTTAGATCATTTTTTCGAGAAAAGATCTACGTATTTTAATTCTTAAGGTACAAACAGTTCTAATTCGTGAATTTCATGAAATTTCTGAAATACTTGGCCAAAAAAACGAAGTTTTTTCTTTATTATAATTTTTATCTTATTATGTTAAACCATTACTCTAATTTCTATTTTTCATGTAAAAGAAAAAATTCTTTTCTATTATGTAAAAATAATAATTTTTTGATATAATCCGGAATAAGATATTTTTGTTTATATCAGAAAATTTCAGTTTTGCATATAATTTTAGATTGTCGATTTTTATTGAAAATTACCTAAAAATCGAAATATTTACAATTTTTTCATCTTTGATGTATAAAATAAGTTTTCGAAAATTTCGATTTTTTCAAAAACAAAAATAAAATAATATATTTTTAATTTTTATAAATGCTTTGTAAATATAAAATTTATTTTTTGATATTTATTATTTCTATTCAGGATTTATCCTTTTCATCTAGTTAATTTTATTGGGACATAATTTTTAGAATATATAAGAAAACCTAAAATGCAAAATAAGGCATTTGATTTATACTAATATAAAGAACTAAATTATATTGTCAAAATAATTTTATATTCTAAGGAGTTGCCTATATTTGGATACAAGCATTGAACTACAAAATCATTTATTTGCAAATATATGCAATCTTTGCAGATTTGCAAAGAATATTTAGTGACATGTGGCCATAAATTAGAACCTTCATATTGAGGTTATCAATACTGAATACAAAAGCAAATACGAAAGTGAATTTTGATCTTTTTCGTCTTCGAATTGTTTTAGGGCATATAGATTTTGCCTTATTCAAAACAAGCTTTTCATTAAAATAATATTTTATTTCTTTTCTTTTTACTAGTTTTCAATAATTTCAATTTAAGTTTAACAATTATTTGTTCTAAAAGCAGAGGAATGTTATATACATTTTTGATGCACAAGGAAATCAATTTAAATCTTAAATCATCAAAATCCCGTTTCGTACGTGGGAAGGCAGATTGGAAAACGAATAATCCAATTTAGAAAGATCTAATTACTGGACTGGAACCTTAATATGAAAAGGAGAAACAGTAAATTATGTACATGATAAATTCAGAAAAAAATAAAAATATAGTTTTCCTAATTGAAAATCATCTAGCGATAAGGTGAAAAGAAAAAATGGCCTGGGAAAAGAACATTTCTTAGCAATCGCAGTTTGATCGAAATATCTGCTATCTTTAGCTACATATACCGATATCAGCTTTGTAGGTCTACAGAATTAGAAAGGAATGCCGATCCAGTGAAAAACAATAACCAGGATATGAATATGTTACAGTATGCGGATATATCATTCTCCAGTTGTAGGGACAAAAAGAATTATTTGAATGACCGATGGAAATGAAAAATTGATAATTTTATTTTTCAGTTATCAACTGAAAAAAAAGCAAGAGCCCCTAACTAAAGAGTATAAACTATGTAAGGCTAATTTGAACGAAGTAAACTGTAACTTTCAAAAATTGTTACTTCAGAAATGATGTTGGTCAATATAAGTGTTGGATTGTAAAGTTTATTCTGGACAAAATTGCTTCATACTTCTTTCATTATTCAATCCAAAAATCCGAATTTTTTTTTCATTTTTTAATGAGCAAGAGACTTGAAAACAATTATATTAAATGGAAATACATCGTTTTAATTATAGGGAAAGTAAGGACATAGTCCTAAAGCTTTTTTGAATCGAGAAGGACGAGGGAAGGTTAAACAGCGGCGCGCGCAGTCACCTTCAATTTTTGCTTATTATTCTAAGCGACCTTGGAAAGGATGAATAAAATAATTATCTTTAAAGTAACTGGAAATTCTATAGAATTATCACAAAAGTAAGATATATATTTCGTTAATTTATGTATTATTGGTTATGATCATCGAGTAAATTATTAACAAGCGAAGAAAAATATATTGTAGACATTGAAACTGACATCTTTCCCCCTCTACATCATTATCGCTTAAACCTTACAATTCTGACATTGTTGGATCAATGAATATAAATATATTTTTGAAGCATTATCTTCATCATATTGAGAGTTTTAACATCGGTTCTTGTAGTTCTTTTCAGCTAATTTATAAGATATAACAGGTGACTGTCAATTTTAATATTTCTCATTTTTTATATTGTTCTAAAATGCATGATTTATATTTGTAACAAATTGTATTGATACAAATTCGATGAAATTTGAATTTATATTAATTTTTAAACTAAATTTGATACATGAAATTTTTAACTAAAAAAATTCAACTTATTTTTTAATATGGAATTTTAATATTTTTGCTATGGGAATAAGCATAAGATCAGTAAAATAGATTATAAAAATAGTGTAATAATAAATATCTTGTATTATCAAAAATCACTTTTGAAATTAAAACAAGTATCAATATACTTTTCTTTTATTGATAACGTTTTTGATGGTAAACCAGAAATAAAATTATAAATAATTATTAATTTGAGTAATATTGTTTTTTAATGATGATTTTTACTTATTTTTATTTGCTGAAAAATAATCTACTTTGAAAAAAAATTAGAACAGTTTATTAAAATTTCAATTAGAGAAGCATTTTTATTTAAACATTATAAGGGTGTTACAATTTTTTTTATAGATTTTAAATATGAATGAAGAGAAATTGTCTACAACACTCCTTGGAGATGTTTTGGGTAAGGTAATAACAAATAAATCTGTTACGCCAGAAATCAGAGTTATTGCAATAAATGAAGGTGAACATCTAGAATCAACACTGCATTATTTAGAGAAAGGTATTTATTGTGCTCAGAAAGAATATGTAGGGAACACTATTTTAAGCCTAGGAAATCCTTCAGATTTTCAAAATAATGGTATCAAATTCATTTTCCTCTGGTTATGACTATTGTTAAAAATAAATATTCAGTTATATTATCAATTTGGTATTAATAATAATATTTAATTGTTCCAAATTTTTCTCTTGTCTTTCTATTTAAACAATCTTTTTATAAAATTTGAATATATTTAAAATGAAATGGATAAAGTATTTTTCATTTATATTTATTAAAGGATTTAAAATTCATATTAACTATTTAATATTTTTAAACTTTTAAGTGACTTTTTGTAATTTTGTTTAATACATCTTGTATAAATAAAATTAAGTTATTTAAAATCTTAGATATTAAAAAAATTTTGTGAATTTACAAATTTAATTTTACTACAGGATGGATTTTAGAATTTATACTTGGACCATCTTTATTTGGAAAAGAAATTTGCCTATTTACAAATCATCCACCCTCCACTGAAGTGGATTTTGAAAGAAACAAATATTTTCCACTGGCATGGTCAAATAAGTTTAAAAACTTGAATGATGTTCAACGATTTGTTGATGATACAGATATTTTTACACGAATGCTGCTTAGAAGAGCTGGATCTTTTCATTATTATTTTACTCAGAAGGATTGGTAGGTTAAAATATAATAAATTACATTAAAGAAAGCCATTGTGATTTTTTCTGATTGATTTAAGCATTATAATTTTAAGTAAAGCAATGTTATTTTAGTGCAATGTATTAATGTATACTAATTAACACTGAAATTGTAATTTTAGTAGTTCAAACATTCTTGGTTCCGGATATTTCTTGGTTAATCCCGTTCTCTCAGTAGGCAACAATGGAAACACATTACTTCTTAATTCAATACAGTGCCAAACTGTGCTCGTAAAGAATTTAGGGTTATTTGAAGATTGGGAAGGACGACTTCGTGTCAGTAAAGAAAGCGGTTACAACATGATTCATTTTACTCCAGTACAGGTAAAATCAAATTGGAACAAATTATTAGGGAGCTATAGCAATTTGTTGATACTGAAATATAATGATAATGATTAGAAAGATTGCTTAATAAACTATTAAGATCGAATTTTGTGTCCTCCAATCTTATTCTTATGTTTTATATTGTTTATTTTTAATTATTATTCTGATGTTTAAATTTTGTTCATTTATTTAATTAATTTTTGATTTAATTAAAATTTGTTTCATTTATTTGTTCAGTACTCACTCTAATTAAATATTTAAATTTAAAGTACCTCAATTTTATTCGGCTTTATGTTAATTTTTTAATAAGCTTTAGAAATATTTAAACTGTTAAATTTAGTTAGATATTTTAACATAAATAAAAAAATTGATAATATTCCATTTTACTTAATATAAATGTCATTTTAATATACAAAAAATTAAAATTGTTACATACAATATGAAATTCAGTGTTGATATCAATGATACTTATCTAGGAACCTACGGAAAATTGTAAACTATGTAACAGGCAAAGGGTCTTTGTGCTTATTAATTTGAATGTTACCATCAGTTTAAAAATAAGACATAATTTTTTTTTAAAATTGAAGAGAATTTTTTACTTTGTTTTTATATTTTAAAAATTAACAGAAACTTGGCTTCAATAAAAGTATTTGAAATGCATTATTTTTATGTTCTTTATAATGTTGTGCGATAATTTTAAAAAATTATACAGAAGTTTATCACTCAAAAATAAATAGAGAGTTATGGCAATCTAATAATATAATTATAATATTTATTTTTATATACGCAAAAAAAAGTAAATGAAAAATTGATAAGTATAAAAATCTAAAATATGAATTTCACTTTTCCTTATATTTTATTTAAAGAAAAAAATTTTCCTATTTTTATTTTTAAAGGAATTAGGTGATTCTAATTCATCATACAGCATTAAAGATCAGCACAAAATAAATCCACTTTTTGGCAATGAAAGCTTTACACCAACATTCGATGATCTTTATAAACTGACGAATAAATTACAGCATGAATGGAATGTAAGGCATAATTATTTATTTTCTTCCTAAAAGTTTCTAAATTAAGATTAAAATTAAATAAATAATATATCTTACTTATAATCAAGTTTTTACAATTAACAAAAATGGTTTTTGAAATTTTAAAATTTTTCGAGTTCATTATGTATTACATTAGATATGATTATTTTTACTCATATTTACATTCAGTGTTAGACATAAAATTATTATTTTCTTAATCTTCGTTTTAATACCTTTTTTTTTATTTAAATAACTCTTATCTTTAAAGATTAAAAAATCTTTAATTAAAACTTTTATTCTTGAAAAATAAGTATAAGAAAAATTCATATACACAAATATATTTTTTTTAGATCAATAACTATTACATGATTACTTTTTATAATGAAGGACTACTTAATTTTGTTTATTTATCAGAACTGGTATACCTTTACTAATTTTAGGTTCTTAGTATTTCCGATGTAGTTTTGAATCATACTGCAAATGAAAGTCCTTGGCTTTTAGAACATCCAGAATGTACTTATAATATGATAACTGCACCCCATCTTATTCCAGCGGCTATTTTGGATGGTTTCTTGCATGTTTTTTCTAAAAAAGTGTCTGAGGGAGAGTTCTTTAATCAAGGAATCTATAAAGAAGTATATACGGAGGAGCACTTGCAGGTGAGAAATTGTAAATATTAAATTTAATTTTTATTTAAATTTTGTGCAAGTTTATAATTTTTGAACAGGTTTTCTTTAAAAAAATACAAAAAATTAAAATACTCATCAACAAAAAATTGAATTTTGAAAATATTTGATCAGTAATGTCAAAAGAAAGTTAGAAAATAATTTAATATAATAGATTATTAATCTAAATTAATATCATGGTTTAACAGAATGTTTTTATTTGTTAATTGAATAATCAAAATTTTTTCCTTTTTTAAAAGAAGGATAGAAAAAGAAAACAATATAATTGTTTAAAAATAAAGTACGTAGTAAAAAATAATGAATGGAACAATAATATTTGTTGCAAAATACTTTGTTAATATATTAAACAAGTTATTGGCATTAATATTCAGTTCAGTAATATTTTCCGGAGTTACAGAATGTTGATTTTTTAATTTCTTTAGTTTCGTTGTTGCATAATTATTTTTTTATTGGAGATATTAATTCAGTTAATATTTTTTTTTAATTTGAATTGTTTCAATATATTTAACGATTTATTTTTTTTTTAGACCATAAAGTTTTATTTAGAGACCGAGCTAATTCCAAACTTACGCTTGCATGAATATTATACCTGCGATGTGGATAGCTTGGTAAATGAATTCAAAAATTTGGCAAAACATTTTGGTCCGAATTTAGAAAAGAACGTAGAGGATAAACTTAAGTTAATAAACAACTCATTTCGTGGCAGAAATAAAGCAACTGTTGATATGGCACTTGCTGTTAAAATTTTCATTAATGAAAGGTATGTCATTAGCCAAGTGCAAATAATATACGAACGTAATCCATATTAGTAGTTTATAACTATGTCTTTTCTCAAATTTTTAGTTATGAAGAAGTGGATAATGAAGAAAGAATATTAAGATGTGCTGATAATTTCAAAAAATGCTTACTTGAATTAAATTCTAATGAAATAAATAGAACAAATGATCATCTCTCCGCTGCCATTTGCAATTGTATAGCTCATATGAGATATCAAAGGGTTGAGAGTATAGGGCCGAAAATATGCCAAGTTACCGAAAGTTATCCTCTTGTTCCAAGGTTTGCATAATTCTAAACGTTTAATTGGAAAGAACGAACGCCAAGCAATTTGTTTTTCAACTTCGGAAATATTTCTAATGTCATAGTTTTAGACTTAATATGGGTTCAGAATAGATAATAAAATTTCTAGGTATTTCACCGGTGTGTTTTCAGACTATGAATCTATTGAGAAAGAAATATTGAATAAAGGCGAATTTGTTATGGCTCATAATGGATGGGTAATGGATTATGATCCACTAAAGAATTTTGCTGCAGAGAATTCCGAGGTTTACATAAGAAGAGAATTAATTGCTTGGGGAGATAGTGTGAAGTTAAGGTATGCCATAATTTTAATATTTTTTTTATTTATTCATCTAATTTTAAAGTTCATTTAACAATAGTTTGTTATACAATGTCAATTAAAAATAAAAGATAAAAAATGAAATGTTTTTCTGAATTTTACTAACAGTATAAAACCATGTTTAACGCAACAATTAATTGATGTTCTGTATCCAATCAATCGTAAGAAAATCATGCAAATGTCGTTTTATTTTTAGATAGAGCGTTATGGTTTTATTTACATAAGTTTGTTTCTTGCGTTCTTTTCATTTATATATATGTGTAAAAATATATATATATGTGTGTATGTAATGTTATAAATATATTATAGCAATATATTATATGTATAATATTACATATAGATTTTTAAATTTAACGCATTATCCCAAGTATTGGTATGTTTTTTACCTCAGATACGGTGATTGTTATGAAGATTGTCCTTTTCTGTGGGACCATATGAGAAAGTATATTCAGAAAACTGCTTTTGTTTTTCATGGAATACGTTTAGATAATTGTCATTCGACACCTCTTCCAGTTGCAGAGGTAGCTATGTATGTTATTTGTGAATTGCTTCTGCGATATTAATATATTACTAAAATAATATATATAATTTTTAAATAAATTTACTGATATCTGCATCAGTAGATCATTTAAAAAACTATAAATTGTATCTATTTTTTACATATATCTTTATGTGATTATTTTACTACTGATAGAATACAGTTTAATATTATCTGCGTAAATGTTTATATTTTCATAATTTTATATAATGTTATTAATTTATAATATATTTTAATGATGTTAAATGTTTTATATCAGTGTTAGATATTGAACAAAAAATTAAATATTTTATATTTTTTAATTGCCAATTTTTATAGTATTTAATAGATTCTGCGAGAAAAGTAAGACCTGAGTTATACGTAATAGCGGAATTATTCACAAACTCCGATACAATTGACAATATCTTTGTTAATCGATTAGGAATTTCTTCCCTAATAAGAGAAGCAATGAATGCAAGAGATGCCCAGGAGCTTGGACGGTATATATATAGGTAAACATAGTTTATTGTTGTAATAAACATACCGGAACATTTGTTTATTACTTTAACATTTGTCTTATGAACTTTAATATTTCTTATTTACTTACTATTGAATTCTTGCAAAAAATTGAAAACTGTAACAGGGCTGTAATCTCATGTGTCTGAAATAATTAAATAAGTATTTTTTTTTTCAATGGAGGTTATCTCAACATGTATTAAGATTTCGAAAGTTTTTGGATAGTTATCTAGCGATTACGATCATATGGGTTGACATTAAACTTTTAAAATGATCCTTGTATCTGAAAATAATTTATTTAATTAACAGAATATCGCATTGATATACAGATTCGGCGGAGATCCAGTGGGTGGCTTCTTTGATTCAGGAATTCGACCGTCTGTTCCAAGAATTGCCCAGGCTTTGTTTTTTGATGTTACTCATGACAATGAAAGTCCAATAAAAAAGAAAAGCGTATTCGATTCTTTAGCTACTTCTGCTTTAGTTGCAATGTCTGCGTGTCCAACTGGTAGTAGCAGAGGCTTCGATGAACTAGTGCCTCATCAAGTAAGATGAATCGATATATAATGTACTTTTGCGATATATATTTGTAAAAGAAATTAAACGCAATCAAGGTAAATTAAAATTGAATACTTCGGTTTCAATTTTTTTAGATAGATGTAGTTAATGAGAAAAGATTTTATAAATCTTGGACTGATTCTAATGAAAATGAAACGGGAAAAATAAATTCTGACTGCGGAATAATTTTTATTAAGAAAAAGTTGAATGTGTTACACAAAAAATTAAATGATGAAGGATATTCACAGGTATAAATTTTTTAAAAAAAATGATTGAAAAAGATTCGTTTCATAAAAATATTTGTAATTGTACTTTTCATATTTAGTGAAGTTTTAAATCTAAGTTGCTCTTATTTATTTTGGTAAACGAAAGAATTTTATTTTGGTAAGGTATAATTTAAATAGTTATATGTAATTCTTTACAATAACTTGAAATTATCGATTTTTAGGCTCGGAATTTTTTAAAACTTTGTTCTTTATAGCTTGAAATATATAAGAGTAACTTTCAAAAATTTCATGATTTTTATTTATTAATTTCGAAAATTACATGTGATATAGATTTATTAATAAGATATTTTTTTCTCTTCTAATTCTCATTGTTATTAATTTTCTTAAATTTTATGAGTTTAATATGAAATTTTTAGATTTATGTGGATAGAATAAATGAAAATATATTATCCGTTACTAGACACAGCCCTTCAAGTCATGAGAGTATAATTTTGATTGCTTATACCGCATTTTTTAGTCCAAATAATGTGGAATTTAACAAACACATCAAATGCCTTGAAGTAGAAGGAATTTGCAAAGAAGTTTTATTAGAAGCTTATATAAAAAATGTTGGTGATAGGTAAGTAATAATATTGGTTAAAAGTAGGATTTTCAATTTATATGTACTCTATTGATAAATAAAAAAAACTGTAACGACGTACTGGGCTTTAACATTTGAGGTCTATATAATTTAAAAATTGTACGCTTACTAATCGATTTTGGGTACATATTTTTTTTTATTTTTATAAATTTTATTTAAGATTCAAACATAATATGGTTCTCTTGGTTATCTTATATTAAATTAATTTCAGAAAATGGAAATAATAATACTTTATATTCATGAATAGTTTTATTTGTTTTCTCGAAGGATTTTTCTATAATTCAAAGCAAAATATATTGAGATATTTTGATTATTAATAATTATTTATAGGTCATAAAATAAATTTATAGGCTATAATCGTCCATAAATTTATTATATGACATTAATCTCAGTGAACAAACTTCAAATCTTTCATAATTTATTATATTATAATAACTTTTGTTTGTCCTTTATCTTAATCATTCATAAGATAGAGCAGAATCTTATGTGTTTTAAACACTTCATGAAATAAACTGTACTTTCATTACTACGTATAATTTAATATTGTAGGAATCGATTTTCCGAACCAGAACATTTTATTCGCGATAAGAATTTTATTAATGGATTAGAGAACTATAAGGTAATACTAAAGGAAAATTTTGATGTGAGGGAATCTGCTATGTTAAAATGTTTTTCAAGAACAAATTCAAATTTCACGGAGTTTGAATTCAGAGACTTTACACCAGGATCAATTATTATTATTAAGTAAGTTTGCTTATTTTACATAAAGTACAAGTTAATATTATTTTTATGTAGCTAATAATATATAATCACTTACTGAAAACATTCGTACATAATACATTAAAATTGCTTATTAATATTAATATTAGCCTGACATTTTCATTTTCAAAAATAAAAAATTATTTATTGAAATAATTAGGGAAAAATATTGTTTAATATATTTATTTATAAATTAATGTTTTAGGGTGTGCGTAACTTCGGATGTCAAATCAAAATTAGAATCCTTAATTGATTTAAGTAATTCTCTACTTGAAAATAAATGTCATGGTCTTTTTGATATTTCAAGAAAACTGAATTTAATAGATTTGAATTATGTTCTCTACCGCTGTTCAGAAGAGGATCTCGAAGAAGGTATCGGTTCATATAATATACCAGGCTATGGAGCCTTAGTTTATTGTGGTTTGCAAGGTAATAAGAAAATTTTACCATTTATAATTCGTAAATCCAATTTATATAAAAAAAAGAATTTCAAAGTTGAAAGACCTAAAAACTATGCATATTATTACGTATTACATTATTTATGGTTTATTTATTATAAATTATTTCGAAAAAAATGAGAGCCAAAAAATTAAATATTTTATGACTTAAAATATTTAAAGATAAATTTCGAAGATAAATACGCTAATTTGTTGTCAGATCTTGAATTCTAAAGAATACTAAATGTGTTTTATAATCTTTGAATTGTATTTAATCTTACTTTTCATGTCAGAAATATATAATTCATGCAGCAATGACATAATTTTTTTCATTATTTTTGGTCTTATATTGTTTAATATAAATTAGGCAAAAGACTTACCTTTATATGGTAGAGTTTTTATAAATATATCTATTTAGTAAGAAAATAAAAAGGACTAAATTTGCTGCTGTTTTTAGGATTTTCATCGCTATTACAAGATATTAGAGACATTAACGACCTTGGTCATCCGTTTTGTCAAAATCTTAGGAAAGGTGACTGGATGCTCGGTAATGAATTAGTTATGAATTACTCAATGAATTTTTAGAAATATTCCGCACATAAAGAAAATCAAATACATTTATTTTTATATTTCAGATTATATTTCTGGACGTTTGAAAGGGAGATACAATACAGAGAATCTTGGTCTTTGGCTAGAAAATACGTTTAAAATATTACGAAAAATACCAAGATTTTTAATCCCGAGATATTTTGAAATAATTATAACATCAGTTACTGAATTATTGAGGCTTACAGCTCTGTTTCAGATGAGTGAGTAAGTAAGTTTTTTTAATTTTTTTATTATTCAGCTTCAAGCGTTTTAAATTATTTTTTTTATTGTTTAATTTCGACGGGAAAATGGTAAAATTCTCAGTAGAGTGGAACGACTATATTGATTCAAGAAACATGTTAGCGTGACTATTGATTAGTGTTACTTAAGAATTATAATTTTACTGTTGAAACCTTGACCTTACTGAATATATTTCTGCCATCAATATGTTGTAAGTGATTTTACTTATTTTGTTATTTTTTTGCGTAAGAAAAATTTTTGTTGTAGTTTTATTCGAAATGGATCGAATTTTGTAAAAGCACTGGGTATGGGTTCAGTTCAATGTGTTGGTGTGATGAAAAGCGCTGCGCTACCGCCATTTTCACCTTCTCTGCATTTCAAAATTCATGAAATAGAACATTTGACACTTTGCGCAGGGTTGCCTCATTTTTCAACAGGTTATATGAGATCGTGGGGCAGAGATACATTTATATCTTTAAGAGGGCTCCTATTATTAACGGGGAGATATGAGATAGCGAGGTAAAATAATTTGTACTTCTGCATTTTGTAATAATGTTAATATAATTTTGATATATTGTTCTTCATGAATATAAAATGGAAACTTTCAATTTTGCTTTCTGGATAGATGTATAGTTTTAAGTCTTCCCTCAAATTGTGAGAAATTTTTTTTCGGCATATCTGGTGATTTGCGTGCAAGCTAATGAACATAATATCTTAATTTTATTATGCGTTAAAATTGTTATTATAAAAAAATTATGTGGTTCATGATTTTACCGACATAAATCGTTAATTTTAATAATGTATAATTTATAGCTAAAAATAATAAATAAAATCAAATATTTTTTAATTTTTTAGGAGTTTAATTTTAAGTTACGGTAGCTGCTTGCGACATGGATTAATTCCAAATCTTCTTAATTGTGGCATTAATGCCAGATATAATGCTCGTGATGCTGTTTGGTGGTGGTTGTATTCTATTATTTCTTACATTAAGATTGCTCCAGATGGTCAGAAAATACTGAACGATCCTGTTTCCAGAATATTTCCAGTAGACGATTCGCCTCCTTTAGGGCCTGGAATATGTGTAAATTTTAATATGTCAACTGTATAGAGATATATAGTTGGCAACTTATAAATAAAAATCTAAAAAATTAAATTCTTTGCAAAAATTTTATCGAGGGACTTATTCATGGTTCTGAAAAAGTCACATATTATTAATTATAGTAATAAGTGTGTAAGTTATTTTAAAGCAAAGACTTTTTAATCTAGGATCAACCGTTATATTGCGTGATGCAAGAAGCATTATCGGTTCACTTTCAAGGTTTAAGTTATCGAGAAAGAAATGCCGGTCACAGCATTGATTCAAATATGACTGATATGGGGTTCAATAATAAAATTGGAGTTGATCTTAACACAGGTAAATTTTTTGAAATCATTATATATTAATAAATAAGTAATTATAAATAAAGTATATCGTATTAATAAGTCACAATTGAAAAAATATGAAGAAGCTTAATTTGCTTTCAGTTAAATAACTGCATTCATTATATTATAAAATATATTAAATGTTCTAAAATATTTTTATTTTTAACTTAAATTATGTGCAAAGAGAAGAATTATTCTACATATTTTATTATTTGCAGGTTTTGTTTTTGGAGGAAATGAATTTAATTGCGGAACATGGATGGACAAAATGGGTTCAAGTAATATAGCTGGAAATCGAGGTCGTCCTGCCACCCCTCGAGATGGTTCTGCTGTAGAATTAGTTGGACTTAGCAAAGCCGTACTTCACGAACTAATTAATTTGCATAATTTAAATTTTTATCCGTTTGATGGCGTACAGAGAATAAATGATGAAGGTAAAGATATTTTATTAGAATTTTAAAATATTAGATAAAAGTTTTTATATATTAAATTATTTTCAGTTGTTAAATTTTATTCATTTCATTGTGATTAGTAAATTATCATTGCATTATTAACTTTTAACTAATATAATTTAGTGCTAATTCTGATGTTAAATTTATTTTTGGTGGAATCATTTGAAAAGCTCGTTTTTGTAGAGCAATTGTTCTGGAGAACAATAAAGTGCATTTGCTGTTCTATTTTATACAAATAATAAAATGCCAGAATAAATAATTAAGATATAAAACGAAGAATATAAAGGAGATTTCTAAGAACAAGAATATTTTACTTATGATTAATTATTTTTAATTATTGTTCAGTGTCATTCAATAATTATTTTTTTATGAAGCTGTATACGTATTTTTTTATTTTAAGTATTTCATCTCTTATAATTATTATGCTTTTATAAACTAAAGGATTACTTTCTATTATTATTGTGATGATTTCATTATTATAGGAAAGACAATAAAATGGACATTTAAGCAATGGGAAGAAACAATATTTCAGAATTTTGAAAAATATTTTTGGATCCCTCTATCCCCAAACTCAGTTCATAGCGAATCTCATCTAATTCATCGACGTGGCATTTATAAAGATTGCGTTGGTTCAACTCATTCTTGGGCTGATTACCAGTTTCGCTCCAATTTTTTAATTATGTTGACAGTGGTTTGTATTTTCCATATTTTTAATACTTTTAGACAGATTTTTATATTTTGATACTTTTGCAAGATTTAGGATTTGCTATTCCTAAATATAATATTTAGTATTAGTCTCATTTTAATTCAAGGCACCAGAAATGGTAAATGCTGATAGAGCATGGACTGCCATTAAAAAAGCAGAAGAAGTGCTTCTTGGTCCTTTAGGAATGAAGACTCTTGATCCTGCTGATTGGAATTACAACGGCGATTATTATAATTCTGATAACTCAAGTGATCCTAAAGTGGCTCATGGGTTTAATTATCATGAAGGTCCAGTAAGTTTAGTGCCTCTCACTTTCCTATTATTTAATTTTTATTATTATAATGGAACACTGAAATAATTTAATTTCAAAATTGAAATTATTAGGAATGGGTATGGCTTCTCGGCTTTTTTCTAAGAGCGAAACTTAAATTTGCAAAATTACAAGGTGCGGCAGAACTGGAAAATTCATTAAAGGAAATCAGGTTAGTAAAATCTTTAAGAATAATTTTTCATTTAATAGCAGAACCAGTTTTAAGAGTTTCTGATAAAAAAAAAATACATAAAATTTCAATTGTTCGAAAAATATAAACATTTTATTTTTTTATATAGAAATTCTAGAATTGTTTGACTTTTATTGTCATATTGTTATAATATTCGATATTTTACTATTAAAACATCTATATTTTTGAGTTTTTGATTTATCTCTTTTTAAATTATAATATACATTAAGGAAATATTCACTTTAGATCCCATCTACAAAGACTCTATCAAGAAATAATTACATCGCACTGGCGTGGCCTGCCCGAGTTAACGAATACGAATGGAAAATATTGTGCTGATAGTTGTCGAGTTCAAGCTTGGAGCATGGCTTGTATTCTGGAGGTAAATGGAAACAATACATATTGATTGTACATAAATAAAATTTTAATATTAATATATTATTAAACTTAAATCTTAATAAAGCGGGTGATGTTATGAATGCTATTTTAAGTTACAAATAGTTGCTTGTAATGTAGTGGCTTTAATCTAGAAACAATAGTAAATAGTAGAAATGATATTTTGCAATTTAGAGTTAGTTTATAAATTATTTTTTAATTGTTGAACTTTCTGATTTTAACATTAATAACAAGATATTTTTAACTTTATTTAAATAAGACTTCAATTTTTTTAATAAAAGGCAGACACAAGATAAATTATTGATAAATAATGATCTATTTTTTCTATTACCATTATTTGTTTTAGGTTTTTTATGATTTAAATCAATTGGATTTATCCTAAGATTTTTAAAATCTACAAGCTGTAGAAACAATTATATGCTCTGATAATAGCCAAAAAATATCATGGATATTTTGCTATATTTTTCATTTTATTTATGATAGTATATAAAAATAATGTATAATAATTTAATAAAGAAATAAAATTAGGTGATTATTATCTATGATTTTTTCATTATATTGTTGTTAGTCTTCCAAAAATAAAACTATAATTTAATCTTTCATATCCATTTTTAAGTAAGCGAATTTATCTAAAAAGTGTAAGACTCAATTTTTCGATTTATTAATGCAAGAATCGGCATTCGTATATAGCTTAACTGTTAAAATGTTGCACTTACATGGGCTTGATTTAATCGAAATGAGAGTGAAACTCCTTTGCTTTGAGAATAATTTGAAGAATTCTAATGTCATTCAAGAGTTGAGTTTGTCAGAGTAATATAAAATCTCAAATGAATCATTAAAAAACGAACTATATAAGGCTGCTTTCATGCATCGTTTAGATTGATTATTTATTACTTTTCACTTTATATTTGATAAAATCAATATATATTTTATTTAATTATTTTGCATTACCGATGAATAAATCGAATTTTTAAATGCCAAACTCATAACATTTCATATGTATTATATTTAGTAAGGGTTAAAGTAAGGCATATAAATATACCGTCTAATATAAACTACAAGTTTTAAATTGTTACAGCATTATTTAAAAAAAAAGATATAATCACAAAAACTGATTACTTTTTTAAATTTTATGCTCAATTTAAAAGTAAATGATGTCCAAAAATTTATAAAACTGTTAAACCTAACGAAAATCAATGAAACTGTAATTTAAAAAATAATTATTTTTTAAGCAAACAGAAACTTTTTACACCCAGAAGATATTTTATGTATTTAACAAATTTTTTGTATAATCTGATAATAAAATCTAAGATCAGAAATTGAGGATCTTAATATTTAAAATAAGATTTTTTTAAAATTGAATTTCAGCAATTAAACTGCCCTACGAATACGGATAATAAAAGTATAATTCTGAAGATAAAAACAGTTTTTATTATTCACATTTGAGAAAATGCTACATTGATTTGTAAAATTATATTATAACCTGAATCTATTTGTATAAGGAGAAAAAAATAATATATATGAAAAAAAGTTTAGCAAAAATCAAATATTCCGCACAAATTAATTCCATAACATATTTTTTTAGATCCAATATTCTAGCTTATCATTCGAAGCTTTGTAGTTTAAGAAATAGCATTAATTCAAATTTAAAATTACCATCCAAATACATATTCCATTGCTTTCGCTACAAGACCAGTGTTTTTTTGTGGCGTATTTCCACTTGTATAAACCTAAAAAAATTAAGTTGCTTTACTAATTAATGCCAACTAGAAATAAATTAATAAATCAAAAATTGTTTTGAAGGCCCTGATATTAATATTTTATAACACAAACATTTCTAATGAATAAAATTAAACTTGACATGCCTCTGTGTCTCCAACTCTACTCTGAAGTGGTCTTGCATTGATTAATCTGCTAGGACCTGCTATCGGACTTTCATGTAAATTTTGCTCTGTTATACGACTTGATACACTTGAGCCATTTAAGTCAGGATAAAGTTGATTTCTGCTAGTAGACGAACTAACCGTAACTGGAGAATAATTTTGATTTTCTTTATCACAATTATATTCCAGCATTATGCCCTGTATAAAGATATTAAAGTTTCAACAATTATATCTTGAAAGATAAACTTTTTAATTTTGTTTATATCAAGTAGCCTGATTTTGGATTAATGCATATCAGAAGATAATCTTACAAAATGGAAATTTTTCTAATTGGTCATAAGGATTTCAAGATTTATAATATTGGCGTTGGCCTAGTAAAAAAAAAATCATATTTTGATTCCAAAGATGCACTAAATTAACGGAACTTTAAACATTTAAAATTTAATTTTTTTTTTGTTGATTAATTATAGCTTAGAATAAGATACGTGTCAAAAGACTGAATTTCCCTCAAGAAGAAGCTTCAAATTTTCATATTTAAAAGATGAACTTCAGAATAGATATATTAAAGATTTGAATGTTACTTCTTTAAAGTTTGATGCAACATAGTAAAATTAATTAAATATCATCGGTAATTTCTTTTTATTATATTATAAAAATGCTAATGCAAAGCTTAATTTACAGAATTTTATGAATTTGACAAATTTTCAATAAATAAAAGATTTTAAAGATTTTTAACTTTTCTAATAAAATTAATGATAAAAACAAAAAGCCTCATATAATAAAAGTAAAATTTTAATTTTTTAAAATTGTTTTATCATGTTTATTATAAATGAATTTCTTTCATTAATATAATACAATATTACTCTATTAAAATAAGTAAAATTTCTTTTATTAAGGAATGTGTTTTCTCTTTACAACTTTTTATCGTGAAAAATTTTATTAAAGGCAATTATATATGTTTTCAGTAAAATTGCTAAGGAATAGAGCTAATTAAAAAAAAATATTTTTCTTAAAGGTTGTAAACAATTATTTCATATTATTAGCTAACTAATTAACAAATATTTAATTAGACCAAAATGATTTACAATTATCAAATAATCAAATACCTGATCCCTACAAGGTATAACTCCAATCATGACAGTGCTTGCAAAAACTTTTCCATTATTAGTAAGAGCTCTCCTTGCTTCTAATTTTGAACTAAACTGAATGTGCATCCAATTTCCTTTGGCAGGAGTCCTAGTTCCCATTATTGTACCACAATGTGCCAATTGAGAAAATATAAATGATGCAGCAGATGGAGGATATCCAAAAACTGTTACCCAGGTAGTATCAGCAACATCAGCTTGTCTAATTGGTGATATTCTAGACTCAGCATAATGTTTTGAGGCAACTCTGAAAAAAAGTATAAAAATAGTTTCATAATTTATCAAAAAAAATTATTTTGTAATTTAAATGCTACAATCATAGAATACAATTTTTATTATTTGAATTTAAGAATTATGGTTATTAAAATACTATGACTCCTTTTTACTAATTAGAAAATATTTTGCTAACTATTGAAAACTTACGAAAGATAGTTACAATCATTTGATTGTGTTTGATTTCCAAAAGGTGGATGATTTACTGTGTCAAAAAGGCCACATATTGGTGGACCACTTCCTTTGTCTGGCTGAGAATATTGGGCAGAAGTAATGAGGCTAGTATTTTTTTGCTAAAATAAATAAATTCATATGAGTTTGAATACAAGTTGTAATGCTTCTTTAATAATAAATTTGTTGATTTATAAGTTATGCAAAATCATAATAGTTATCATTACAATTACCTGGTTAAACAAGTAACTATTATTTGTCAATTCATATTTGGAGAAATCTTTTGTGGGTCCATGCGATTCAAAATGAACTCTTTTAGTTTTAGGACTTGTTGAACCTGATATAGGGGTTTGTGGATCACCAAGAAGAAAAGGAGGTAGATAAGGTGAGCCGCTAGGAGTTGTAGCAGGACTTGAAGGCCCTGAGTTAGTAGGAGTTCCTATATTCATTGGTTCCATTATCTGAAGTGGTATAAACTTTTAAAAATTGAACAGACATTAGTGTCATAACTAAATCATTTCAAATAAAAAAATTTACTTTTAAAATATATAATTGGAATTTAATGAAAATTACCACAATTTAACTTAAAGAGCGATTCCAGACTTAATAAATATGAAATTATATATTTACTTAGACTTATACTAAAATGAAAAATTATTCTATTTTCTTTAAAAATGGTGAAGAATGAAAATTCACTGATTTAGTTTTGAAATATTGACAATAGTGAAAAGTCTTATGGTTTTGAAATATACACAATATAAAAACGTTTGAAATACAATTTAATAAAAGAAAAAAAAATCTATCTTTATTAGCCCAGACTCAATTGGACAGGTTTATTTTAAAAATTGATAAAAATAAAAAAAAAATATAAAATTTCAAAATTCAATGGTTTTTAGAAAAACTCAAAGGTAAAAAAAGCATGGCCTTTTCGTATTTCAAAAATTTCACATTCTAGAGTTGTGTAAGTAAGCAGAAAATTACCGTAGTTTTCAGAGTAAAATAAGCTTAGTATGGATAAATTAAAGAAGGAAAATCAGGGGGACTTTCAGAATTCCAATAACGGAGCTACAGATAAAACAATTTTAAAACCATTATCTGTCAACAATGTCCTATACTATTATTATCCAATTATTGGAACCGCTAGCTACACTCTTCTCTCTATCAATGTGCTAAATCCGATGTTACGTTTCAGGTAACTATGTATAAATGCATAGAAAAATATGAATTTATTTATACAATCATATTGTTCGCACAATATAACTTAACTGTTTTACCTTACTTCATTATTTTAAATTTGGGACAATCTTATTTATACAGTAAACTTTATCACAAAATTGATTTTCTCAATTTTCATCTTTTGGATTTTCAAAATGTATTACGCCTTGTCAAGATTTCCTTTATTAATCTGATTGATATTAATATTGAATCAAAATCCCATAAGATTACATATTCTAAATAATCAGTGTCTTTTTTATAGTTTTTTGACAAAACGTGACTTGACCAGCTTTCTTCTTGCAAATAGCATCTTTGGTGGAGGATGCTATCTATATTCTCGGCCACATCTAAGACTGTCAACAAAAAATGGCAGGCTTGGATATTCAGCTTTTGGTTCAATGGTATTCTGCTTTAGTTCTGTTCTTCTTTGGGCAATTTTAAGAAGTCTTTTACCAGAGAATGTTGCTGTTTGCAGTGCAGCTGGTGTAGCCTCAAGTTATATTCTAATTCGAGGAGCCACTAATTATATACAATTTGTAGATTCTAAAATTTCAAAATAATGTACATATATATTTATACAAATATACTTGAACATATATTTTTTTCTTTATTGTGAGAATTTTGATGAAATGGTTTTCATTGCCTGAAATAGTAATATAATAAAATTTTTAGTCATGTTAAATTGAATGATTAGATTTTCTCTTTTGATTCAAATTCTTTTCTATTAAGATGTTGAAAAGTTTAAAAATATCAAATTTTTAATGCAATAATGTTATTTATTATTTAAAAACAAAATCATTGTAGCATTTAGTGACAATTTATGTTTCTAATTAAATTAAAATATGATATTTAAAAAGATTCTAAGTTGTACATTTGTACATTTTTAATACAACATAATTTCATGGAATTTTATTCTGAATTTATTAAGCCAGTTTTTATCAAATTTAATAGTTATTATGATTAAAAAATGTTTTAATGGTTTCATTTACAGTTTTGAAAAATAAGCTGCCTTAGCTAAAATATAATATGGTTTTTAGTTTCTCTGTTCTTAATTTTAACCAAAAAGTCACATATTTCCAGAAAAAATTTTTGAATAAAATTTAAAAAACTTAAAAAATAAAAGCTCTAAATTAATGATATATAATGATGACATATTAATGATGTAAAAAAATGTAGTTATAGTTGAAAACTTAAAGTAAATCAAGCTTTCTGTGTCTGCAGCTAAGAATGGAGAAAGTATTATTTGTATAACACATTAGTGCATGAAATTGTTTAAAGTAGTCCATATCTTTTGAACAAAAATTAAAGTAAATTGCAAAACTTTTCTTAGTAAACTAAAATAGAAAATATTAGAGTAAATATTTAATAAACCTGTACTTTGAAATATGAAATACATATTTTAAAATTGAATTAAGAAATAGTTCTTGAAAGAATAAAAAGTAATGTAATAGATTTTTCTTTTAAAAATAAAATTTCTTTGTTTAGGAGTTTCCCAGCTCCCTTATTAGTGATTTTTTTTTATTTTGTAATAAATTTATGTTTAAATTTTTTATTTGTGAGCTGTTCAAGTATATCAATGTAGGCTCATATTTAAAAATTAATGTATTAGTTTTGTAATCGAAAGGCACTCTTTCAATTTCACAGGCAAATTATATTGAAGTAATTTTATTCCATGTCTTGATTTATTTAATAAAATTTTATATCTTGAATTATTTAGTAAAATTTCATAAGCCAAAGATATAAGAAAAAAAATTTATTATTGTTATGTATAAATGCCTAATAAAGAAACTTCGGGATGAGAATCGAATGTTTCAGCAGTTCTAAGTTGACATTCCTCAATGCATATAACTAGGTACAAGAAATACACAGAAAGCAGAATAAAAAATAAATTTTTTTTTAATTTAATTTGACTTAACAGTCAAGTAAATATAATAATATAATTAAAAAATAATAATAAATAATTTACGGGTTAATAATCGAATAAAAAAGGACAGTGAGCAATCTTCTATGGTATATTTATTTTTTCTATTTTTTCTATTCCCTTGCGGGTGAAGGAGATGTTATATAGATAGATGAAAGGTTCCAAAATCGAGAGTGTGGTTTAGCTAATCTTTACTGTTTTATGAAATTCGAAGGGTCTTTAGGAAAAAGGTATGCAAGTTTTAAATCAAATTAAATAGGAGTCATGACTAGTAGCTTGATTTCAGTTGAAATATATATAGAAAAATTTTGGTTCAAGGATATCAATGAGAAAAACTTGATTTCCTGTTAATTTCTATGGAAAACTATATTGGAATATGTGAAATAGAGGTAGCTAAGGAAGATTCTGATCACATCCGACCAGATGACAAGTATCATTGTTGTAGAGTAATAAATGTGGAGATTTTCGAGTGATAGGGTAAAGGAAAATTGGTTTAAAGATTTCAAATAGAAGAAAATAACTGTAGCAAAAATTTAGAAATTTTCCAACACCAGTCATCTAAATTTTTGGTTATTTGGAAATAATAATTAAAAATATCATTTTTTTAAATTAGGACTAACGATCAAACTTTATCGCGGAAAATCAAAGACACTAATGCCACGAAATAAAGAGACCTTGAAAATTGAAAATGGAAGCTGTTAAAGTGTTATGTGTATTACTTTAAATGTATAAAAAATAACTTCAAAATTATTGCAATGGAGTTTTCAGTCGAAAATTTAGAGAGAGCTGTGTGTCAGTTTTATCAGAAAGAGACTGTTCTGCAAGCTCAGGTTCACCAGTGGCTAACAGAAGCTAAAATTAGTCCTCAAGCTTGGAGTTTTGTGTGGGAATTACTTCAACTCCAGAAAGTACTTAGGTTTTCATTTTAAATAATTTCATAAACTACGTTAATATATTGGTTAAAATAATTTTCATGATTCCAATAAATAAGAATGAATTATAAAGCGGTTTAAGAAAGTAATAATTATTCTTTTTAGCCTATTGAAGTACAGTTTTTTGGAGCTACAACATTGCATAGCAAAATTGAGAAGTCTTTGAATGAATTAAATCCTGACCAGATTCTTGCCTTAAGAGGCCAATTGGTGACAGCGATAATTGCTTATACTGCTGGTCCAAAGATGGTGTTAAATAAATTATGTAGTTCTGTAAGAAACGAATATTTTATTGTGAATTTAAACTTTGATTTTTTTTTAGTCTGTCTTGATAACTCATAAAATTAATATTAAAATATGTCAAAAAAATAATCTTGTGAATAAGTTTTTTTTCTGTTGAGGAATAAATTTTATTTAAATATAATTCAGCACAATTCATTAACATCAGTATATTTTTCAGTTGTCTATATATTTGTTACAAACATGTCCAGAAAAATGGCAGGATGCTCTACCTGAACTTTTAGTCACTTTTACTCCTGAAAATCTTCCACAAATACCTGCTGATGCTGTAATTTGGGTTTTATTAGAGATACTATCTGCTTTGCCAGCAGAAGTAAGAATTTTTAATACAATTTTATGTGATTTTAAATGAAACTTTGTTTTTGTAAATTGTATTTTTGGTGTAATGCTTTATTTTAATTTTTAAATTTGAATTGTTTAATATATTTATAATTATTGCATGAACAAATTAATAATTTGAAAAATTCTAATCTTAACTAGGATGGATTATTTTACTTGTATAATTATTTTCCTAGCTATCAAGTGCTCATCTAACTCAGCATCAAAAAGGCTTAATTCGACATCATTTAAATGAAAATAATGGTGTAATTATGGACTTACAAGAGAAAATCATATCTAATCATACAGATCATGAAATTATTTTGCAAACAGTAAAAAGTGTGTGTTCTTGGATAACAATTGGAATTCCATTAATCCAGTGCCAAAACATGACCAACATTTTAATTAGTTTAATTTTTAATACTCATAAGCATCATACAAGGTAAGGCAAAAGATACAGTTATTTTTCAGTATTAATATTATTTATTTCATTTTGAATTTCTTATTTAATAGATCTATAAGAGATAAGATATTTAAAAAACTGATGAAGATTTTTTTAAAAACTTTGGAAAACTCAATCATTTGGTTCATTTAGTTCAAAATTGCTATTTTTAAAAAAAACTAAATTTTTGTGACTACATTTTAAATATCAGAAATTATTCAAATAATATACTATATTTTTTCAGCATATGTCAAAAAGCTTTGGAAGCCTTAGGAGCTTTATTGAATCAACCAGATTCAAATAAATATCCTTCATATTTACTTGAATCACTTACAAAAATTCTACCATTACGTGAAATCATTGCTAGAGAATTTATGTCTGCTGATCCAGATCAGGTATTTAAAATTTTACTTTCAATAATTTAGTAAGAGGAAATGAAAACAACAGTTATAGATTTAACAGATTATTTCTTCACTTATTTTTGTCATATACATATCATTTAAATACTGTTAAATTTTAATTAAACAATGCTGGCTTTTTTAAACAAAATTTGATAATGATGATTTTATTCCTTATAACTTTTTATTTAATTTAATGTACATCTGATTATATTTCTCTTAACTAAATATTTGTGTTTATGATTTTTAGGAGCTTATTAATGATGTTTATAGCCTATTTATTTCTTTTGGTGAAACTCATTCACATCTTTGCTTAGATTGGATTAAACAAGATGGCACTTCCAGGGAACAAGTGATGGCACTTATAACATGTTTATTGCATTGTTCAGGAGCTAGGGGATCTTATCCAACAGATGAGACTCATAGCAGATTGGCATTTGGATTTTGGTATATCTTGCAGGTAATTTTAAATACTTTCTATTTATTTAAATTATTACTATTAACAATAATTTAATTATTTTTATGAAATTATTTTTTATTATTTTATGAAGTTTTGACAATTGATTTAAATTTTGATGACAATTTTTAGGATGAAATAATTGTTTCTGAACCTCATGATTATGAAATGTTTATGAAATTATTAGGTCCAGTTTATAAAGAATTAGTGAATGTTCTTATTGTGAAAGCCCAGCTTCCTGATCCACTAAAAAATTTGTCATATCAAGATCTGGAATCCTTTCGTTGTTATAGACAAGATATTGGGGACACTCTGGTACGTTTAAAAATTTCCTCTATTTTATTTTATTAATTAAAGTTGTAAGGACTGAATAAATAATAAAATTCATTATTCATCTATATTAGAAATTAAAAATTAATTTTGAATATTATTTTAGAACAATGTAGAAAAATTAAAGTATATTTAAATCTGTTTCATATGATGGATAAATTTCTAGACACTAAATAAATCCAAATTTTTATAAAACGAGATTTAAAGGCATATTAAAACTTTTTGATGTCTCTAAGTGGCAGATACGACTTTCTTAACTAAAAATGCATCATATATTAAATGAGAAATTTTTATTTAGATGTACTGCTATAGTATTTTGCGTGAAACGACAATTAGTATAATTAAATCAAAATTGGAAAAGATTAATGCAGAAGAAACGCCTTGGCAAGAAATAGAAGCATGTCTTTTCAGTCTTAGTTCGATTGCTGAAAATGTAGATTTGGAAGAAATGGTTTTTTTACCGGCACTTTTTCAATACATAAGAAATTTACCTTTTCAAAATTTGGATCCAAAAGTTTTAGCTACAGCATTAGACACTATTGGTAATTTTTTAAGTCTCAAATATTCTATTTTAATTTAAATATCTGAATTGGTAGATTAAACTGGAGACTTGTTATTTAGGTGCCTATGCAGAATGGATATCATCCCATAGTTCGATTTTGGAACATGTCTTACCTCTAATCACCATTGGATTGAACGTTCCAGAGACATCAACCAATGCAACTATGGCTCTTAAAGATCTAGCTCGAGATTGTCAATATGCTATGAAACCATATTCCACTTTAATATTAGATGCTAGTCAGGTATTATTAATGCTTATTTTTACATCTCCGAATCCATTAATTTGCTAATTTGTTTCATAAAAAAAATTATATTAGTTTTACTTTTATGGTATAAACCGATCCAATTTTATTTAATAGATTTGATGTACAATACTGGTTATCGATATTAAAAAGTACTCAGACAAGTACTTATTTATTTCAAAGTTTCATTATATTTGTATTTATATTGAGTTATGTTAATAATTATTAGAGAAAAATAATTTGTATTTTTTAGGAAGCTTTGCATGGGGGTAGACTAAAACTTAATGAAAATATGCGATTGATGTATAGCGTTGGGCGAATATTATCAATCTTGCCCTCGGACACGATTATGCAATATTTAGGTATTATTTTAACTCCTTATTTGGATCAGTTAAATGCTCTATCTTTGCAAGAGGTAATTTAATATTTAATTTTAAATTTAAATGTTAGCGTTAATATAGTTCTTATTGTGTAATGATATTATATTAATATTCTAATAATTTTTTGTAAAACTTAAATTATCCCGTTAACTTTTACTACGCATGATTTACGTAGTCTCTTTTTTTTATTTGTTTACTTTCAAAGGAAATACCGAACTTAATTTTACAAAAATATAGATATCATACGATATGTTTCTATTAAATTGTACTTGTGGATTGCCTTTGTTTTTTTAATAATGTATTATTTTTTCATTAAAGCCTTCCGCCATAGCTAAGAGTAACATACTTCTCTGTTTAAAAATGATTGGAATGTTGAGTGCTACTTTAGACACTCGACCGGATCCAAATGTCGAATGCGCATCTCCGCAGTCTGATCCTCAACCAGTTTTGTTAATACTCCATAAATTGATTCCTATAATAAAAGTACTTTCAAATTCATGGACAACTGACGCTCATGTCATGCAGGTAGAGTATTATAAAGTCGTTTGGACAATGAAATAAAATAAATATGAATAAAAAATTTTTTAACCAAGTTTTTTGCAGATAGTAATTTTCATATTTCCTCAAAAAATGTAAATATTTTATATTTTATTTTTGTTCCAGTCTATTTTTTCTGCATTGAAGTATGCAGTAACTACACTTTTAGAAGATTCACAACCCGTTTTAACTGATGTATTAGACATAATAGTGTCGTCATATAAAGTTTATCCTCAACCAGCTGCACTTGATTTAGCTCGCCAGGTAATTATATAAAATAATAAAAAATGATGTACAGATTAAAAGATTAATAAATTACTTTTTATGAGTAAAAATTATTTATTTTTTATATTTTATAGTTTTGCATTTTATTCGGCAAGGAGGAAAAGTATGAGACGATATTACAATCTCTTACAAATGAATTAAGTGCTGTAACCATGACGAAGATATCATCTTCATCGAATATTTCTGACCATACCGACCTTTTGGAAGCTTTGTTTACGCTTTTAAGTCAAATTATTAAAAAAGTTCCAAAATTATTTATTTATGTGGACTCTGTTTCACTTTTTCAGTGTGGTGGGTTGTATCGCATTGAAACGAAGATCTTACATTTTCTATCACCTGGCAGGTCAAACTATAAAAAAAGTATCTTTTTTTTTTTACAGCTACGATCTCTTTGGGAATAGCAGAATTGCCCACTGTAAAAGCAGCTACTTCATTTTTAGTGAATTTTATTACTCAAAGTAGAGAAATGCCTTCTCTTTCAAACGTTTTAAATGTATACGGAGAACAATTAGTTATAAAAATAATATCATGTATAGGTAAGTTAAAAATAAAAATTTATGTATTTTAAATAATTTTAGGGCAAAATTATTCAGAAATATAAACCTTACAAACGAATTATTAAGAAGGCTATTAATTTTTGTGTACGTGAACATTACAATTTAATTTCTATAATAATTTGGTAGGTGAATTAATAATAATAATAATAATAATAATAATAATAATAATAAAACTAATTTTGAATTTTGTTGTTCATCAACAAATCCATGATCTTAGAGATGGGGTTTCCAACTTCTCAAAATCTTACTTTTAAACTTTTAGTTGTAATTTTTTTCTTATTGGCAGCATACTTTCCAACATGGGGATTATCAGATTCTGAAAATTATAAAGAAAATTAATTTTGAATTTTAAATTTTAGCCGGGGAGGCAACGAGAACCAATATTGAGCCGCTCGCAGATATTCTTCTTGCACTTAATAAAAAGTATTGCGATAGCTATTCAAGATGGTTTCACCAAGCTGTTAATGAGAATTTGTGCCGAAGAACGACACCTCAGCAAAGGGAGCATTTCATTAAGATGGTTCTCAAGTAAGATTAAAAGTCATTATAGATTTAATATAAAATTCTTATGTATAAGGAAAAAGTAACTTCATTTTCTATAAAAAATTAAATCCTTATTACAATATAATGCTAAGTATAATCTCATACTAAAATTTAATTATTGCAATTAAAAATGTATCTGTTTTTGAAAATGGTAATTTTTATATTTTGGAAATCGATTTGAAATTAAATCTTTCTTCTGAAAATATTAAGTTCCTAAGCAGCAATTAAATAAAATAAATTTCTAAACAATCTAGTTTAATGTACTATATATTTTTAATCTTAAAAGTTTGATTGTTTTGATAACTTTTGCTATTTAGTTTTAATTTCTTTTTCAGAGTACGAGCGAGCAAAACGAAGTTGCAAGACATAATCAGAGAATTTAGTCTTATTTGCAGAGGCTACGTCTTGTATGAAACACAAAACACGACGTCTTATTTTTAGACAATTATTCTAGTCTTTTATCTTTGAAATGTAGATTATTTAAAAATTCTTCAGAATGATATTAAGAAGTTGTATATAAATAAAATAATATAAATGTTAATAATGGAGATAATTTGTGTTTCAAGAGGAAGTGCCCTCGCAAAGGATTTTGTTTTAAAAATATTCGATCCGACACGTCTTTCTTGTATATGGATGAAAGTGATTTCAATAAAATAAAAAAAATTTAAAAACATATTTAATTCCTACAAATATTCACACTATGACAAATTAATGACTAGTTTCTGTTTACAAATAAATAGTGTATATAAATATAAATCTTCTTTTGCAGTTTACTTTTTTTTTTTAAAAAAAAAAGCCTTTTATTTTAAGTACAAAAAAGGTAAAATAAGATTTCGTCACAGACCATATTTTCTTCTGTTTATATTATACAAAGTGATGTTGAAAATAATTTCCTGATTAATTAATAAAAAATAAATGAAAAATCCAGAAAAAATTAAGATCTTGACTTGCTTGACGGTTTCCAGTTACAGAAAAAGGATGTCTTTATAAATTATTCAAATTCTAGTTTTAACAAAAAATTACATTAACGTCCTTTCATTAAGCAATATTATATCAAACAAGAGGAACTTCACTTTTTGGAGCTATGAAAAAAAAATTTACAATTACTGACTTTGAAAATTAAAGCATAATTAAAACGAGGGCCTATTTTGCATGTAATAATTAAAAATTAGTCACAGTTCTGATTGATTTAAAAAAATAAAATAGATCATAATGTACTTTCTAGAAGTCGGTTGTTATAAATTAGAAGCGGGAAAGAAAAGCTAAATTGACAAAACTGAATCAGATATTTCATAAAAATCCGAAAACTGCATAGTCGAGATCGAGACCTTATAGTTGATTTTAATAAAGAAATACCATGTTACATTTGAATTTCATTTTTAAAATATTAATAAAACATCAAAGATTTTACAATGATTTAGATGCAAGAATTAAGAGTTCCCTTTTTTGATTCAACAATATTTTTTTTTAACTTTAATATTATTTCATATTGCCCTCAACAAAAATTTAAAATTTCTATTTCATTCTTTTTTAAAATGAATTATTTATCGATTTATTAATTTTAACAATGAAATTTTCAATAATTATAAATTATCGTTCAAAACGTAATCATAAGAACAGAATCATAAACAAATTTATGTTCAAAAGAAACAAGGAGGCAGAAATGTAAATTTTATTAAAGCCAGCTATAACTTGAAATTCTTCTTGGATTCTTATTGCCAAAAAATTTTTTAAATTCATTCAAATGAAATTAAAATTCATCAAATGAGAAATCTGTCATGAGTACTAAATTAAATTAAGATTTACTAAGCGAAATAAAACATCAATTTTTGCATAATTTATTAGAAAGAAACCTTTGCAATCTCATCTATTATTTTTCACCTCAAATAAACATAGAAGAAATACAATGTTTTTGAATCCAGTTTGAAGTCTGAAAAATAATTTAAAATTAAAATTTTCTTTATTAAAAATATTTAAATCCTAAAATTTTCTTTGGCTCCACTTTATTATTAATAAAATAATTGGGGCGCCGAAAAATTTTTGTTCTATCCTTATTTACGTGAAGTTCATTTTAGTTGAAATTTTTTATAAAACGCAGAAACATCCTCATCGTGAAACTGAAACCGGAATAATACAAAAAGGATTTTTTTATCGCGACAACATTTAAAATCAAGTTGCCAAACTAGTATAAGCTTTTAAAACGAATAAAATGGACATAAACGAGGAATTTTCAGAAACAAAAGAAAGTATTGAAAGCATAACTAGAAAATCCATTTTCAACCTTCACAAACTAGAGCGATTGTTTCGAAATTTCCTCCTTTTGGAAATCAATTCAACATTTAATTCGTATATTATCGATCACTACTAATGCACGACAAACTGATTTATCATTTAGAAGCAGCAGTATTATTCTTGTCATATTTTTAATATAAAATAACAATGAAAAACAAGCTGCGCTATCAAGGGAGTGCGGAAAAACGATGTGGAGGGATGAAGAAATTTGATAAACTACGCAAAAATTATCGCATTTCAATAAACAAGGAAGAAAAACTGCAGTACTCTATTTAATAATACAAAAATTTAGAGTCGTTACATCTATAAAATCTTAAAATCGATATCGAAATTTTAGGAAAAGAAACAGAAAAATAATTCAATATAATAAACGCAGTTTGATTTTTAATTTTCTATTTCGGTTTTAATGTTGGCGATAATTACTCTGGAATTGCACCACGCCCAATTTTTTCACTGCTTAAAACTATTTTATATAATAAATATAATTTTGAGTATTTTCTTTGAAAAAAAAATCTAAAATAATATCATTGTTACAAAGTTCTTATAAAGTAGTCTAATAGTTTCTTTTAACATTGATAAATATATATATATATATAACAAGTTATGTTGTACATATTCTGTATGTACTGCAGCATATGCAACTATTTTGAGCGCGCGATATTATTGTATAGGCTATAATGTTGAGAAATGCGAGTGACACGTATTACCCCTTTCTTATATTTTTCGATGATGGTGCTTCTCTTCGATTTTAGTATTTTTAAAATATAATACTTAATATAAAGCAAAGGCCCCCCCCTATACAATGCCAATTCACGAGCTCACATTGTTGAAATATGTTAAATATTACTTCAACATCAGTTCTGCTAATTGCAATCACATCAATTTTTTTAAATAAATTTTTTTATAATTGCAACTGAAAAAAAGGCAAAATTTATTTCATTTTACACGTAATTCATTGCTCTTTATGTTGCCAATTTTATAGCGTTCAGTACTTTACAAGTCTCAGTTTCTCGTGCATTAATTCATACTAATTTCAGTGATGAATATTCAAATTTAGTGTGTTTTAAAAATTAACAGAACACATGTAGCGTGTGCGACACTCAACACAAATCAAAAGTGAGATACCACACTTTCCTCAACAAGAAAAACAGAACGATCATAAACACAATATTTTCATCTTTTCTAGAAGCAAAAACAAAAAATTTCATGCAGTAAGAGCCCGAATAATAAATAAGTCATGAAATAAATAATTAATTTACTAAAAAATAAGATATGAAGTAATCGATTATTCGCTTTTTAAGATTATTCTACTTGTAATTCTCCATTTTTACTTATAAAAAATTCCATTTGCCCTCCTTCAACATAGTATTTTAATGATGATCATGAACTACTGAAAGAAGATAAAAATCTTAACAAAATATTTTCCGGTTAGTTTTATTATTTATTCCCCTTTACATAAATCTGTGGACAACAATGGCGCTATTAAGGAATGATTATGTATGGATGATTTCATTTTTCCCCTGAAGTCTCAGATGAATTCTCATTTTCAAAAATATAAGGACCAGAAGCATTTTGCACTATGAAACATCTAAGAGTGCCATAATTTTTGCAGAGGCAGATCAAATTTTTTATAAGCATATCATCAAAATTCGATATAAAAAATCTGTAAAATGACCAATAAGAATTAAAAACTACAAAATAAATAGAAAGCTGTGAATTCCTAACAAAAGTGAAAGTGAAATACTTTCATGAGAATTGCGCTAGTGAAATTAAAGCCAAATTTTTATCACAAAAATTTAAATTGCTAAATGAAAATTTAAAGGAAAATAGAGAACAAAGAAAAAAAAATGTAATTTATAAATTTCAAGTTTAAAGTAAATTCAGTTCTTTGGAAATGACTTTGTAAGCTAATCTGATTTATCAGTGTGCGATTTGCAGCGTCTAAATTTACTGAAAATGTTTACTATTTTGTAAGAATGTTATAAGATTGGATAATTAAAAAAAACTGAGATTTTTAAATATTAATCAAGAAGCAAGATATGAGAATTATTTCGTTCTTCAATATATCTTATGAATTAATTTAAGGTTCAAATTTTCAAGTAAAAATATTTCAGGCCACCAGTTTTTTGGTTGAATGCGAAATATCTCCTCTGGTCAAACCAAAATTTCTTATTTAAGCAATAACATTCTTATGAAGCAGGCCACAAACAATAAACAGTATATTAACAATATAGTGCATCGAATTCAAATTGGAGACTTTAAATAATAGACATGGTAAAATTTTAATACGTTGATCCAAATTAAAATTTGCATTACATTCCGTATTTTATAATTTCCAAATTTTAGCTGAGCTTTATCCGTTTTATATTGGACTGGAAGGATGAAGTATCGACATTCGGACAACGCTGGAATAAAAAAAATTATTTATTGTAATTTTTTTACTTTAGTAGTTCATAAAATAATTCAGTAAAAAAATATTAAATTTAGAATTTCTAGTTTAATAAAATAGGAGTATCAATTATACTTCTAAATTAATAATATTTATTTACTTATTTTATATTTAATATACCAAATTATATATTAATATATATATACTTATATATATTTATTTATATTTAATATACTAAAATTATAATATTTAGCAAAATTCCTTATAAATTTTGAGAAATACGGAATTTAAGATATTTTAAATATAACAGTCAATTATATAACATTTGATTTCCATAAAAAAATATCTGTGAGCTAAAAAAAATCTACAAGTTAATACTCACTTCACCCATGACTGCAATTGGGGTTTCACCAGTTGCTAAGGCAACTTCATGTTCAATCAAATAAAACATATATTCATCGTACAACAAGCGTATCAAATGAAATGACCCAAAACTAGCAGCAGATCTCAATGTAAGATCTCGAATCACCATAGAACTGCAATATTTAATATATTACTATATTTTTCGGATCATTTAAATTATTTTCGACAAAACAAACTTAAAATTAAAAATTTAAAATCTCAATAAAGTAGCGAGATAAAACGAAAATGGCGAACAACATTTACATTAAAATAAAAATACATAGAATGCAATATAAATTTTAAAAATAAATTTTTTAAACTTCCATATCATGTTGAGAAGTTTAATCAAGGCATGAAATTTTTTTTTCTTACAAAACAAAAAAAATATTGTTGGTAGTTTAAGAATTAAAAAATATTTTCATAAATTTTCAATTCGAAAAATATTTTTGAAATATATATATTTTTCAGAATAATGTTTAGATTATCTGATTTGTTTAAACAGAATATTGTCCACGAAGTAACTTAAAAGAAACTGACCTATAGAAACTCCATTTTAATAAAAACTGCCTGGCAGCCTTTGCAAAGTTTGGTTTTCCTTCAAATGGTTTTAAAACTTGTGCCACAACATTCTTTAACCACAATGCCCAAGATTCTAAAGAATTCTGTTGCTGAAGAGTTGCTTTAAAATCGGCTTCTAATCGTTGAACAACAGAATCTTCACATTCGCATACCCATGAAGCCTTTACAGACAAATAATATAATTAATAAATTAAAACCAAAACTATAGTTTTTAGGTTATAATTATTAGCTTTTTCACTAATACCTACTTGTTCTTGCACGTTATGAAAATCTACTCTGTTTAAATCAGCCAACATTTGTGTGATTTGGGACGAATTTTGAAGGACGGCTCGAGCTGCTTGTGCAAGATGATTTAAGGAAGTATATCTTCTTAATGTTTGTGCTAAAGCTGATACAGCTGATACCTATAATTTAAAAATCAGATTTATTGATTTATTATTATTATTATTATTATTATTATTAAAATTATTATTATTTGTTAAAAGTATTTTTAGATATAATTGAAAATTTATTTGCAAATAAAAAACATCCAACAAAAAAATACCATATATAAACATTTTTAGAATATGTAATGAAAAAAGAATTTTTTTAAATGAATGAAAGACAATTCAAAATATTACAGAACTTTATGTATTTTCTTCAGACTATGTAATTTTGAAAAAATAAATATAATAATTTTTTGTTTACTTTTGCTTACCTTCACTAAAACCATCTCCTGCGGACATCCGTTCATAGCTCCTGTCAACCAATTTTCTAATCCCTTAGCAAAATTTCGAATAGACTGAGTTAAAGAACTAGGTATTGGCCTTAGGACATCAGGTATTAAAACTTGGACAATATTCTGATAAAATACATAATCCACCGATCTCATGAAATCTTGTATTGGTTGAAGTTTACATAAAGAATACAGTTTAGACCTAAAAGAATGTAGACTTTTAAAGGAAACTAAATGGTTGTAGAAATACATAAATTAAATAATAATTAAAATAGGCATAACATAAAATAAGTAATATTTTTTAGAATTATTATAATTATCAGTTTTAGCCTTTATTTAAGCTTATTATTTTATTATACCAATATAAGATAAATTTATTCGTGTTAATCGATTATCTATATGATTTTACACGTTTAACAGAAAATTATTTTAGTATATTTCATTAGTATAAGACCTAAAATAATGTTTACTATAAAAAACTTTGTTTATACTACAATAAAAAGTATCATTTAATGTTACGTTTATGATTTCAATAGAGCTGATTTGTATTGTGAAGAAAAATTCGATTATATTAAAATTCCCTTAACAATTACAATGGCTGGAATCGAGAACAGATCCTAAACCTCCTCTTTTGAATTGATAATTCATAGGTTTAAAAATAATACTTGATAGAAACATATCTTGATATCACTGGTCGATCCATAAAATGCTACTGCTTTGTGATATGCTGTTTCGAAAAAAAATTACTACTTTTAAAAAACAAGACTATGGAAATTAATTTTTTTTACAAATTATTATTAAAGTGAATGTTACCATTTATAACTAAATTTCTCGGTAAATTCTTTTTTTCTTTTACTTTTCTTGTATTTATCAATTACATAAAAAAGGCAATTTCTAAATTTTTAATAAAATAATTTTTTTAAAAATGAATTGTTAGTATTTTGGTGTAATAATAGCTATTCTATATGAAGTCTGCATCGTAAAATTGAATTTAAAATAGAAGCATTTGCCTTGTTTGATTTGCATACTTGTTGACATTTGATTTTATTTGTGCACTTTAAATGGGATATTTTTGAAAGTCATTTCTGTATTTAATTCATTAAGACTTTAAAAATAAAAATGTCATTTACTGAAATAAAAAGTTTATCTTCAATATTTCGTATTTACATCAAAAATCATGAAATTAATCTTTCAGACATATATTTTTCTTACTTTGATAAATATTTTTCTTCTTCACATTCATCACCATTATTATTATCTTGAGATCTCCAAAACTCTCTCCAGAGAGTTTCTATTGTCTGAAATTCTAAATTGAGCACTGCATCCAGGAATGCTTCACAATGTTCTCTATAAATGTTTCTAAGAGTATCTACATCTTCTAATGTTATGTCCGAATTTTCAAGAAAAGAATTAAGTTTAATGGCCGGAAATTCTGGAATTGCACCTAAACCATCGCCTAAATACTGTTGGTTGTCATTTGCCTAGGAAAGGTTAGAAACAACAATTAGATAAAGTCCAATTTGTTTTTCATTTCAATAAAAAAAAATAAATCAATATTTCTTAAACAAACTAAAAGCATTATTTTTGGTTGTTTACCTATGAAATTTAGTGGTTTACCTGGGGACTAGCATTGTGATTCCCAGTAGACTCATACTGATTTTCTGATTTTGTTCCAGGTGACTGTTTAAAACGTTTATTATTTCCACCACCAGCTCTAGGTGTATTAATTATTGGCTCTTCAGAAATATGTGTTAAGCTAGATCCTGGTTTTATGCGAATTCCATAATAGTGATATTTAGAATTACCCCTAAAAATTTTTTATATTCAGTTAATGAATAATTTTTATAAAATTTTGAAAATGTTTTTATTTCTCTCTGTAGGTAGATCATTTTATTATCTTTATAACGAGATCATCAATTATTATGAGAAATTTTATGAAAAGAAGATTTTTTTTAAACAGATAGAGGAATATTTGTAACTCTTGATCTGGTAACATTAGACCTCATAATATCAAAATTCTTCTTCACATTTTTTTCCAATATACATGAATGCAGGAAAAAAGTTTTAATTTATTTGATTATTTCATTGATTAATTAAAAAACTGACTTAGGATAATAAGATTAAAAAACTATATGGGTATCCTTTTTATGATCTCAATAGAATGTATTACAATAAAAACTCGGGAAAATTACGTCAACTGAAGTAATAAGGAAAATATAATAAACGGCTGATGATGCATCTCCCAAAAGTAATTCGCGAAATGTTTCATTTTTTTCTTTGAATTATAAGAATGTAATCATTTTATCGATAAATTTCCAAAATTCGTTCTTATGGAAATGAAAATATTGTAATTTAATTTGAAGTTTAATGTATAATGGTCAAAATTAAAAATTTTGCTATATTTATCCGAAAAATATAAAATCTCAGAATTATAACTTTGAACATTTCACAAAAATTTAAAACGATTAATTAAAGTCACCTTTATTACCGTATTATTAATAATACATAATACCTAGTTCCGAGCCTTCGTGTACGTAATCCTAAAAAGACACTACGAATTAATTTTCCGAAAGATGCAGCATTAACCTGATCCAGTTTATGTTCATTGCAATGCCTAAGATAATGTGAATACATTGTTGATCGAGGGAGGCTTACTCCCTCAAAACATTCATAATTTTCTAATAACCATTGCACCTGAAATACAAAGAAATTTATAATAAAAATTTTAAATTTTTGTTCAATGACATTTTGATTTTTATAAATTGATGATAACTAATTTTGAAAATATTCAAGAATTTATTCATTATTATATGAATATCAGTCAAAACAAAGTTAACATCATGTAAAATATTCAAAGGTTTTTATCCTTTAATGCACTTACTGTTGCTGGAGACACTCGAGCTCCGTTTGTCATGTTACTATCGATGCGATCACCATCTACCGAAACTGAATTGTTAGATGAAACCATGTAAACACCAGCCCCATCCTGTATTCGGCCCATGCAGAGAGCAAGCATTTCAAACAAAACAATAAACCATTTTTGTTAGTTTAAGCACCTCCCCAATTAACCCATTACATAGTAGCATTAAATTTTTCCCATCAATTCAAAAGTTAACATTATGACAAACATGACACAAATAAATATAAGGTTTAACAATTTATTAGGCTTAATCTGCTCAAGAAGTTTTCAGTAGTTTCAATTTCAATCTTCTTTAAAGTCAAAATTTTTTTTTTTTCAAATTTAATTTAGATCTGATATTCTTAATGAGATTGTAAATTAAGCTTTTTTACTGATATCTATTGAAAATAAAAATTTCCAAATAGTATTTTTTAAAATTATAGCGCTTTTTTCAAATATAAACATGTTTGTTATAGGCGAAATAATTTCCAAAAAATTTAGTCCTTTATTAAGAGGATTTTAAATCTCAAAAATGATGAATAATATAAACTGTTGTAAAACTCTTGAAGAAGAAAATATCAATATGTAACACATTCAGAAAAAGATAGTTAAGATGCTTCGTTCAGTTACATTCAACTGCATACATACATGCATCTACTTTAATTTATATCACCATTCACTGTATTTTACAACAGGATTTACCATAGTTTATAATAGTAGATAAAATCATGATCGAAAATTCATTGTTGCGAAAAATAGCAGATAAAGCAGAAAAGTAACTATACTGATAGAAAATTAAGATTATAATAAATGGCTATCACATTCCGTAAAAAAAAGAGTAAAATAAGAATACGGTTAAAGAAAAAAATGAAGCAATCATATATCATCTTCTATAATTTACAAAATTCATGACTCTTAAACATGCTTAAGTTTATATTGATTTATTAAGCAGCTGTGTGGGAAGAAAAATACCTATAAATAGAAAGATTTGAAGCAAGATAAAAATCTGTCGCATGTAATGCAACTGGTTTTCGAATTTCTTGAAAAAATATTTAAATAAAGTAATATATATATTTTGTATGAAATTATTACTTATTTAAGAAACCAATATATGCTTTCATTGTTCACAATCTTCATGGCATTTGCATTATCTTGCATATATTTAAAAAAATAATTAAATCAAAAAATTAATTAAAGATTCATTGTTTTTTAAAAGATTTTAATTTTATATTGATTTATAAATATAAATTTATAAAGCAAAGATGCATTTCATCACAGAATTATTTGTTAAATTCTCTTTACTACAATAAAGGCACATGATAGTTTTAAATTAATAAATATTGTGAAATATGCCTCGGAGGCTAGTTTTCACTAACTTGTGTGTCAAATGAAAGCAATATAGTATTCATATTCATCAAATAGTGTATTTGGAAATTCATACTTACAGCATTAACGGTGTCGGAGTTTGTTCTCGATGCGGTCAAAATAGTGTGAGCATTTTCATGGTCAACACTCGGTTGAATTAAATAAGTGCTGCCAGCTATAATGCTTTGTCCTGTCTGTGCTACTTGGGCATATGTTACGGCAGTATTTCCTGACGTGTAATATTGACCGGAACCTGGAGTATAATTTTCCCCCACAGCAAATACTGGATATGATCTAATAAAGTTAAACAAATGATTTATGAGAGATTTTTTTGATATTTCTAATTTTATGCTAATTGTATTAAACGCACTGACTATTGAGTTACTGGATTAATTATCAAATCGAACTTACATTTGACCATTTGTAGTTGTAGCATAAATAGCTTGTTCCGTACCATCTACTGTGTATTGAACATACGTAGGATGAACTGCAGACACTTCTCCCACTGATTCACCATCCGCTACTAAAGTAATATTTTTGGGGTTAATTTTTTTATTTTCAGTGTTTAAAATTAAACTTCATTATACAAAAAATTTAAATTATTTTTACAATCATTTAGTAAATTATTTTTATAATCATTTAGTAAAAGCAATAATTTTTTAAGGACAAAATTTTGTTAATATATATCAATTTTAAATATTAAAACTCTCTGTATATGAAAACATATAACTAGATATAGTTGAACAAAAGATTAACATTTCTTGTTTATTATAAAAGATAATAAAAGATATAAATATTTATATCTTATTTAAATAATTAAATATTATAATTAAATATTTAAATAATTATATCTTATATAAAATATTATATTTTATAATATTATTATTATTATATAATATTATAAAAGATAAAAGATTAATATAAGATTAAAA
>JAOWBB010000007.1:62407-85837 GCA_028565995.1 Ricinus marginatus | reverse complement strand
AAATCGATATTTTTCATATATAATATATTTATATTTATATAATATATATTATATATGAATAATATATATATATTTATATAATATAATATATTTTCATATATTTTTCATATATAATATATACATATAATAATATATATATATACATATATATTATTATGTATATATATTATATTTATAATGTAGTATTATATATATACATATACATATATATATATAATATATGTATGAATTAAGTGACATCCACCAGAGCATTCTCACAATTTGCAATAATAATATCGTTTGAAAATTACCAAAAAGTTGTGCGATATTTAATTTGAAGCTTTTTTTGGCGTTAAGGAATGTTTCAAAGTGTTAAGTTTTGCTATTTCTTCATCAATTTTTTTAACCCTAATTAAATTATTTTAAAGATTTTTTTTTTGTTACAACATATTTATATTTGAACAGGGTGGATTTTGAATGTTTCTCAGAATTTTTGGATTGTTGTTATTGCTACATTCTTAATTTCGAATATTTTATTAAATATAAAATAGCCATTTATCGATTAAATTTCTTTTACAAGTTTACATATTGTTTCAAAAACTTTCACGAAATATATGAAAATATTTATTAAATTTTTCTTCTAGTTTTTAGAGGTCGTTGAAATTTCATTAACTCAAAGCAAAGTGGAATTTCGTGTGATATTAATATCTCATCATTTATTGATCTCTAACGGATAAAGGTTGATTCCTACATAATGTTGGAAACATCTATCGCATTATGAGATTATGCACATTTACGTGAAGTTGAATGAATATATAAATTCTATTTAAATTTAATTATATATGAAAAATTATTAATGTTTAGATATAAATAAGTGTTATGTATAATTATATAAAATGAAAATACAATTATTTATATTTCCTCAAATTGAGGATTCGAATTCCACTGAATTGAATGTGAAATTATGTAGAATAATTTGATTAAGAAAATTAAAGTATATAAAAATGAATAATATATCGAAAGCGCATTGCGAGCAATTTTTCTTTAGAAATAAATCCGTTGTAAAGAAGCCCGTACAGTTTTTTAGTATTTTTCCATTAAAAATTACTGACATTTTCATATAAAATACAGCCTTTTTGAACTAAGTTAAATCATAATTCATAACTTTTAATCATAAATCTTTGTAAATTGTTAAACATTAGTAACTTTTAGCTTTGAAAATTTCCCATTAATACAACTGAGCTTCAATTAATGATGATATTTATTTTTCAAGCCTGCGGTTATATCAGCTCCATTAAGTTAGGAATATATTTTTGTTACCAATACTTACTTTAACAACAGCAATCATCATTATTACATTTATTTAGAGATGTTATTTTTCTTTGCTAAATTACATTATTAAATGTTAAGATCAAGTACACATTTAAAATATTTTTTAATTTTCTAAAACCAATATGAGATATAATCTGGAAAAAACTGTATGTTCTTAAAAATATTTGGGCATTCGAGAAATGTATCACATATTTATAATTATGTTAAATTTTATTTACTGTTTAAAAATGAGTTTTTCAAAATATTTACATTAAGATAACAATTAAAAAATTACTTAAGGATGGTAAAATCTGAATGATGCTCGCGACTTCATTAACATTCATCTGTACTTTAGGCCCAAAATTAAATATGTAAAAAGTTTTTTTTCGTTTTATTATCTTATTCTACGTATCTTATTCATTAATAATAAAAAAACCGTGACATCTAATTAAGATAATTATACAGCATAAAAACCAGTACAGTAAATGGGAATATAATATGAGTCATGGAATCGCTGCTCTTATCACTTAAGAATAACCAAAGCTATTTTTACGTAATGTAATAAGTTCCCTTTTTCTAATGATTGATGTCAACTGCATTTCATAAAATCTTATCTCAAATCCAAGCCTTCATCAATAGCTTTACTCGATACCTGCCTTATACTTTTTGAATTTTTCTTTTATTTATATAGTTGTTAACTTTTAAGTTTCTTTCGCTTATTGAAATATCGAAAAAAATTTTTCATTTTATCATTTAAATTCTTAAAAAGTTAAAAGTTACTAAAATTTTATCTCTTATTCTTCTTTTGAAGAAGGATAAAAATAATTCAAAGGGATTTAGAGAATAAGATTTGCGACCTTTCTTCGATTTTTCTGATTAAACGTGTATATTATATCTATTTGAAAATACAATTTGTTATACTGTTAATGATGGAAAGATGTACATTAATGAAGTAAATCTTTGCTAGCTTAAGACAAAATCATTACCAAGGAAAAATTTTAGTAATTTAAAAATTTTTTTGCTGCATCAACATTGTTGTAGATTATTTTTTGAAAAAAAAGTCGTTGCAACCAAGTAAACTTGGAGATCGACAAAGAAAGGATAAAAAAATATGAGGAAAACAAAACAAAGTGGCGCATTGTTGTGTAGTACAGCAAAATTCAGGTAGTCGCCTCGCTGATTTCAAACTGCAAACATTTTTTTCGATCCATCCTGAAATCTCTCACTAAATCCAACAAAAAATAATCGTAACACGGGGAACCTGCCTTTTAAAGCAAGTTCTTAAGAAGTTATGCGTTTTCAAAGCATAATATTAAATGTGCTCTTCTAGCTTCTGGAAATGTGTAAAATTTTAATTATTGCTTTATGGATCTTTTCAAGGGATAATCACTTAACCAACGTTTTTCTTTACAAAATTTCGATTACTAAAAATTCAATTGGAATCAAATTTTAAAGATTCATCAGCTTAATACTTAATGACACAGATTTCGAACCAGTATCTGTATATTGGATTTGGAGCTATTTTATGTATTTTCACTTTGGATAAAAATATTTTTTGAAAATTTGAATTTAATTTTCATTCGTTCACCTTGGACCGAGATTATTTTGTTATTACGCACAATTAAAAGGAGAGACTCCACTGGTTTAATATAAGATTTTTTAGTGCATTAGCAATCAACATTATTTTACGCCAATTTTTAAGGCACATTTACATACATTAAATACCCTATTTGGTATTGAGTTATATTTTCCACGGTAATTTTAAATTCCGGCCCCTAATATTTATATAACCATGAACCGTAAGCAGTAAATGAACAAGTTCAAAAGTTACACAAAGTTACAATTCTGTGTTCACTTAGTCAAAAGTTTGATTTGAAATGCATAACAGTGTATAAAACAAGGGTTATTTACTTTTCTTAGAACAAGGATTTCCGTGACACCGAATAATACAGCGATAAATACTATTTTTACTCATAACTTTTAAATTATACTTTTTCTTTCAGATCGAGCATGTGATCCCAAAAGTAAAGTAGAAATTTTAATAAAAATATATCTTTGGGCACACCATTTTTGCACGCTTTTCAAAAAATGAGGCTTAGCAGGGCAGAAAGGTTTTCTTTACCTTGGGTAAAATAGTGACGTTAATTTACCACATTTTTTAAATAAATTTTTTTATTCATTTTGACATCAAAAAAAAGTGAAGATCTTATGGTAAAACATACGTTAGAGTAATTCTTTTCTTTTTCTGCCTTAATTAGTAATTTCAAGAGTAAGCATAGCCTCAAAGTCCTCCCCACTTTTTTTTTGCTTCTTTAAGTTTACATGTACAAACGTCTTTATAGGTATCCCCTCCTCAGTTGGGCATTTTGCATAATTATGGAAGTTCATATATACAAGAGCGAAATCAGTGTTATATTCTGACATTATATAATTTATTTTCGGAAGAAGGCTCCTGGTTGATATTAGGTTACTTAATTCTTTCACGAAAATAATTATTTATTTCAACTGGATGTGTTTTTCGTTGTAGTTCTATCGTGTGTGCTTTTTTCATTTATGCACATCAGTTTAACTTTTTGTCATTTAGTTTTCATTGAAAGTTATAAATGTGATGAAAATAAGAAAGCAGTCACCTGATAACACAATATAGTATTCTTTCAATTGTCATTATTAAAAATATTATTTATTTTAGAATTGCATTGCAATTTTTTTCATCATTCAGAAACTAAAAGAGATGACGAAAAAAATTTATAATAAGAATATTTTTGATATAACTATGTTCTTTCACCTTTTTAATCTTTTCTTACAAAAATTTAATTTCAAAAAAATTTTATAGAAATTTAATTTTTTGTTTTAGTTTTCCTTAAGATCTCTCTATTTATAAGAAGAAAAAAGTTAAAGAAATGCAAATTTGAAGTATTAATTTCCTTTAAAAAGTATTTTTTATGTTTAATGAAATAAAAATAAAATCTTATCTTTATCAGTCATTCTTTGTCACTTTATTGATGGAAATAAACTGATTAATTTAATTGTACGGAATGAATATAATACAGTTAAGTTATTTAATTAATTATATTTACTTAAAATATTTTGATTTCAATTTTCAGTGTCACATAAAACCGATTTAAAAAATGAGAATTCGTATGATATTCTAATAACTTTGAAAACAAAGAAGTGAATATTTAAAATTTTAGCTGATCTTGGATTGATAAAATCATTTATAGGTTAAAAGTTATCGGCAAGGAAAAACAGGATTTAAGGTAAGAATCCAATATTTTCATAGGCAGGATTAAGTTTTGTAGTTTAAATCTAAAAGTACTCTTAAGCATAATCGTTGATTAACAGATCAGTATCCAGATAAGTGGTCTTTGTTTTGCTGCACAGGCCGGGGGGGACATACTAGAACTACATTGAACATATTATTTGGGATTGTTAATCAGGTTTTACTTATTACATTCTACATGTAATTGAAAAATATTTTAATTTCTTTTTCGAGAATCTAACATGCATGTGTATAGGTAGTAAATTGTCACAGTTGTAGATTCTTAACATAAAAATACTGTTGGGAAATATTCTTGTCAAAATATTGCAAAAGATAAGTAGATTTGTGCAAAAAACCGATTGCGAGATGTATCTAATGCCGCTTAACCAGTTTATTTTAGGGCAGAACGGTTTTTCGCCTCTAACAAACCTCCATGAATATTAACTGCATTCTTAATTATTTTAAGACAAGTTTTTGAAAATTTGCTTTTTTTGACTTTACTTGCGAATTCCCTTTTAACTTCTTTAAATTTTTATTGCTTTAACTTCAACAATATTCTAAATTCATTCATCATTTATTTTGTTTTTTATATCGATATCAATCATGCGATTTGCTGTAAGACATCGTTCAACATCGCTAGCAATTTAATTTGAAAAATTAAAGTTTTAAATTAAAAATTTTAGTAATTTTTTTTAAAGTTAATATTCGGAGAAATAATTGTTAATATTTTATGATATTTTCGATTTTTTCTTCAAATCACATTTAGCTTTCATATTGACAGTTTAGATTCAAGTTAAATTAAAAATTTGATCTCTTCATTTCTCTCTACAAAAGTAGAAGTTTCAGCATGATTAAAACGAAATAAACTTACACATATTTTAATTATTCGCATAAAGAGCTTCATATACATTAAGCAGGAGTCCACTTTTTGCCCAAAAACTAGTTTCAGCAAATTTTAAATTGATTATTAAAATTTTTCTCCGGTTTGAGGTAAAGTTTATTTTGTTTTGCTTTTGTCAATTGTCATCGTTCATTTTCCAGTATTTTGTACATCTAGCGAAACTTTTTTTGAAGGGAGAAAAGCGAATCAATCAATACATAAAATCAGAACAAATTTCCGGTCAAGGCGAGTAACATTCTTTCATTTCTAATTGGCCTAAACAGAACTGGTTTCTTGAAAAAAAAGTAATTTTGTGAAATACACTTCATCTATTGTGGTTATGTAATTTTTCTCTTCAGTGTCTTTTCATGAAAATACAAAACATAAAATTCACATTTTCAAGTTCCACTTAGAGAATATCTAACATCGCATCACGAACTATTTATGACATGGATCCAGTAAATGTAAAACTTATTTTAAAATCATAAAAGGCTGGAAAATTTTCGGACATTGACCAGATATATCCTTGATAAATAGTTTATAACTATTTGCTTGTCAAATTCGTCCAAGATTTTTGGCGATTTAAAAAAAAATATCGAAAAATAAAAGAACGTGAAAACATCATGTTTAAGTGAACTATAAACTTATTTTGTAGATTGTAATTAACGTAATTGTTTAAATTATTTTTCATTGACGAGGTATCATTTCTGTTAGATCGTTCGATTATATAAAGTCATATTTGATTCGATTACAATAAACTGGGGGGTATTAAAATTAAAATGAAATCTATCTTCTAAATTTTATGCTTGAAATTATTCATAAAATAAGCAGTTATAATCTTAAGTAATTTTATTATTTATTGAATCTTTCCATCGACAAGTTTTATATGTCTTATGGTTTTCGAAAACTTTAATTTTTGTTGATATGTATAAAAACTGTTTTTTTAAAATTTCCAACAAAATACAAGTTTATTTTATAAACCATCTTATGCGTTAAATGAAATTGTAATTTTTTTTAAAATAACAATTAAGTAATTTCCTTTCGCTTATGATAACGATCCAGTTATGATGTCAATTACTTTTAGTGTGAACATATTATTTTATTTTTTCCTCTCGAACTTATGAAGTGTATCATTTTTTTATATTTGCCAGCCTAATTACAGGCTACTAACCACTTTTTGGCCTTCAGTTATTGTTAATCTTATATGAATATGAACATGAACATGAATATGAATATTTAGTTATCTTATATGAGAGTGTTCTATCGAGATGGATACAACTTCCTGAAATACATGTTTAGATGCAGAAAAAGATACAATTACTTAGTTTTCTCTAGATTACTGTTCTTTTTCTTACAATTAAAAGAAACAATATTTGTTAAATTGGTGGAAAAAAATACCAAATTAAAATTTATGTTAAGTCTAAGTTTGCTTTTGTTTGGAATGAAATTAATATTTATATAAATAAATAGTATATTTTTAGTATATTTTTTCTTAAAGTTTCACGACTATAAATCGTAATTGACCTTTCTGAATTGTATTATATACATGTAACACATATTCAAGATAATAATAATGCAAGAAGTTATACAACCAATTTAATAAATACAATTAAATGAAAATTATATCATAAATTATTTGGGCATAAAATTTAATGTGACAGAATACAAAAATGGATGTAAGATTATTTTTCGTCATTTTCTCATCTAAATCTAATATAGAAAATCAATTATATGAATCCGTAATATGATAAATAGAAAAGTGTAAATTTAAAAATAATTATGAGTTATTATGACTTCTTTTTAAGATACATTTTAGTAAAAAAAATTTACAGATTGAATGAAGTTCATTCACATGATTTCCGTACTATATAGTTCCTATTTCTTCATAATAAGCGATATCATTTTTAACCATAATATAATGAATTCCAAGTCTAATACCGAATTCTAAAATAGTTCACTTTCTTAATATTATATCATGATTATTACTTTTTAGAGCCATGAGAAACTCTGAAATCTCTAAGAGTGATGTTCTATCGTGATAAGAAGAATTTAATCAAATATGACTAAAATTATAAATAATGTTAAACAATGATTTTCAAATAGGCCAACATACCACATCACGTAAAATGCATTACAAAAATTTAATGTATCGAGAACGATGAATATGAAAACAAACATGTCCTGTTAATATTGATCAGTTGTGCTCAAATGAGAACCTGACATTATATCATATATTGACATAAATAATGTAAAAATCTTATCTAATGAACTCCTCGTAGAAAAACTTATATTATGGTTAAATTTTAAAAACATCAGTCTCAGTATTTAAATAAATAAATATATGCAATGTAAGAAAATAGTTCACTGATATTAAAATTGTAAAAATAAACAAATGAAAATTTTATAATTCTACTAACCTTTATTTTGAATCTGATAATCATGAAACTGATTTATGAATATATAAAAAAAATCAAAGGACAACAGAAAAATAAAATAAATAAGAAAATTTAAATATCGCTTTTAATTTTTGGGTTTACGAAGTGACAAAAAGCTTAAGATACAATAAAATAATATCGTTTGATAATAAACCAGTTAATTATTCTGATTTTTCTTATCCGTTTAACTTTTTCGCTGCTTCTCCTAATATTTTACGAGGTTTTTTTTTGGTTAATGGAATAAAGATTATTTTCGTAATAGCAAGAAAATAAAAATTGAAAAATCATAAAACAAATTAATGTATTTTATTTTATGGTATTTTATTTTTTTTATTAAAAAATCAGGATTGTTTTATTTAGTGATGACCTAATTCATCTTAAAAAGTTTTATTTTTTGTTTTACGAGTAGATTATCAGTCTAAAATGTGTAATATTTCCAATTTAATACTTTTTTTTATTAGCCTAATTTAAATTTATATTTATTTTTAAATACCAACCTTAATCGCATTAATCGCAATAACTCTTTGTAACAGATTAATATGGAAGAATTTTTTATTTTTCACTAATTCAGCTATTAATTGTAATCATTTTATATAGAACACGTAAGTGAACGAACAGCTTTCATACGTATAAATGAGAAATCTGGATATAAAATTAAAGTTCATACATGATTTCATATGAATATTAATCGAATTTATTTTCTTACTCGAATAATATGTATTAACAAAATTAAAAAATTTCATTTCTTTTTAATTAACTTGAAAAGATAATTGCTTATTTCATGTTTGCAATAAAGTTGTTATTATAATTTATAAAAATTGTAATTCATATAAAAAAAAATTCGGTTAATGTTACAGTAGATGAAAGTAGTCTACTTTCAATTACCGTACAATGCAATCGAACGGAGATCAGGAATTTCTTGATTTGCTTTAATTCTAATTCATACTATGCTTTATTTGCCTATAGTAATGAATATTTTAAATACAGTTATGAACAGAAACAAGATAGGTTTTTTAAATTTGTTAAAAATTAATTTATGTCTCAATTCTTTCATTTTTTGATGTTTTTTAAATAAATATCATAAGAATTTTCGTTATTATTAAGAATGAAGTTATCTTAAATGAGCCTCTCAAATTTATAATAAGAGGAATCTGCTTTTATAATATAAAAAAACAAATTTTCTTACCAAAAAAAAGGTTATTACCATTTTGAAACCTTTTTTATTTATATTGAATATTATTTAAATGCAATTTGATTTAATACTAAAGAAATGCTAATGCATACAATTTATTAATAAAGTGCGACCTTTTAAAGGAAGGTAATGTTCCAAATATTAATTTTATAAGGAGTTATATTTCAAAATAGCATTCCGGTCATTTATACTGATTTTAAAAGGTCGAAAAGATAATAACAAATGCGGCGTGTAACAATGAAAATAATCAGGCAGGCATAATTTCGTGTTCATAATTGGTCAAATAATTAAGCCATCCCAAAATTAATGCCTATATTCAAGTTTTTTTCATGTATAATTTACGAAATAGTTAAACATTCCTTCCCTTTACGCGTTTCACAGAATCGCATTCTCCGGTCATTTTAACCGTCGAAGGTCAACGAAATAAATTCTAAGACGAAAAAAAGTTGACTTGAAATAGAAATAAATTTTGATGTAACAAAAAGAAGCAGAAACGCATTAACCCAAGCACAAAAACTAGTTTCAGAGAAATAAATTCTTCATATGAAGTTTACATGCACCAATCATAAGGCATTAAGTTATGTAATGTAACAGATTGAAATTCTACAACTGAACTAAGGAATAAAATTCGAAAATTCTTATTTCGAACAAACAAGTTAAATAGTTAAATAGTTTAATTGTTAATACACATATGATTAACAATTAAATTGGATGGAATTTTTTAATTCCATTTTATACATTTTGGCAATTCCAGATTTATGTATATATATTATATATATTTAATATATATATATATAAATTCAGATATTTGTGAGTATTGCTTTGAATGTAGTGAAAGACATTAATATTAACTTTGAATGATCGAAATTGAATCTATTTTTTGCGTAAATAATCACCTAAATTAACCGTATAAAGAGGAAAAATAAAAAAAATATAAGGAAATTTTTTGAATGATTATATATTTAACCTATTATATTTCTTGCACTGAGTCTGGAATGAGTTTTATACAATGAAAATCCAGGGACTAATGCTTTTTCATTAGTTGCATAAAACATATTTTTAATAAAAGATATAGTATAAAGAGATCCGCTAATTCAGATAACATCGACAAATTATTGAATCAAATACAATTCTGCTCTATTCACCCACCATTATTTCGTTTGAAATTTGATATGTGATTTATTAAATTATTTTTTTTTAATTTCAGTTATTTAAAAATTAATAAAAATCTTTTATTATTATTATTATTATTATTATTATTATTATTATTGTTATTGTTATTGGTTTACTATTTTGCATTAACATCTTTGTTTCTACATAAGAGACGACAATTATCTTTTGACATCAGTTTGATTGAGCAAGGTAAACAAGTTGAGTCCACGTTACGCGCCAGATAAATTATCATCCATTTACCATAAGACCGAAAACTGTCCTCCAACATTTAGGCTTTATAATCTTAATTAATCATTTGCAGTCCAGGCTAAAGAAGCTTTTTCTCCGTGAATTTTTCCATTAATAAAAAAGGTTAAGAATCTCTATTTTGCTCCTCAACTGCAGGCTAAAAAGTTACTAAATGCAATTCGGCAGAGCAAATTGCTGATGATTTGTATTCATATATATCAGTTAATTAGGTGATAAAAACTATTCAAAAGCGGCCATATCTCGAAGTGGAAGGTATATTTATGAAACTAATTACATCCTAGCGAAACATCTATCGACTCGTTGAATAATTTATTATTACTCCAAACAGAAATTTGAATTCTGCTTTTGGCGAAATTCATGCCCATTAAGCTCGGAGCTATCAATAATTCTGGAACTTTAATTGCTATATGTATGTTAATTTTTTTGCTTCTTCGTAAAGTATTTCGTATCGAGGCATTTTAACATGGTTCAAGTGAACAATTTTTGATTCCACTCTAAAATTTAGGAAAAAAATAAATTTCTTTTATTCTTCTTTATCCATTTAAAAATGGATAAGTACTGGTCGATCAGCGGGAAATTTTTATGCAACGTCCATAGTTTCATATTACTATGAATATACAAATAAAAAGAAAAACAAAGATATTTTCATATGAGGCAATTCTTCCGCTGATATATTGCACATTTATCAATTTAATGAGACGCGGTCTGGATAGTTACCTAATTAATATAGAATTTTCATTTCCAAATACTTCTTTTAGGCTTTCGCGGAAATAACAATGCAGTGTCTACATAAAGCTGTTTCATAAATTTTCAAATTTCAGATACATATTTAGTTTTTAAAAATTAAGTTTCGGTCGAATTTCATTACTTTTTCCGTAATTCCGTTGAATGATATCGATTATTAAGCCTACACATTATTTCCAAATTGAGGAGCTTAAAAAAAATTAAAAAAGAAAAAAAGGTGGATTATCTTATTGATGTGTTGAAATGTAATACATTTATATGCTTTATCACGATCATTAAATCATTTCGATTTTAAGATTTAAAAAAATCCAAAGATCTCACGAATCTTGAATTATACATATACATTTAGATGCATTTAGTGGAGGAAATGACTAGAAAAAGCCGGAAAATAATAAATTAACCGTTTTGCCGCAATTGTGTACGAATCCGAAATATATATATATATATAATATATATACCATGGATACATACACACACACACATTTTTTTTTGAATGACAAAAACTTTTAATTTCATGAACAATCAACATTTCCTTGCCCTTTAAAATATTGACAATATAAAATAATTTTAAAAAAACTTTATTTAATTATAAATCTTTTATAATTATTTTAATTTTTAACCTATATTTCAATTGTAAATCTTAATATTATTTATTATAAATCTTTGTCATTATATTAAGCACGAAATTTACTGCAGAGGAAAACGGATTGAAAAATAAATGTCAATTTCGATCCCGACCTCATTTTTAATAGGAAAAATGCAATTTTATTTCGTTTGTACTAAATAAAATGCGATAACAATATGGTAAATGAACAATTGGATTATCGGAAAATATTAAATCAGTTTATTAATCGTAGATCGTTTATTACTGCATCACATAGAATCCTCCTGAGCATCCCGTGAGATGATTATATACCAATATTAACCGATTTCTTATTGGATGAAATCAATGAGTCTATAACCATATTTAGTTTTTAATCTTAAGCGTTACTTTTAGAGTATAAAGTCTTAAGTTTATTATCAGTAAGCCCCTATTTAATGTATATTTCGCAGCAATTCACATTTAATGATTATGAAAGGGCCCTGGATTCATAACCACCAGGGCTTGGGTGGAGTTTTTAATTCGGCTTAAGTTAAGAGCTGATGGTATCCTTAAATACCTGATTATCTTAAAAAATAGGAAAGAATATGCTGTTGCATAATTTTTCGATTTCGAAGGCTCTTATACAACAGCATCTGCAAACTTCACCTTGGGCCCTAACAGTGAAAAAGACAATGAAAAGGAGTTCAGGTTCAGGCAATTCTATGAATGAGAATTCTATGGAAATGATGAGCCTGCAATCCATGCATGCAACATAATTTCTACTTCAAGTTTTGATTTTGAAAGAGAGAGAAAGAGAAAAAGAGAGAGAAGGTGGGAAGGAGACAGAGAGAAAGAACGGTCATACCCAAATCATGTCGCAACCTGGCATAGCAAAACGTGTGGAGCTCATGCCTAACTTATGATATTGAATTTCAACCCCCCATTTTCAACTCGAATCGAAAATTGTTTTGAATGGCTACGCTTATCAGTAAAATTCTTTATTTTTAATCATTCGGTTCTCTTATATGAAATTTCAGTTTTTAATTTTGTGCATTTTTTTTTCTTAAAATAATAATTGGTTCATACAAAAATGAGTTGCGATTAATAATTGATATGCGTGGAAGGATAAAAGTGATATATTTATTTGTTTAAAAACAAACGCATAAATACGGTGAAGCATTTTAAATTATTTATTTATCTTGAAAACTCTAAACAGCGGTCGCATTTACGATCGCTTTTTATTTTAAATTTGGTTGATACCAAAAAAAATTCAATGACATGCTGAAAGGTCCGGCGTTGACGATCGGCACAAGTATAGCATTTCTTTGCTTAACTTATTTTTTTAAAGAAAAATGTTTTACGTCGAGTCATCAATGGTGCGATCGATCTTGACGTTACCCGGTATATTGACATTTACGACAGTCTGGGGCGGCTGTCTCTTTGTTCTAGTGCCACGCGCGACACTTTCTTGCCCCGTCATTCAGTTGGGGCTTCACGATTTTCCTATTAATGCCCCAAGGCGGACTATTAATATAGCTATTCTTTTATTTGCCCTTCGAATCGTCTCATAATTTTTAATTATTCCCTAGTTATAGTTTTCTGTCTGTCCTAAAATACAATTAATGTTAGAATATGGAAACCGACTCAAAATTTTCTTTATTATTAATTCTTTTTACTCATAATTACATTACATGCATAGTTTATTATGTCATAAATCAGTTCCCTAAAACCTTTTCTAAAATAATTTTTGTCAATAACACATAGATCGAGCCCATCATTAAACAATTTTTTATTTCTATTTCTTTCTTACTTTTTCATTTTTTTAAATTTCTCATTTAAAAAAGAAATTTTAGTTATGGTTAATGTAAAATTACATTAAACCTATTTAAATCGAATATCACAAAAAACAATCTTGCAAAAAAGGAAAATAACTATAATTTTATACCTTATTTCAATAATTGTATATAAATAAAATAGATTTATCCATTACTATATTTAACGATTTCGATATATATCGATTTATAGTTAAAAATTTCAAATTGAAGTAAAAGTAAATAAATTTCATTATTTTAATCATTTTCTTCTTTTTTAGACTGAGAAGACCTTAAGTTTGAGTGACATTATCATTATCGTTTTAATTAAAAGACTTTATCATGGCGGGTATTGTCAAAATGGCAATGGATAGATACGAAAATATACTAGATTCAATTAGCGGTAAGTCAAAAGAAACCGAGTAAAAAAAACCACTTTAGCATTATAATTGTTTGTAATAATTATATGGAAGCTGGTCTGTGAAGTAATTCAATAAATTGCATAATTTCCTCACGTGGAGTTGATAGTTTAAAAACATTACTTTGAGGCATAAAAAAATTTTATAAGAAGAACCTTATAATTTTACAACATAAAGTATAACTAACGCATTAAAGTTTTTCGTTTTTTTTTAATTCCAGATCCTAGAGTAAACGATTGGCCTTTAATGGACAGCCCTGTCCCTACACTTCTTATGGTAGTCGCATATTTGTATATAGTCACATTCTTGGGTCCAAGACTGATGACCAATAGAAAACCTTTCCAGCTAAAACAAATACTCATAGTTTATAATGCTTTTCAAGTAGGATTTAGTCTAATAATGTTGTGGGAAGTAAGTTTTTAGAAAAATCATTATGATTTTTTTATGTGTAACAATTTAAATAAGTTCGATTTCCAGAGACAGTAAATTTTTAATGCGGAAAAGTTACAGGACCTCCAGCAATCTTTCCTAATATTTACCATAATGTTAAAACTAGATTTCTCAGTACATATTTGAATTCTTGATGAAAACATAAAAGGAACCTTATTTGGTCTTTCATTTATTAAGAAATATAAAGAAAAATTTTTTTTATTTAGTATTTTCCATTTCTTATGAATCTGACAGAAAATTTTGTTATATTTATGTATCAAGAGAATAAACTTGAAATTAATATGAAATTAATTAGTAGTATTCTAATATAAAAATTATTTTCATCAAAATATTACATCAAAATATTTTAATCGAACAATCTTAGACGTATTTAATTACAACTTGGATTTTGTATAAAATTTTCACATAAAATTCTTGTTATTACTTTTATGAAGATATTTTTTTATATTCTTACTATATAATTTGGAAAACTATAAAATAAAATTAACTGCACTTACCGGTTTGATAACGTAGCATGATGCGAACATTTTATTAGGAAATTATTGTATGATTTGTTATTATTTTAATTTGTGCAGCAAATGTATATACTTAAATTTTTATACATTGAGTATTTTAATAGAACTATATTAATGGAGGGTTCTAGAATATGTATTATAACTTTAAACTCTAAAAATAATTTTTTAAATAGATTTTTAAGAAATTGGTAATAGTTATATAATGATTCTCTAAATAACTCGTTTGTCACTTTACATGTTCATTTTAAAGTATAGCAGTTAAAGTAAATATAAATTTTTCTCCATGGTTTAAAAAATCATATACTTACGAAAAATAGCACTGCAGATTCTTTTACGAATTTATGAAAAAACTTAAATTTTTAGGGGAACAATTGATTTACTATATTCTTTTTCTCTAACTCAAACCAAAAATTTAAATAAGTTTTGCCTTCTCAAAGAGCAGTTTTCTATCACTTGAAAATAAATTTACTTTGCATCTATCTAAATTACCGAGTTCGTTCGAAAATCATTTATTGATTTACCAATTCTTTCATTATCAGATAAAGTACAAAAAATTAAGAAATGTAATGAGAAGAGCATATAAATGTTTTATGTTTGAATTTCGATCATATTCTTTTTTTCTTTTTATGTCTTGAACGACTGTCTAGAATTGAATTGTTTAAAAATATATATAAATGATTCATGTAAAAATTGCGCGGATTATTAACTCAGCATAATTTTTGCGAAATAAAAATTTATTTCTCTCTCACAGCATTTGATGAGTGGTTGGTTATTTCACTACAGCTACAAATGCCAGCCAGTGGATTATTCCCAAAATCCTACTGCTCTGAGAGTAAGTAGTAATATTTTAATTATTTTCTATTAATAATTTATATATAATAAAGGTTAAACAAAAATTTTCGAAAGTTAACATGTAATAAATGATTCCTTAATCGAAATGCGGATCAAGGAAAGAAATTATTTGCGTTCGAAATTTGTAAAAAACTTACCATTTCTCAGGAAACGTATTAACAAATGATCATCGATCATCTTCATAGATATAATGAAGAAAAATTGGAAAATTTGAAAAAATTATTTGCACTTGCATTTAATTTTGTTTTTCCTTTCTCCAGAATTTGTGCGCATGGTTGATTTACGGAGTTGCTCTCTGGAGATTCTGAAAAATTTCAGACCCGCTAATTCGTTTATCAGGACGCAAAATAAACTTCGGAGTAGAAGTTTATGTTCTCTTACCGATTTATTAAAATTAATTACCGATATATTAAAAACTTCAAGTTTTTACAAGTATATTTTACTTTATTTAGATGGCGAATTTGTGTTGGTGGTATTACATATCCAAACTGACAGAGTTCGCAGATACGGTACGTATTAAATCTTACCATTAAACTATATATTTTCATATTATATACATGTAAGATATATAATTCAGTTCATCATAATAATAACTGTGTTTAAACTTTATAACATACTATACATGCCCGCTAAGAGAGTATAGCTTACAAAACTAAATAAAAGTAGTTATCTTTTCAAAACCAGCTGCTCAAGTGGATATCTATAATATTCATATTCAATGGCCCAAGTGGAATTTTATACATTATGAAATTTTTTATTAAGATAAAATTCAATCGTTACAACACAATGTCTAAGAAAACTATGACTATCACTGAACTTATTACTGTAATGTTAAGTTAATAAAAACTTAACATTCCTGGACTATGAATTTAGAATAAATAAATTTAGTTGTCACATTTATAAAATTTGTAAATGGAAAATAAATTAATCTTTCATTTATATTTTTTAATTTTTGTGTATAAAAAAAAATTTTTTTTCGATTTCATTTCGATTCTAATTTTTTTCGATCATTCTTCAATTTTGGCACTTATGATGATCCCAAGTATTAATTTTTTATCAATGGCTTTTTTTTTCATAACTCATATCAAAAAATACTAAAAAAGCTTTATAAATATTTATTTAAATTTTCAAATATTTCAAATTCAAATTCGGACTTACTGAGGAAAGGTCATAAAGTTTTATTTTCTTTAAGATCGCTAACATTTTATAACAAAATTATAGATAGAAAATTTTATTTTATTTTATCAGTTCTATCTGAAAGCACTATATAACATTTTAAACACTTTATTTGCAGATATTTTTCGTACTCAGAAAGAAGGACAACCAAGTAAGTCTCTTGCACTTATACCATCATTCACTGACACCCATTGAAACATGGATTTGCGTCAAATTTCTAGCCGGTATGAATTTTTTTACAAAAAAATTTTTCTACTTTGTTTGTTTTCTGATGGTATAATTTATTTGACTAGTATACCTTTAATTTTTATATATTTATAGGTGGTCACGGTACATTTTCAAATCTTATAAACAATATGGTGCACGTCATTATGTATTTTTACTATATGATGTCTGCTATGGGACCTGAATATCAAAAATACTTATGGTGGAAGAAATATCTCACAACCATCCAATTGGTAATTACTTGAATTTAAGTCAATTTACTGACAGTTCCGTTATATTAAACATTTCCTCTTTATTTCTTTTATTATAAATTACAACTGCCTACGTAATAAAATAAAAATTGATAGATATTTGTTATTTAATTTATGGGAGGTAGTAAGGTGCTATTAAGTTAAATTTTTTATTTTTAATGTACAATAAAACTTTCTTAACAACCACTTAATACGTATTCACTATATATTATTAATTATAATATATATCTAAGTTAAGATTTATCAGAGAATTAATTATAAAAATGGACTTTTTTCCAGGCGCAATTCACTCTAGTGTTCTTTCACTCAGCCCAGGTGCTTATATTCGATTGCGGCTATCCGAAACTCATTGCAAGTTTACTCCTAGTGCACAGTACCATCTTTTTTGCATTGTTTTTCGATTTCTATCGACAGGCATACAAGAAAGAACAGAAAAAGGCAATTTAATATAATATAACTTTTACATAGTTAGCAAGTTTGAAAATTCTCTCATGTAAATTATGTTTAAAAAAATTTATTTACTGTAGCATAAATTGTATATCTTTTCAATAAACCAAAATATTTAGAATCGTACAAATAAGTACAATGCTAAGCATGCAATATAACCTGGTCAAAAAATCCTCAATATATTCATTCTGTGAATAAGCGCTAAAGTACCTAAGTTCTCGACATCAAATTTTAAAAATGAAATGTAAGTTTTGATTTCCAATAAGACAAAAATTGGTAATAAAATAAAAGTTTTATGTGTAAAAACATTTTGAAAGTATTTTCTAATTTACATTTACGATATATTTCTAAAGATATTGTTAATTCATGCATTTGTAATTATATTGATTTTATGTTGATAACACACTGTGCAGCAGAATACACAATTTTAATTTATGCATCATATAAATCAATTTTTAAATTAACTATTAAACCTCTCTAAATAGAACAGCAAAACAACAGCATAATGGATAATGTATAAAAAAATTCAGTAGTAGGTGCATCAAAGATAGCTAAGTTTTCTTGCATTGGGTTCAGTTTTACAATAACGCATAAATTTCTTAAAAAGTTTTCCAAATTAATTTTTACAGATACTACACTTTAAAATCTAATTCTAAACCCTTGTAACTGAATGAAATTGTTACCATATATGTAATATAGTTTTTCAACTATGAAAGATTTATGTACAATTTTTCAAAAATAAGTACACTCATATGAACATTATAAGGAACTTTCTTATTTCGGTTAAATTACGCTTTGCCTTATTGATGAAAAAGTTTTATTCTGCGGTTTCTAAATTTCCCACCAAAGAGTAGTGTATAATTTCAATTAAGCAGAACTACCAACTCATTTTAGTACGATCTTAGTGACTAAATTGCGGAAAATTTAAAGCAGTTTTACCAACTATAGTGGTAGTCCGAACGTGTTACATGTAGGTATTGTTGAGTGATGTTACAAAAGTTATAAGACTAAAGACAATTCAATCAGATTCGATTACAATAAAGCATTCAGATGTGTTCTTTCACCAACTTATGTAAATTTTGTATAGTTACTTTCAAAGTTAGGAACTTGATGGTTTAAGTAAATATCCTTAGAACAATTACTGGAAATATTGCAGGACACATTTATGGCCAATGCTTTATTTTGAAAGTTCCACATTTTCAAAAAGATGTTAAGAATTAATTTTTTAATGCTGTAAAGTTAATTTCTTCGTTTATATATTAAGCATAAATTATTTATTCGCTGTATTGAGCATTAACTATCAATCAATTTCATTTATATATATCATATTCTGCGACGTTTTTTTAAAGACCTGAGTTAGTGATAATACCAAATCTTTAATTGACATTCTTATTATCAGTTGAATTTTAGCTCTGATGTCAGTTTAGAAATTAATTAATTTAATATGAGCACTTGCTTTTAAAAATATTTAAAGTTCTAATCATAACATTTCAAAGTAGTTAAAATATTAATAATACATTTTTAGAAACCATAAAGTTGCTTTTATTTGATTATTTTTTAATTTTTGCAGATTAACAAGGGAATTCAAAACTAAACATGGTAAAAGAAAAATCATTAAAATCCTTTTTCAACCATTCAGTGGATAATCATGGTGAAGTATTGAATAAAACTACTGAAAATAAACAAGTAAAAATTTTTGATGAACGTGAAGGCTTGGGAATTAAAGAATTAAATGAACCTGATCATTTCCATATTGACAGTGAGGAAGAAGGGTGCAATGCAAACTTTTTCATAGAAGATCTTACACCTGAGGATGAAATCTTAACATTTCAGTGCCCTGAAAATTTTTCTGAAAAATCTTTATTACATAATTATTTGGAGTCTAATAATTTCATAGATATTAATGGAAAACAATGGAACTTTCAGATATTGAAAAGTGCAAAAAAAGAATTAACATGCATTATTCCACATAAAAGCAAAGACAATGAAACAAATGCAACATTTGTAAAATTACCTGTTGCTGGACATATTTTAATTAGAAGTCAGACAAATATTTCTCCAAAGAAAATAAAATTTATTGAGCATGATAATAATACAAAATTAACATTTTCATCCAGCTTAACAGAGAGACATCCTTTGCTGGGTATTCATTGGAAGAAACATTTGTCAAAAGCAAAAAAAGAAATAAAAAAAAGAAAGGAAATGTCAAGAAAATCCTTGGAAAAGAGAAAAAAAATGGAAGCTGAGGTGAGTAAAAGGAAGGGTTTTTTTACAGAGCTGGCTTTACATAAGAAAAAAAAGAATTCTAAAAATATAAAATAATTAAATTTAAAATATTTTCTAATGGAAGTTTGTTTTAAGCTTAACTTGAACAACAAAATAATATGAATCAATTAAACAAGTTTGTTTTATGATAAAAGTTTTTTATTGAATTATAATTAATTAGTAATGTTTTTTTGTCAAAAAATTATAAAATGTGAAGTATTAGCTATTAAAATTACTTACAAATTTATGGATTGCAACAATAATGTAGATGAAGTTAATTTAAATTAAACCAGTACAATAAGTTGTCTTGTTTCTTAATGAAAATTTCATTTTTATAAATAAAATAAGCAACTGAAAATTATAATATTAAAAACTTTATAAATAAGGTCATATTAAAATATTCAAAATAATAAAATATAACACCAAATTAGAGCATTTTGCTGCAGAAAAAATCCTAAAAGATATCTCATTGATTGGAATCAAAATTAATTTTCTTAATATTGAAAGATTATATATATTGTGAAATTATAAAAATATTCTCATGATTCATGTATTTCACAAATAATTAAATCTATTTATAATTCTATTAGTTTTGATTTCTTTCAAATTTAAAAAAATAAATATTTTAAAATCTCCACTTATAATTTGCCAAATTTTTGAAAACAAGTCTTTATGTATATAAAGTATGATTATAGAATCTAATTTTTAAAGTACTTTTTTAAAACAGTTTTTTGCTGTTATTATTAATAATATGAAATCTGAATTAAATAATAAATTCCTCATAAATCAATCTTTAGAAGACAAATAATTAATAAATTTAAAAAAAATTGTTTTAGAATATCACATTTAAATTAATTTTTTAATTTAAATAAAATGCTAATAAAATTTGCTTAACCATGTTATAGCTTTTTTCAGTATTTTTCATTTGAAAGAGAATTTTTAAGTTCATTTTGCATCAATACATCATACTATTGCTTGCTTTTGGTGCATTTTATCTCTTTTCCTTTAAATATGATCATTCTATATGTTTCTGTTTTAAATTCCTAATATTTATGATTGCTGTTCAGATTCATGAAAAATATCAAGACTAAAATAAGTATCAGAAACAAAATTCTTATATGAAAAACTGTTTACACTTAATTAAATCTATGTCAGCAAGTTAAGCAATTACCTAGTGAATTCATAATTAGTAAAACAAAAACCAAGAAATTAGCATTTCAAGTCAGATATTTTTATTTTTACAAGAAAAAGAAGCAAAATTCTAAATTTAAAGAAGTGTTACAAAAAAATTTCCAAGTTTCTTGTATTTTAATTAAAAAAGTTTGGGCCCATTATCATAAGCAATAGAGAAAAAATTTTTAAGATTTGCATTACTTAGAAATTCATGTATATTACGCACAAAAATCTCAAAATTATCATATTTAAATTTATCATAAATTTAGGTAAAAATTATGAAATTTTATGTTTTAAATTCAATTGTACTTTCGACAATTAAATTTATACTGCACATTGTGGCAATAAAATTTATATGAAAATTTAATTTTTTTAATGCAGTCGCGATTAATGCTATATTTATAATTTAATAATAAAAATGATTCAAAATAAAACTTTTTATAACTGTTTTTGCCCAAACATGATAAACGTTGAAAGCTTCATATACAGTACAAGATTATGGTATTGTGTACTTTTTTCTTTGTTTACATTTTATCCCGACCCACCTGTCTGGTGCTATCAAAATGGACGCGTCCATTTATTTTTAAATATTTATTAAATCTTTTAAGATAATTTTTTCTTAATTAAGCACAAATTTTGTATATTACTAGTCAATCGGGATTCTTCAATTCAGTTTTCAAAATTAATTGGTTTTATTTTTATTCTCAAAAATTTGCCTTCATATTTCATATATAATCTTGCGGAAGAGCTTCATTCGAATCACGCCATCTTTGACTGGTAATTGTTAAGGGTTTCTAATTTATTGGGCATTTTATTTACTCCAAAGATTTATTCTGATACTAAAAGCAACAAGTAATGCTTGTATTGGAAAGTTGAAAATCTAAATTGTTTTGCTTTATTCCTGGGAATCGTACCTTCAGTGAAAATTAAATGTACCTTTTGGAGGGAATATTTATTGACAGAAAAGCAGCCATGTGCAATTCCTCTTCGATCTTTCCCTCATTACATAAACTCTTTCCACCAATGAGAAAGCTCAAATTAGGCCATGTGATGCAAACGGACCAATCCGCATCATTTATTTTGAAATCTTTGTTCCTGAGTAGTCAACGTTCTTTATTGCCGATTTCGTGCTTTGTTCCATAAGATTAGTGATAAAAGTGAATAAAAAAATCTCATAAATTCATGATTCCCTTTTACAGGACATTGTTTAAGTAATTTGCATATCGACAAGGTAAGTAGATATAAATAATATCGATGTTTTCTGTTTTGAGAAAATCAACTACTGATTACGAAAATTCATATTATAGTACAGCACATCTGTCACTTGAGTAATCTTGCCGGATCCCGCCTTCGACATTTTTATAACTTTTTGATATATTTTCTTTAAACTAATCGTAGTCATCTATTAAGCAACATTCCTTTTTATTATCTTCACTGAGAGTTGTAAGTTTAAAGGATTAAGGTATTTTATTACCATAGTTATTTCCGTCTAAAAATGAAAATTTCAAATAGGCTTTAAAATCCAACATGGCTGATCGAAATATTACAAGGCGCGAAGAACGATTTCAAGGTGAACATTGGTAACCAAAATATTTCATTTTAATTTTATTCTTTCGCCACATTCATTTTAAATAATTCTTGCATTTTTAAATATTTTTAGCGATATTTCTAATTACAATTTGTGTAATATGCATAAATTATTTGAATAAAAACAAAGAAAATATAATAAAAATGGCCGACATTCGTTTGTTTTGAAAATTTTGGCCACCCCACTCTAATACGAATGACCGTTTCGAAAACACTCCTTCCAAAACATTGTTTTTAGTCTTTTAAGAAATGTCAGTTTTAAGTCAATTTACTGAAATTTCCTGCCTTTTTGGCCATAGACCTAATATTTCAATCATAAAATTTAATAATATTGTTTTGAGTAAAATAATATGTAATATTGATTAAAAAACGAAAAATTTCTTATTATTAAAATTTAACATTTAAATTTTTTCTAATTTTAATTTTTTTGTTTTTTAAAAAATAAAATGATTTT
>JAOWBB010000007.1:10321-62307 GCA_028565995.1 Ricinus marginatus | reverse complement strand
CCCCCCCCCCCCCCCCCCCCCCCCCCCCCCCCCCCCCCCCCCCCCCCCCCCCCCCCCCCCCCCCCCCCCCCCCCGGAAAAAGAAAATATTAATGTTTTCAGGCATGACAAACTTATCCGATTAAAACTAGTTTTGCATTAAAGGATTTCAGGATTCGAATTTTTTAAAAAGACAAAAAAAAAAAAAGACAAAAAAAAAAAAAAACATGGCGTCCGCTCCGATCTGGAAAATGCCGAACGGGTGAAATGCGACTCTCGAATGCCAGCTCCCGAGGCACGCGAAAGAAAACGGCTTCGGAGGTGCACCGGGAGAGGACAACTTTTTGACGGTGATACACGACGTTAAATATCGATTTATAAAGTGCACCTTGTTTGAGGCACCACAATCGCCGTAAATCAAGTGAAAGGGATTTCGACGGAGATAAGCCTTTCAGGCGCCATTAGTGGTTGATTGGCTTGTCCAAATAGGCAGGATCCAATAATCGACCTCAACGGTCGCTAACAAAAGCGCACTGACTGGCAACAGACATTTTGGCTCCGTCAAAAGCCAAACACTGCGATGATCGATCAAACGGCACCCACGGCACTTTTAATTACCGGCGTTGCCATTTGCCACAGTTTCTTGCTTAGACGAGAGCCGACTCTCCCCATTCATTCGCCCGAATTCCACCCGACGGGATGCTCGCCCTCGCCGGTGAAATTAGCATATTATGGATATGAAGCGGGCAATTATTAAGGGCAGGGCAGTTGAATTTCATGTTCTTTTTTTCGTTTTCAGGTTTATCGTATTAAAAAAAAAAAAAAAAAAAAAAGTATAATAAATTCATAATTTGCCAATATATGAAGTGTTTTTCTCATTATCAAATTAAATGAAAAGTGACAGACGTGCCAAGATAACGGACAAGTTATACCCGTTATACATTACAAAGGTAGAAAAAAGAATTTTCTGTAACCTCCGACGGGAAAGTAAAGGTTTTTTTTTTTTCTCTCTTTTTTTTTTCCCTTTCCTTTCCATCAATCGGGATTTTGGCACGGAGGTAGGAACGTCAGGTAAAGACACTCGAACGTGGCTAAAATCAGTCAAGGCTGGCCAGCCCTTTAACGGCCGGTTAAGGAAATCCGCGAGAAGCGAAGCCCTAAGCGCGGAGAGCCGGGGAAGGCGTGAAGGGTGGAAGTCAATTCCAGAATTAACCCGTTTCGAATGGGGAGGTCCGCGAAGACGCGGAACCGGGACGCCAAGCCGGTTCCCCGACAGCGGGACCGAGCGCTCGGGGCTCTCCCTCGTGCACTTCACCCGAGGACGGGGTGCCGAGCGGCGAAAGGGCGCTGCTCCCGGGAACCGTTCGTATGAATGCGCGGATCGGAAAGCGAAAGATCCAAAAGTGCTTCCGTAAACAGGAAGAGACAGAAAACGCCTCGGACAAGGAGGAAGAAAATTCTTCGCTTCAGGGCCCATGTCGAACCGCAATTATTTGAACGCGATTCAAAATTTTCTCCAGTTGAAAAATGCCTTTAACGAGGTTCGAGCCCGTAAAGCCGCGGTTACCAACTTAACGGTTTTCCCACTGAGGATTATTTTCTTCACCCTGCCCGCCCTGCCCTCCCCTCTCCTCCCGGAATTACTAATTTAACAAATCCTAGAAACCATTAAGAAAACCGCACTGGACTAATTTTCATGAATGGGAGGGACCAGGCATTAAATAATTACATTCATGTATATGGGTGGCGGGTCGGGGAGGAGGAGGAGAATGTTGATCTTGGATATCACGAAATGCTGGAAGAAAAAAGAAACTTATGAAAAACCGCAACAGAACAATTACCATTTTGGGGTCGGAGGAACCGGCACCGATCGTGTGTCACTCGCATGGAAAGATTCCCATTCACCGCAATTGTTAGCACCCACTTGCTTATGGGAATGCTTCGTTGAACAGCCTTAATGAGCGACCGGCTCGATTTCGGACCGCGGCCGAGGTTCAAATCGGAGTTTTACATCGGCGACTTATTATTCAGCTGACGAAGCAATGCGGCCAACTGAACCTTCCGAAAAGCAAATGGCGTATAAAAAGATGAATTGTTGCGATTTGCCCGCGTTCGAGAGGGTCGTAAAAAGGAAAGCTACTTCATTAAAATGTGGAGGGATCTAATTAGCACTTGGGGCTTGCCTTTTGGGGCTACTTATGATTTTCACGTGATTAATGACTCTTCGCGACAAGTTACGACACGCGGAGTGCCTCCGCCCTTCCCAACTGGAAAAAGAAATGTATCGGGAGTCTACGCTCGAAAATTCGGTTTTGTAAAGGAGAGAGAGAGAAAAAATCGGTTAATTGATCGCAAGGGCCGAAAAAGCATCTCTCGCGGACGGAAGATAAATCCGAACGAAGTGTTAACATGCAGCGAGATATGGAATGCGAAGGAATCTCCGAATAAGCCCGCAACAAGGCTGCCGCTGAGGGAGAAAAATTAAGCCGGGAACAAATCCAAACGGAGCTTCCCGCATCGCTGAGAACCCGGCGGTGTTCGAGTGAAACAAAAAATGGAAGAAAAAAAAAAAATATTCACCAAAATGGATGAAAAGATATATCTTGAAAACAAGATATATTAGAAGATGAGAAACGCTCATTAGCCGAATCCCTGGACCCTGGAACATCTCTTTTTCTCTCTTTCTCTCCTTCTCCTCCCGCGATCCCGCAGAGTTCGCTCCCTCGGATGTAACACAATTACTGCTGACTCGCTGACTCTTTAATACAATCCATTAGAACAAATTGAAAATCTCGGCAATCGCCACTTATCAACGAATTATGTGACGTGCGCAATCGATTTCGAAACGTCCCTCGCTTGCGGGCGCCGCTGCCAAATTTACGAAGTGGAAGGAGTCAGGTTCGGTCCGAACGTGGATCGAACTCTTCGGTTCCCTTCGGGAAAAGCGGGATTCCCTCCCCCTCCCCCCCACCTGTGAGGTGGACGGAGCAGAAACGTACGAATCTGCAAATGGAAACGTTCGATCCGATGGTAAGATGATGAGCGGGGGAACTTACCACTAATTGCAGGACGTCGTTCGGTTTTACTTCCAGCTTCAGCAGGGTGGCTTCCGAATCCGGCAACTGGAGACATTCCTTTAAGCCGTCCAAATCTACTCCGTTCAGAAATAAATGCTGGTCGGTGGGCATCACGGCGAATTTGTTGAATATCTGAAATGGAATTTTTCTTTTTTTTTTCTTCTCTCTTTCACATTTTTAATGACCCCGATGGAATTGAAAAATGCCGCCCGAAAATTCTTCCTTACCATAATTTTCAGATCCTTTAATGTCGTAAACTTATTTATGATGAACATTCTACGATCTTTTTTCGGTTGCCTCGCTCTGGCCGATCTCCTTATCCGCTCGGGTTTGTTACCCGTACCGACGGCATCCTCGGATTTGCTGTTATTCAGCTTCCTCTTTTTTCTCGAAGATTCCTCCTGGAGGAGAAGCACGGTAAGAAAATAAAAAAAAAAAAAAGGAAGAAAAAAAGTCTGAGAATATTTAAATAAATTGAATTTCTCTCTCACAGGATTTCGGGGATAAGGTGGGGATGGCAGGGGAAGTCGGGAGCCGCCGGCGTTCTGCTGGATATCCACATGCACGGGAGCAAAAGCAGAAAGGTTTCGAACTGACAGACCGGCGGCTGGACGTCGCCTTGCGTTTCCTGACTCCCGGCTTTCCCTGACTTTGAAAAATATGTTTCTTACGTTGCACGCGTTTGCAGGGTTCGAGCACTGGGTTCAAGGCGCAATTTTCCCCGTCAGCAGTCGGATAACCCGACCGAACGGAAGCAAAGCGAACGGGGCGCAAATGGGAGAAAATGACTCGGCAAAAATCAATTCGACGGCCCCCGGCGGTAGCGGCACTTAAACGTGGGTGCTCCTGCTGAGGTGCCTCTCCATTTATAATATGGTAATGAATAAGCAGAAAAAAGAAGTTGGAAAAGTGGTTACGATAAAAAAGTGATCTTGGTCAGTGATCGTTTGGAGTCTTATTAATTCAAGTTGCTTATCGAGATCCGAAATCTTCCGAAGGTGGAAACATCCGAGACTGGAAAGAAGACGAAACGGAGGGTGTCACCCTGTAAGGTGCGAAAAGCCTCGACTGGAAAAACGAAAAGAAAGGTTATCGGGAAGGAATCAAATCGAATAAGTAGAGTAAAAATCATTCTAACCGTCGGGGGTAGTAAAACAAAAAAAAAAAAAAAGCTTTGAACTGACTTGATGAAAGCGGTGGCTGCCGTCGGCTTCGTGCCCCAAGATCCAAAGCGTACGTGGCAGGAGAATTGAAAATTGATTGCAAAAGGAGCCGGGACCCGTCAAATGAAAAACGTCGGATGGGTGGAACGGAAAAACAAATCGGGCACCGCTAATGCTTCGGTGCCTTTTATTTTAAAATCACTTTCTCGCCTGGAACCTGAAACTATTCCCACGTCCCTTAACTGGAATTAACGGACTCACGTTGTGGCTTACGTTGTTGTCAGAATCGTTCTCCTCCTGATTTGCGTCTAATTTCCACACGTATATGCTCGCGTTTAGATAACTGTTTTGCAGGTATTCCTCCGCCTCGGCTTCCTTGCGCTTGTTCAGGCACTCCCGGCAAATCGCTGAAAAGTAAAGGCGCAGGAGAAAAATTAATTTACATTTTTTTTTTTAAAAGGATCGGATGGGGTTGAAAGGGAAAAACAACGGGAATAAAAGATATCAGATCCTCTCCCGCCGCGACAAAAAGAAAGGACACGATCATTATATTCCACCGCCTTCGTTATTTATGTAAATAGTCCTTATGGTGACCTCTTAACGTTAAAAGGAACTTACAAATGGTTGAACTGAGCTTTTTATTGAATGCCTGCCAACCACCACTGGGGTAGAAGAGTTTGGGAATGAAAAGGAAAATTTAGTAAAATCAATCTCGGCAGACATTTTACTTCTTAATATGGTTAATGTTCTCTTGAGCCAAATCCCAGGCCCCAAAAAAAAAGCTCCCACCGAATAAATTCTTAATCAATCATAAAGCTGTCTTCCAAGCTTACGTTGTTCGTAACGGAATGAGCAACACGAGAAGGCGATGTGGAAAAGGCACACACACACACACATATACATTTTCTTTTTTTCCCGAATATTTATTTATCTAGTAATTTAATTACTGGAAGTCTGAAATGCTGTCCGAAACAATAACATTCAATTGGGCGACGTTGGATGTAACCTGGCAAAATGAGACGAATCTTATCCCCGTTCACGGGAGATCGCATTCTAATCACCATCCAGAAATTTATTCGGGGATTTTGAAAATTTAATAATTCTCTACGTAAAAGCAAAAATAATTCGCATCGCTTGCGTTCGCTCCTGCCAGGGCACAAACACTTTTGCGGTATTCGTAAGCGGACTGAGGAAACGAAATGTCGAAAATGGAGCGCGTGGTGGGATGCACCAAAAAGGGAACCATTCAAATCCTTAAAAAAAAAAAGGGGCAAAAGCAAATAGGATTAAGAAGGGAAAGTAAATAACGAAGAACAGGAAACCAATTGCAAGATATTTAAATTCCCTTTTGACGTTTCTAATCTTCCGCCTTTTCTTAGGCGGCGGTTCATTAGTTTAGTTTCTTGGTAAGACCGCAACTTGCACAAATGCGGAAAAGCGGAAGCGCAGAAGGAAAATCCCGCTTTTTTCCCTCCCCCCCCCCTCTCCCCTTTGCCGTTTCCTCAAAGATCGGATTTTCCCATGAGGAAGCCCTCGAACCGGCTCAGCAACTGTGAATTAGATGAATTTCAATTTACCACTCGAAGAACCGTCGGGAAAAGGCTTAAGCGAACGGTGCCAAAAGGCCCGGCAGGGTAAAGGGGAAAGGTTTTTTTTGAAAACGAAACCCCTTTCTTCGGATCGGGGTTGAATATGAAAGTGTTAGGGTCACTCTGAAGTAAAGGACAATGTGGGCGTTTTGATTTATTCTAGTTTGCATGTTAAATGCAAGACGTTCTTCTCCCCATGGGTAAATCCGTTTTCGGCATTTGGGCAGCATGAGCCCACGGTTTCATCCTATGCTGAAGCGGAAACACAATGGACCGGTAGTTATTAATGACATCATTTCATACAGATATAAGTGTCAACGAAACTTGTTAGACATATATCTCGGGAGGGAGACTGGGAAGGGTTTTAAAGCTCGAGAACTCCTTTTTCATCCGTGTTAGGGAATGTTATAATAACCGCGAAAAGGGCAGCTAACCCAAGTAAATATATTGGCAAAAGCTCTTCTGGCGCTCTTTAACTAAATTCTCTTAGTAATCATTCAATTAACGACTCTTCAAGATGAATAAAGGGTTCGAAGCAAGATTGTATAAACTTTCAGGCACCAATTGAGGGATATGCAATATTTGGACGACCGATAAGACATTACCGGAGAAAACAATTTTTTTTTCACGTTTTAGACAACAACAAAAGCTAAAAGCAGAAAAAACTCGATACGGTTTAGTTCAAAACCATCGTGGTATTAATAATATTAGTCGACATAAATTCATTATAAAAAATTCTTGAAGGGTCAACAATGACATTTCAGCTGTATTTCAATATTTATATATGTAAAATAACCGACGTAGAATTGTAAAGTGAAAATGTATAATAAAAAATATTTATATTTTAGAAATTATTTCGAAAAAAAAAATATATGCATGATGAGAGTCGATTATGAATAAGTCTAAACACATTAAACCCCAGAGGTATGGTATCAAACCTTTGGGTCCTGAATCTTTAGTACTTTTAAAACAGAATTTTAAAATTTTGTAATTATTAACCGCTAGCGGGTTAACTCACACCCATTGCTTGGTGTGGGACCCAAAACAGAGACGAGCTTAGTAAGGAATTAATGTCGAAAATGAATTAATTACGAAGTTTGGAGCAAAATAGATAAGCCCATGGATAGAAACGTAAATACCAGATCCAACTCCTGTTACGTGAAGGGACACCTATGATAGTTCATGATGTTGCGAAAAAAAAGTCACTGTGTGCAATAACATTGATATCAATCGAAAATCAATATTTATTTAAGTGATCTGCATGCACATAATAACATAAAAAAAATCTGAGTAACTTTTTTTAGACTAACATTCCTTTTTTTACCGCATTATCCGAGACACATTAATCACTTTCATCCAAACCATACAGTTCCAAATTTTTTTTTCCTTATTCGAAATTATTTACCAACGAACGAATGTAAAAAGTAAAATTTCGCATCCATATTATTTCGAAATATAAAATGCATGTCGCAGATATTTTCACAAGGTCCTGAAGCATATACAAGCGACAGTTCATAAGTAAACACAATTTCGATCATGAAATAATTTTCGTCCCGCATACAGCAGGTTCAGATGAACGAGTTGGCTCCTCCACTTTTTAAAATTGCTAGCTTTTTCCAATTTGTATGAAAAAGTATCTTCGTACCCTTAAAGCTTAGAACAGTAACCTAAAAAAATGACCTAAACCGGTTTAAAAGATATTTCATTATCATCAATTTCGGTTGTAACTTAATCTTACTTATAACGTCATTTTGAGTTACTTATTAAATAAAACTATTTTTTGCATGTAAATTGCTAAAACCAGTGGCCATAATCTAACGCTTCAAGTGTTCATTTATATTGATTTCATGATGTACTGACGCTTATTTTCCATACTTTGAGTTTTTGGATGGTGGTATTACGTCAAAAAATCTAAAATTTCTAACACCTTTAAAGGAGCTCGCTAAAATACGTATTCGAAAAAAATTATTTTTTATGCAAAACAAGATAATTAAGCCATCAAAACTCAATTATCTGTAATATTACATAAAAATTTTATACATAAATAATTCAAAAAAATAGATTTAAATTCCGAAGGCGTTTTTATTATTCTTAATTATAAATCGGCTTCGATTATAGATGATCTCATAGCCGAACGTTCGAATAGAAAGAAGTCATAATTTTCGGACTTTTTCCCGCTATTTTTCCGATCGAAAGTATAATTAACGCTCCACTGAATGAACAATATAATTATCAGAAATCTTTCCAGATATAATTTTCAACATCTTTATTCACATTGCCCGGCCCTACTCTTGTAGATTGCCTCTTTCGAATGGACATTTTGTCATATAATATAAAATGTGAACTAGTGGTTATATAAATATGTTAAAGTGGTTGATAAGAGGTACATCTTTCTGATATATATCAAAGAACCGCATTACATAAAAAGGAGATTTCAAATTGAACTTTTTATAATATGAAGATTGTTTAACAAAAAAGGTAAAAAATATATACAGGTATAATATAACACTGTTACTCATTAATCGAACTACTAAATAAACATAATTTAACCAGATGTAGAATATAATTATCCAATTATCTAAATTCAAAAATTACGATTAGCTTGAAATGTTTATAATAAAATAACGCAACTCAATTAATACGTGCTAAAATTTGTATTGCAGAAGGCTCATATATATATATAGAAAAAAATTTTTTACAGAAGAAATATGAAATAAAATTTAAGAATCCTGAAAGCTGTTTTGTAGCGCAATAAAGAACGTTGGAAATGTCCAAGCATCATACATTTTTTTAATTCAAAAAAATAAAAGTTACTTTAAAACTAATATGATTGCAGCCAGGATTATAAACAAATAATTCTTTTTTACACATACCTCGAAACAGTAAAAAAGAAATACAATCACTCTAAAAAATATAAATAGTGAGTGCATTCCGCACTAACAAAAGATTGTGTAGGATAAAGTAAAAAAGTTTATTGGAATCGAAAAGCCAGAGAAAAAACAGGGACGTTTTACTTAAGCTGTTTCATTTTAAAACCATAAATAAAAATACGAATCTATTAACATTTGTAACCAAATTTCAACCGGATAATTTGCTTCTCTTCAACTTTGGTGCAACTGGCAATAACGTTCTTGTACAGAAAATAATAGGCATCGGTTAAGATCTAAGTTGTACGCGTGCATCCATTCTTAAAGGTTCCTTATAATTATAATTGGAAGGCAATAACTTAAGGGATGACGATCAAATCCTTAGTAATAAGTGCACCGAACTCTAATGCAAGCGTTAATTTTTACCCGGTTGTAAATAAAAATAATATATTTTCACCTTAAATTGTTGTTTTTTCTTTATCAGGTCACTAAAGCTGAATGATATGACAGAGATGTATAAAAAAAATAATCTAACGTCGCACTTGATATGCTTTCTTCCTATATAAAAGGCAGAGTCAAAAGGGAGAAGAATCCATTTCAAAGATCTCATTATTATTCCAAAGCTGAAATTTGATAATTATTTTCATCAATGGTATCCCGATGTATGTGACTCTTTGCCGGGTGGAATGGGAGAGGATTAAAAGGTTAAGGAAACTACTAACCGGAAAACCTTTTCCATTGTAATTAAATGAAACTTCCATATCACGTATTTAGCGGTCGGCGGAAGAGCGAAGGCAGAAGGCTAATGAATTGTGTGACCTTTAACTGCTCCTTACGATGGTCGCCTTTCGTAACGAGGACCAACGGGGAGTGGAATGTATAGCGGAGGCATTCACGATCCCTATCGCGGAGGGATTCATCGAAATGCACATTACAACGAATATAAATTTCAAATTTTCCGCCGCAAGTAAGGAACCCAAAGTTATGGTGATCTCAAATAAGCAGTCAACCATTAATTTCGATCTAAGGAAATCTTGAAATTGAGCATATGCAATTAATTTTTGTGTTAAACTCGTCCGAACCTCACCGTAATATTATATACGTGTAAAACTTTCGTGTATATATATGTATATATATCACGCCTTGCTGTGCAATAAGACGTTTAACGAAATTCAAGGTGAAAAACAAACATTTTTATAGCTTTTCATCATGGGAATTTTTCTTCAGTCACTCAATCCTACAATCGGAAATCAATTTATAACGTGAAATAATACGAAAACGGGAATGACTGCCAACGCAGAAGGATGAAGAATCCGGAAAAGGCAATGAAATGAAATGCAAAAGTTTTCAAAGTCTATTCCAAAACCATAAAAGGGAGATAAAAACAAAAAGCATAGTTTTATATGACACTCTTATGGCCTTTCGACAATCTAGAAATTGTTGTTTGCTTTAAGTAAATGGGAGAGACTCTTTGAATGCTGCCAAGATGAAAAACTTTTTCTCCCGGGCCTCCCAATTGGACGGCCCCCGTTCGATTAACTTTTCCCTCTTGATCATCACTTTCCTTCGGCACATGAGCGATAAGTTCGAGCCCATATAAACTTTTTGACTGGCATTCGCTTTGGGGCAATCTCACCTAAACCAATAAAAGCAATCGAGCACATAATCCGCCTCTATTCATCAATAACTATCAACGTACCACATCGTTATCCGGCAACGCTGAAAAATGGGAAAGTGCCACGACTTTCGGCCGATGCAATTATGGAAGACCTGCTGTCGCGGCACCTGCCTGCCCGCCAACAATCAAAAATCACAAAACTTTTTCGATGTATTTATTTAGGACCGAAAGTGGTTTTTGCAACTGTGTGAAAAAATAAAATCTTCACGTCGAAAAGTTCGATCTTTTCAATGAATTTTTACACCTTCCTCAATGCAAAGGAAAGATCAATTCGATTACCGCATCCAAAGAAGCTGTACATTTAATTAAATAAAGATCCCGGTATATCATGTGTAACGAGGAACGAGAGCCAAAGCTTTTGCTCCGGCAAATGAAATCATAAATTCCGAAATGGCGAGGAACAGTTCGAATTCAATTACATAAAATGTTTTAAACCGGTTACCCTAAAGCGAAACATAATTTTTTGCTAATCCCTCTGATGTTTTGCGTGTATGTTTTATGCGGATGTTTTGCCCACCAAACCGGCTGAAAGGGAGCAAAATGGTAATCCAAATAGGATGGAAATAATTACAAATAGAAAATCTAGGTCTGCCGTAAATCATAGAAGCTAAATTAAATAACACTGCAGAAGGGGGGAAGGGAATTGCCCGACCGAATCCCTCTTTGGCTTCCGTCAGACAATGGTTGAACACTGCTGAATCGGCAATTAAAAGGAAACATTTGTCCATTGACAATTAAGCGATACACGTTGCGAAATTGTTTCGTGATGGAAGATTCTCGTGTCGGAGAACATGCCGAGCAATGTTTTTTTTTTTTGCTTTCTCAGGTTTGTTCTGATTGACGGCGAAAAAAAAATGTAGGAACATCGCACATCGCGCACATAATTCCCAAACGCAATGATATTATGCCAGTTAGATCGATCTGCAGATGCAATTTTTCGTCTTCCATTGCTGACGGGTGCCGCAAATAATTTTCTCTTTCAATCGGGTCCGAGGCCTGACTCTTTGACTGCGCATAAGGAATTAAACGAAATCAATTGTTGGTGAATTATTAATTGCTATTTTCACAAAACCTGCCAGAGAACTTTCAGCAACAACGACGATTTGGACAAGACCAATTTGCATTTAACATTTTACCTCGTACAAGACCGAGATAAAATAACTGCCTGATGTGATTTAATATGGTGACAGCACCCGTCTTTAATTTTTTTTTGTTGAAATTCTAATTTTAACGTAAGAAATACTCGTGTTTCGTTGAGCGTGATTGGCCGCTTGAGAAAACCTTGTGTTCTTGCATGTGTGTTCCACGCTGAAGCCTTGTCAATTGTTAAAGTTGAAATCGGAGGTTGCAGATTGGTGAAGGAGCGATGAGAAAAGGGAATAGAGGCGAATAAAGGAAAAATTTTCGGAATACTTTCGAAATGGTAACGCCGGCATAATCGCAAACGAACAGGTCGCGAAGCAATGAAAGCTCATACGCAGAAATAAACAAAGAAAGTGTTGCAAATGCTTTTGCTTAAGGCTCTCTGACCGTCGGCGCTTTTCCTAGGCGAGGTTAAGACCGAAGTGAAGGTTCACATAGAAATAATCGACCGTGAGACAGGAGAATAATTGTAAGCTTTGCACCTTGGACCTTAATGATGATTTAACTTCTTATTATTTTACGTCTCAGTATTTTTGTACCAAAGGAAATCATTCATCGACGTCGTCGTACACGCAAACCTTAATTTAGGCAGGAGAAAAAAAAAAAAAAAAAAAAAAAAAAAAAATCGATCGTTTCTTCCATACAGAAATATAAGATTCAGAATTGACCTTTAAAACTTAAAAATTTAACTTCAGAAACCGGTTATCTGAAATTCTTCATAATTCCTAAACCAATAAATCTGTCCGACTCAGAGAAATTTAGTATTTAATGTGACTTTACGACAGATGCATATCTCAAATATTTAAAACTCTTCCGCAATAAATAGTTTAGTCTCATCACTGTTTGACGAACAGATTAGAGGTTACTCTAAATATAGAAAGATCAAAATATAAAGATCGCACGCTTCGAGAGACAATTTTCCGACATAACTGGACGCGTAGTATCAGTGAGGAACTGGCGAGTTCAAATGTTCTCCTCAGATAATCGATTCCCTCCAAAATGTACTAAAAACTCACCGATCGAGGTGGTGAGACTTCCACTTTCATCAAACCTAACCCTCAACTCTTGATCTGACGGATAAAAAGATGTCAAGATTTCCCATTCTCTGGTGCTAAGGGGAGAAAACCTGAAAAGGAAAACAAAAACAAATAAATGCACTCGTCTGTGGCATGATTCGGGACCGGGGGGGGCAAAAAAAAAGCGCGGAAAACATGCACTTGGCCGCATCCCTGGAAAACGCTTTTCGGTTTTTTGCAACCAGCTTTTCCAGCGTAGAATTTTAACGAGGCAACTCGTACTATCGGATTCTTCCCGGGTATCTCGGCCTCGGTCACCTTCCGGAAGAAAGGGAGGGGGAGGGAAACGGAGAAAGGCAGGAAAAGCACCCACATCGCTGAAGACGATGGAAAATGCGAACTTTCGGCAGCAAAAACGAGTGGAAATTTAACGAGACGCCTAAGATGGCGGAGAACGGAAAAAGCTCCGGAGCTTCGAATCGGGTCATCTTACGCATCGCTCCTCAGATGTAAATTCTAAAATTTTCCCGGACAAAAACTTGCATTTTCGGAGCAGCTCGATGCCGGGACCGGCTCCTTTTTTTTTTTTCTCCATCCCAAAGCTCCGAAGCGACGTAAAAAAACCGAAAGAGAAGCTTCCAGCAGCAGAGCGTCAGGTAAAATATACCGTTTTTTTTCGCTTCGGCGCCATTTTCCAGGCACCGAAGCCGAAGATTTCCAAACCCTCCTTTCTTCCCCCCACCCCCTCCCCGATTCTCTCGCCGCAAATCATCTCCTGCGCGGATATGACGAACCCGGCTCAATGAAAAACCAAAAGTCGCGGCTCGGCGCTAAAGCTTTTGGACGACGCAAACTTTTTTTCCGGTGTTCCGGTCAAGCGTCGAATTCCAAAAAAACCGTTTCCGCAAGCGGGCGAATTCGCAGGAGGAGCAAAACAATAAAAGCGTCGCGGATTTTGAGGAATTCATCAAAGTTTCAGATTTTTCGAATGGCCGGAGCCGAAAAAAAGTTCAAAATTTTCCTTTCTCTTCCCGCTCCCCAACCCTCCCCCCGGGGGGGGGGATTTTAAATATATCACTCGGCTTCGGGGCGAACTCGGGCAAAAAGGGAAAATCGCCCTGGACTGCACGCGAAAATCCCAATAGCATTTAAATTATCTCCCGAAGTTGGCACAACTCTTTCCTATTAATGTCTCAATTAAACACGTCCTGACCCCAAAGCTCGTATAATAAACCTCGAGTTGTTCGCCCTTCCTCCCGTGACTCCCAATATCCAGAGTCCCGAACTCGTGTTAAACGACCCGGGGAAAATTTTATTTAAATACTTTTCCTTGAGAAAAAAAAAAAAAGGAACCTCCCTTGTCCCGGGCATAATGATTCGTAAATGACGTTTTTTATCCCCCATTTCCCGATCCTCCTTTTGTTTTCCAACGGGAAAATCTTCATTTCGCGGAATTTCTCCACCAAAAAAGGGAGAACGGTAAGGGAGGGGGAGAGAAAGCTGCGAGGGGAGGAAAAATCTCGGGGGTTTCTTCCCCTCTTCAAAATGGCAAACTGATCCAGTTTCTCAGCGCGAGGAGCGGAAAAAAAAAAAAAAATTATCTTCGGTTAGCGTTACCTATCAATGTCCACTTCCGGATCGAACAGCAGCAAACTGTGTGCTTCGCACAGCAGGGAGGAAACGAGTTCGTCGCTTCGAGGAGCATCCAACATTGTTTTACGCTGCGCAGATCTGGAATAGAAAAAACAACCAGTGAGGACTTTTTTTTTTTTTTTTTTTTTTTACAAAGGTGCCAACCGTGGCGAGAAAGTGTCATTCGACAAAATCCCTGAAAATTTTTATTATTTTGCATGTAAACGGGAAAGGCTGGGGGCCTTTCTTTAAAATACGGCGCTCTAAATGGGGGGGGGGGATCCGCCGAGAATCCTTATGTGGAAAAATAGGAATCGAATGAAAAAAAGAAACAAAGGACAATTGTGACTCGAGTCAAAGAGAACAATGACGGAAAAGGTTTTTGACTTTTTCTTTATCCGCCAACCCTCTCCCCCCAACCCCGTCACTTGAAAGGGATGATTAATTACAGGACTTATTGATATCAACAGCAGCTCCGGAGGATGCGAACGGTTTAAGCAGTGTTATTTTCTCACAGGACCGGAAAACGCCCCCTACCAGAGCTTCCGCAAAACGAAAAAAATTTTCCCGCAAAGGGATCCGTCTCGTCTCCCTCCCCAGGAGGTGGAGGGGAGGGACCGAACGGGCCAGCTAAGGAACGAGGGCGAAAGTAATTAAAAGACGGAGGGCTGGAATTTTCCCCCTTTCCCCTACCCTCGGGAGAGGGGCAGCAGTTTGGGGGCCCCCCCGGCAGCAGGCCGAGGAAATTGTCAAGTAGGTGGAAGAAGAAGAAGAAGAAGACGGAGTAAGACGTACAAGAGATGGGATGAAAAGCAATCCGGTTGAATCTGAGGTAGATGGATGGCCGGCTAATGATGGAACTCACCCTCTGACGTGTATCCGCCGCCCCCTCCCCCGGAACCCCGCTTCCGCCTTCGCTCCTGAGCCGTGACTGATGGAGCATCAGCCTCACGACTTGCCAATGACACATCCTAAGAAAAATATTTTTTTTATCTGTCTTCGCTAGACTTTTTAATAAAAAATGACCTTTTTTTTTATCTGTTAGATAAGTGCCGCAGGAAGATGGCGGTGAGAACATCATTTGACGGGGGTGGGGGTCGGGAGGAAAAGGGGTGGTGCCCTGACTGAAGGCGAGAGCGAAAATGATGGGTTTTTAAAAGAGATTTTCCTTCTCCTTCCGGCTGAACAGTCATAACGAAGGGTGCCCGGCCTTCTATTGAAATTTATCATTCGAACCTTTCCTTGGGGCACTCGTAATGGTATGATGTATAAAGCGAGCGATAAATCTCCGGGAAGCAGCGGCGACCGCTGACTTTAACGACAGCCTTTCCGAGTTTCCTCCATTCCCAAACACTCGTCCCCCCCCCCCATAAACCTCCCCAAAAATGCATCGCGAGCAAGGGAAAATTTCCCATATTAAAAAAAAAAAAAACCCTCTAATTAAAAACTCTGTAAAAGAATCGAAGATGCCGTGCAGGAACGACAGAAAGGTGAATCGCTTGGCAAATGCAAATATGACTTTTTGTAATTAAAAACGGGGGGGGGGGTGAGGGGAAAAAATAAATAAATAAATGAAAACGGATCGAAACAAATGATCTCATATGAAGGAGGTCTATTTACACATCTTCACATCCCTTGATATAATTTTTTTTTTTTTTAAAAAAAAAAAAAAGGTTAAACTCCAGGGAAAAGGTTCCAATTAATAAAAACAAGGGATGAAAGGATGAGAAGCCCTGACGGAGTGAAATTAAAAGAAAGAAATTAAGGCAGTGGCGTCGGCTGCTTGCAGCGGCCGCGCGGAGGAGAGGAAGGTGCAGTGGCGAAATAAATGCCGATGCCCGGACAATCCGGATTTGCCGGGAAGATAAGCTTCGCCCGGCGGAAGGTGGAAAGGAAAGACGTGCCGGAAAACAAATTCGGATGTCGGCGACGAAGGACCAACCTCGAAAAAAAAAAAAAAAGAAAAAATCAAAAGCAGGACTCACAACTTCGAACCTGAAAACGTGCTCCGGCAGGCTTGAATTCCCGAAACCTCCCGAACTTTCCACGTGCCGGAACCTGTGGCCTCGTTCGTTTTCCTGTCGGAAAAACCCGCCACCTCGGTTATGACGTCGCCCGCTCCCCCCCCCGCTCGTGTTAAACGACTAAAAGCGTATTTTTGTAATTTTACAACCTAACCGACAATCGAATCCGCGCAAACTTCCGCGTTATTTTTAAAATAACTGGGACTTAGCATAAATTATGTGGAACTTGTATTTAAAAAAAAAAAAAAAAGTGTAACCTTTAATATTTTTCATAACTTTTTGTTGTATGTAAATAAAAATTCTTATATTATTGCTAAGATACAAGTCGTCATTTTTTTCTTTTAAATTCCATTTCTTTTTCGCTTTTATATCTTCATCAGCAATTTCCTAATATGTTTTTTGACGTGGTTAACAGCGATTCGTGTGCTCTTCGGTCGGAGATCTCTTAAACATTACGTGGATTGTTTTTAACGGTCTAATAAAAAATTCAAAAAACAATAATAATTTACCGACCCCTCGAAAAATTTATTAATATTCAATGAAAAGAAATTATTTATATATACAGAATGTGGTTAAAATGAATAAATTTTCCTTTTTCTTCTTTTTTTCTACCATCGACATTCCGAACCGAACTTTTCCGCTGTTTACCGTAATTGCGCTTCGCTGCATCTCGCTTTTTCGATTTGCGGATCGGTGATTTTCATTTAAACCGGTTAATTTTCCGTCGGCAGCGGCCAACCCCTCGCGGGCCCTCAGCGGGTTCGTCACGTTTTAAGAGGGTTTTTCCTGACCGGCTAACAAGTGCAGTCGTGTTTTCGAAATGTGACAAAACAAAGAAAAGCGGTTACGGGAAGAGATAAATACAAGTCGTTATAAATCAAATCCCGCGGGAGGGAGGTGGCGGCGTCCGAGGTGGGAGGAAAAAGGGAAAGCATAAATCATGGAATGGCCCTGGAGTCGTCCGAGAGTGGACTTCGCATCTGCTGCGGAAGCGGAAATCGTAATAAAAACTGTGAATTATTACCCCGGGGAAAGGTTGGCTGTCAATAACATCGTAGGTTGCCACGCCGGTCGTCCCCCGATCCCGCCACGGGAAACGGACGGAGGGCAGCCCGCAGAAAACCGCGAGGAACCCGGGTCGAATCGGCCTGCAGGAGTCGCTCGATTGCCGTGCCGCTTTTCCGCCGACAACCAACGCGACGGAAATCAAAAACTTATTCCTCCGCACGGTGCCTGGAGTCGTCCTGCGGTCGATGGACCGTTCCTGGGCCGCGCCGGGACGCGAGCCGTTTCGCCTGGACGAGCTCTTACCCACCCCCCACCCCCGTTCCTGAGTTGCTGCCGGGGGTTTTAATTACGAAGATCGAACCCATTCCGCCTCCGCCGCCTCGCTCCATCCCTGGAAGGGAAAAGCAATTTCGAGCTCCGCAGGAATGCCTCTGTCGGTTTCTTATCCCAAATTTATTAAGAATCGCTTCCCGTTCCGCCGATTTCCGGGACAGCTGCCGGCAACCTCCTTTTTACGTTACCTGAACGCGCCGCATTCTCCGTACCTTTCCGCGGCACGACCGCTGTTGCGATTGCGTCGGGGATGTAAAAATAAATTTGCGAAATAAATTCTTATTGAAAACCTTTAAAATGCCTTCCGTCATCTACATGCGACGCAAAAAAGCTTCTTAACCCTTTCCCCCGTCCCTTACAATTCGAATAATGCTTTTTCCCATAAAACATCCCTTGAATGGGAGCTTTCTTCTTGACAAATAATATTATTAAAATGTACCCGTTCATAAAGGAGACTTTAATAGAGCACCCCAGCCCTATGTCGAAAGCTTTCACAGGATTAAATGCAAAAAACAAGCTTTTTTTCTCAAAAATCGAATTCGCACCCCTAAATGTCACAGCACAACAGTCTGTTTCATTTGTAATGAATCCGATTAGGAGAAAAATTAACTTGATGCAATCTTTCATGTAGCAAGCAATCACACCAATTCTGAGGGAAACATATAATCGATATATATATAGCAGTAATATATATATATATATTACACAGCCCATTACAAACACACCGATTGCTCAAATGGAAAATCCGAAACCGTTCCTCCTTAGTTATCGAACACGCTCCCAAAATCTGTGCCAAAAATTAGATGTTGGATAACTGGTTGTCAAGCAAAAACTCTCAATATAAATTAAGAATATACTCTTATTTTATCTATATGTGTATTTTTTTTAAATGCTTTTGAGAGAGAGAAAAAATCGCTTCTCCTTGCATAACGAGATTTTTCGGCCGTGCCGTCCATTCTGCGACAAAAAATAATATTCATGTACACCGAATTTTATTTTTCCCTCCTTTCGGATGTCACATCAATAATTTTCACCTCGACGTGCCGGCCTCCCTTTCCGCCTTATGTTAAGGCTTCAGGCATCTCAAAAAGCCGCACGCCCGGATCGCCTCAATAAAATTGACCGACAGCATACCGCAATGCCGGATCATTGCATCGCGAAAGCATCCGAAATGATTTTCTCGAAAGCAGCTTTCGGACGTGCCAGGTCCCCGTTCGCCGTTCGCGGGGCTGCCGGGATATCCTTCGGACCGGGGAGACGCGTACAATTCTCGGATAATAAAATCAAATTGCTGTTGTCAATTCGGAAAACCGAATAACGAGAGTAATTTTTTTTTATTAAGAGCCGGAATAAGATGCATTTGAAATTGGTAAAATCAACGTTGGGTTTGCTCTCTCGCGTATCCTTCGGCTGCTCGGGATAATGGAGGGCGTTGTCGTCGCCGGGTATCCAACCCAATTTGTAGCACCGAAATTAATTTTAATCGCATAATAATCGACAAATGAGATACATGCTCTTCGCATAGTCATTTGTTGTAGCATCCATACGAAAAATTAAGAAAGCAATGATGTTTGTTTCGGGTATAATTTTGGGGGTGGCGCGCACGTTTTTAAATTGATTGCGAGTTTTTTAATTGTGGCACATTTAAAAAAAGGAGGACTATTCAAATATAAGGAAAAGCTAAAGATTTCGATGCAATAAAATGCGATTTACAGCGTCGTTTTCGTTTTGCTGCCAACATTTATATTATTTGATCCTTTTTTGATGCGGTAAAGGGGAGAAAACCGCATTATTTTTGTTTTTTATTTATTTATTTATTTTTTTTTAACGCGGTTTTCCCCGTAACGCACCCGCTGCGTAAAAAGAGGTTCGACTGCAAATTGTCCCGCTGCCGTTTCTAAGCGTCTCTGAAGCTTTTTAACCGCAGGAGATTCGAATTCAGGAAGGCTATGAGTGGGACGACTCAACCGTGCGGTTAAAAACACTCTCTTCTTTTCTTTAGGAAGATGCATCTCGACATCATGTGGATAAGTCGCGCCGAGAAATTATCACGTTGAATGAAAAAATGTGCAGGGACAGACATCCAAAGAAAAGGCCACGCATCTTTCTTCTGCGAAGAGTGCAACTTTGGGGGGGTGACACACGTAATAACCCAACAGTCAAAACAGCCTAGACCTTTCTCTTTGATGTGAAAAAGCGTTCTCTCCATTCATTTTTACAAGTCAACAAAATCCTTTCTCCGGCAATTTCCGGTCTGGTTGCAACCGTATATACTGTAGATTCTGAATATACAAGACGCACGAGAATCAAGAAAGTGAACTGTTCGCTCAAGTGACTCGTCCGCGTGAATCATTAAATTCCTATTTGTACTTTGACTAATTCTTGTTATACAGTCGCAAGTAACATAGATATACAGTATTACGGATTCACCATGAGTGTTTATGTTTTCAACAATGATATCGAACACCATGATCCTTTTTTTTAAGCGTTATCAGAGATTGAACATGGCCGCAGGAAGGATGCATTAAAGTAAAGGGAGGAAAGGGGTTGAATTTTTTTCCGTCGGAAATATTTAGACTAGGTCAGTGGAGAAGGAAGAAAATTTTGGAGGACGAAGGGAATACTGGCGAAAGGTGGATGGAAGTAAGGGTAAAGGGAAAAGGCCAGGGGGGGGCGGTGGATAGAAAAAAAACCTGACAAAAACAACATGACATGAAAAACTATTCCCTTTTTTTTGTTAATATATCAAAGGGATGTTGGAATTTTTTGCGATAAACGCTAAGGCTAATTTTTTGTTGGTGAAAAGGGGATGAAAAAGAGAAAGAAGAAAAGGAAGAAAAAAAAATGGGGAAAAGATCATCAGTCTGGGAGTCTGGAGGGTTCCAGCGACAGATTTCGACTCGGAGAAGTTTTTCCACAAGGAGAAACTTTCCACACATCACGAGTGCACTTAAAATCCCGGCCTCTCGAACAATTAAAAAAAGGAAGCCGACTTTCGTCTGGAAATTTCCCTTTTTCTTTTTCATTTTCCTTTTCTTCTTTCCTTTTTTTTCGGCGAGGCCGGAAATATGCAAAAGTTTGCGGAGCGAATTCGACCGCCATTTTCCGCTTCGATCCCCGCAACGACTTCGGGAAAAGGGAATCCGACGGCGCGACTTTCGGATTTTCCAGCTACCCTTCGAGCCCCGCCGACCGCAGAGTGAAAAATTATTTGGAGCGACAGTTTTTCAGTTTTCCTCGAGGACTTGTTTCCAAATGAAAACCGGCGGGGATAGAAAAACGTCATGATGGAACAGCAGAAAAGTTATAACGAAACTTAACATGACGATAAAAAAAAAACGCAAATAAAAACATAACACTGACAAATCGGATAAAAAATTGTTTGAGATACAAAAAATATATTTTTTAATGTCTGAATTTAATAGAACCGATTTTTACATTAATATATATATATATATAAAATTTCCCCATATACCGATCGATTACTCTTTCATCCTTGCAAATTTTCAGATTATTTAGCGACCGAAGTTATTTATTATCCGATTTCTTATCATTTGTACGTGTAAATTATTGTCAAATAATATAAATATTTAGTTTAAATTATTTTTAATTAAACTTTATTTTATTTTTCTAATCTTTTCTATCCGATATTAATAGTTCTGATTTATGGGATTGGCGGTATTTGGGGCACGTCTTAATCACCCCATACAGTGACATGAGGAAAAAGCTGCCGTCGTCAGTTTTTTCCGTTTCCCTAATGGAAAGGTCGCCCTTGGATGGTTTGGGATATTTTTGCTTTTCTATAAAAAAATATCCGGTTCCTGGCTTCGAAATCCTTAAACGGGTGCACTCCAATCGCTTTTCCCACTTATGGAAAATTGTACTCTGCGCTATATGTACACCATATAAATATTACAAGTTGCCACTTTTTATTTCCTTTTTTTTGCTTCCAATATCGGGAAATCCTGAAAAAGTTTACTTACGATTTTAATGCATTTATGTTCTTTTTTTTATGTTTCACTTTACAATGGTTTTATAATGTTTCCTTTCTTTCAGAATTCCGGTAAACAATCCCTACTTCACATGCATCGTAAATCACTTTTACTGTCGAGGTTTCAACTATCTTATCAATTCACTCGAATTCTTCAAAATATTTTGCATATAACATCTAGTGTGTTTGGATAATAAATTTTCTTTAGGAGGCCGATTTCTAACTGGTTTAAATTTACAAAGTACTATTTCATATAATAATAATATATGTATTATGGTATACATGGATTTGGTTAAAACAGAGGTCGCTAACCTTCGGCTCCAGTAATAATCTAACAATGCATATACACAGAGCAATCTATAATAAATGTTCTTACATTAACGAATCTGAAAGCGAGGAATATAAGAACATCCATGGCAATTCACACCAGTGACCATTTCTTTGCAAAGATTTTTAAAAATTAAACATTTATAAATTTATTCAACGTGAGCTTGAAGCTAAAATAGAATTATTTTCCTTATATCCGCCAAAAGCATTTCCAACTTTCATCGTTTAATTTCATTTCCTCCGGCGAATGCTTTATTTTCGCCCGGGATATTTTGCCACACCACAAACTTTTCCTAACAAGTATCAATTGTTCCTTTTTTGTTAACTTCCGCGTGTAGGTGAACAAAATGTCATTGAAGCTATTATATTGCTAGCCTTAATATTGGCGTTTGCGGACGGCATGAATATTATTTCATGACTTGACCACCATCTACAACACGCTGGCGACTCCTGCTTTGGAATATAAATCGGAATTTTGAAAAATCCGACTCCGCAAATGATCCTAAAACAAAGTGACGTGAAACGCACCTACAAAACTCCAAAATCGCGCTCCGTTCTTTTTCGCAAGCTTGCTTGAAAATCTCAGAACACTCATACGTTTCATTCAGAGTCGGATTAATGCCATGAAGGTTCATCAAGTTTTGGTTTGACATCGGTTTTGATAGACGATAAAATCACGTTAACGCCCTTTTAACTTCTCTTTTATCTTTCTTATGAGACAGATTATTATAAACTTAACCAAAGCATTTCAAATTAATTAAAATAATTTTTTCTTGTGAGTAAACGTCTTCCCCTGATGAACAAACGAGGAAAACCGAATTTATAAACTTACCGAATGTATTTTCTCCATTTCGCCAAAAAACTTGAATCTATAAGGTAGCTTTGATCTTCGTTGATTAACTGATCACAAGTCTGCTTCTTCTCAAATAAATCTTTCAGCATTTCCTTTTCTTTCATTGCATTTTTCCGAACGTTATCGCGATATTCCTTATCTTGACTCGCCAAATTCTAAAAAATTTAAAGTAAAATCGATTCAAGAAGTTTTCCATCGTAATCTGAAACTTTTTGAAAACGACTTCATATTTTTTTTTTTTTACCTGACACAATGCGCACGGAGAATGGTCCCTTTGGAAGGATTTAGTATTTGGAAAATAATTTAAAAAAATATCCCATACCGTTTTCGATACTAATTTACGATCGTTTTCTTCTACCGTCAAATCACCTGCAATTAAATCATGAGATCTTTTAAAATGAAATTCCGTCCTTTTTTCTTGTTTTAATTCATACAGCTCCATTCTTCATACCGTGAGGGCATATAATATCGTCATTAAATGATTCGTTAATTTCTTGATCATAATTATTTTTAAAACTATCCACGGCGTTTTCTACGTCACTTGCATCTTTTTTGCTATCTTCGTTTCCGCTTCCGTCCTTTATAATATTATTTGCATCTGTGTCCTCTTCGTCTTCCACATTGTCTTCGTCGAGTTCATCAAGAACGTAACTAGTCCATCTTTTCAAAGTCCTTTTCCCCACCCAATAGGCTGTGTGATGCCTGAAAATTTTTTTTAAGGTTTTATGTATGTATACATACGTACATACAATGAAAAATTAGATATTCAAATAACTTAAATGCAATGCAAATAAAGAGCTTTTCATACCGCTCTATTACGTTTTTCATTAATCCGAGAAGCGATTTCGAATCCCTTGAAAGTTGCAATTGAATTTTTACCACTCTCGCCTTATTTTCTACGCACATTCGACATAGAGAATCGCTTTTTAACCTGGGTCCTCCGCTAAATTTGTCATACAGAAAATCTGCTGCCTTCGTCGAAATCACCTTATACAATTCGCTTTTGTTCACGTTTAATTTACCATGCTTACATATTATATTTGAATTGTCTATAATGGTGTTTACGTTTTTAATTACTGATTTTAATGAATCAAAATTTATAAATTCGTAATCGTTTGATTCCAGATCAGGAACAATTGTTTCCGAAATTGTCTTCACCATGTTCTGCGTATCGATTCTGCTGTTAATTTCCATTAGCTTAAAAAAAAATTTTTTTTAAATTTTTTTCTTAAATAACAATAGCCATAGAATTTATGTTATGGCGAATTTGTAACTGAATCAAGAGTAATTGCCAGGTTAATAGAATTGAAACATTTTATGGAAAGTAAGTTTCCTAAGCCTCCTTTATGAAGTACTTTGAAATCGTAAAGTTCTGGAGTAAGTCAGACGATGTCTCATTAACTTGCAATTAAACTAATGAAATACTTTTATAAATGCAATGATTGACCACACGGAAAATATTAAACCGTCAAAAATCATGCAGAACGACATAAAAACTAATCCATGCTCCCTTTTCGTGGAATGAATATTTTCCTTGCAAATTTTTCATTTTTTTGAATTTCCATATTTTGTTATCGTAACAGAGAACACACGAAGTCGGAGGATTTATTGTATATCATAAACTAATCCCACTTTGCGTTTATTCAATTCCAGACTCACCTGAGAGTTACAGCTTTTCCTAATATCGCGTCTGGACCGTAAAATGGCTCTCTTCAAATACTCCGGCAGCATTTTCCAGTGGATCTCATCTAAGCTATTCTTAAATTCTATTTTTTCTTCAAGATCGCTATCACTGTTTTCTTTTAATGCCTTTTCATAATCTTCCTTACATTCTTTTCCAAAAACATTTTCGTCCTTCTTTTCCTTCGACTCATTCCTATCGGGCGCAACTCTATCTCGTAGTTCGGCGCTTTCACCCATTTTCATGTTTACATTTTTGCGCTGAATATCTCTTTCCTTTTTGTTCAAAATGTTCGGTTCGTCGATGAGTGACTCTTTGAGTTCAGCACTGTTTTCACCAGAACTGGTTACATCGCAATTTTTATCGTAATTTATTTCTTTCACAGATTTTTTTGATTCGTCGTAAACATTCGATTTTCGCAGTCGCAGATAATTTAAAATTTTTCGATCGAAAACGAAATAAACGTCACCAAATTCGTTAGCAAACTTCGAGCTAGTCAATTTTTTCCATAAAAATTTATTCGTATCATTTAACGGTTTCACCGAACTGAACTCCACATTAGATTCACTCGCTCTAATATCCGCCAACCAATTCAGTATCAAAAAATCTATCTCCTTGTGATCTTCCAGTTCATTTGATGAAAGTTCTTTGCTTTTTTCAAAGAAACATATTTTTCTATTTTTTTCCATTTTATCCTTCTCCGACAAAGGATTAGTATTGGAGCCGCTCAATAAATCCCCATTATTGTTTCCGTTAAGTTCTTTAATTCTGTAGTCAAGTGCTTCGCTTTGCACGTCCGTTCCAAAATTAGATTCCGAATACTGACAATTAGCTGAAATAAAATATAAAATAAATAAATTCCCTTTATCGTTGAAAAGCAATGGGCAGGAGAAAAAATTATTTTTTCTTTTCGTATTTACAAATTAAAAACGCTAAATGAATATGGGTTTCCGAGTCAGGAATAAAATTTATTTTTACATATCCATATAATTTACAAGTTATATGTTCCATACTCTAAAAGAAATTGAATGTCGCAACTGCAACTCGTTTAACATTGACTTACTAATGAGGAACACTTACCTTTAACATCATTAGTGACATCGGCAAATGAATCGACAGCTCCATTTTCGCTCGTACTTATTAAGATATTAGAATTATTGACATTATTATCTGAATGCGATTCTTTTCTGTTATTATCTACACAAAGTTTAATTTTTTCATTTTCTTTCGCATGCCTTAAATTTCTCCCCAGAGGTTTAACGTTCTCTTTTGTGTCTTCCGAATGTGACTTAACCTGAATATGATGTTCACGACCGTATTTTTGATTGGAAGCGTTCAAAGCATTGTTTACATCATCGTTATCTGTAGATGATACCTTTTCTTCGCTTGAGGAGACCGTTGCTGGAAGCGATTCGACTTTATTTATTCTCCTATAAACCAGCATGTAAACGGAGGATGACGAGCGAAATCCCTTTAGTTTAGGACCACAAGATTTCCTCTCTGTAAATTAGATACAGAAATTTTAAATATCGGAGTTGACGCAAGTATAATGGAAATGTTTAAAATTTTGAATATTTTTGTAAATTTCAATTAATAACTATCGATATTAATAAGAAATTAATTAAAAACAAATATTTAGGGAAATTTTTCCCTGTACATAACGTGCTGACATGACTCATCAGGTGTCAGAGCAAAGTTCTTTATAATTCGTTATTTGTCGAGAATTTTGATTTATTCATTTGAAATCAATTGTTGGCATACCTGATGGATCCGTCAGCAATCTATATAAGGACAAAAAATTTTAAAAATGTAGTTCAATGAGAGTCAACCACTGTTCTTGTTTCATCTCTTATGTATCATCTCTGACTCTTCCAGGAAGTGCCTGGAAAGTACGGACAATACCTAAAATTTTAACGGCCGAAGAATCATATCATATAATTACTGAGGTACTATCAAATGCCTATATTTGCTTTGATAAATAAATTAAAATTGTTTAATGGCTCATGTTGTATTTTCTTGAGGCACAAAAGCTATCATCTTTCACATGAACTTCTTTGAAGCATAAAAATGCAATTACCTGCAATAGGAATTAAATTTTCTTCACTTGCAAGATTTAGTTGTTTTTCCTTTTTAACGTTTATGTCATCAAAAACATGCCAACCTTCAGCAGTATTTATATGAGCTAAAAATATAAAGACAAATAATTTAATCATTTGTATAGTGTAATAATTTATGAAATTATACAAATATTTATGAACTGACCGTAATAATGACCAGAATAAGCAGTCGATCCACCGTGCATCAACACAGCAATCAATTTGTAATTAATTGTATTCGGAGGCACCGCTACATACGGGGACATATCGAGAGTGTCCGAAAATTGAATGGTTGAATGAATTTTTCGTCGAGTGCCAAAATTAGAATCAATCTCATAACGTAATAATTGCAACTGGAGTACAGGGGGAAGTTCCTGAAGTCTTATTCTCGTTAACGCATTATGTTTTTCTTCACAATTTGAGCAAAAGTACTTATTGTCACCAGTTAAAGACTCTTCGCCGAGAAAATCTAATAAGGATCAAAAACAGAGTTTTTTTACTATGAAATATGCCCTAACATACTCAATTTATAAAATAGGAAAAAAATCTCAAAACGGCAATTTATTTGAGAAAAAAAATTACCTATCAAAGAATCTAAAATTGAATTGCAATTCTTTACTTTAAGTTCTAATTCATAAAAATAGCTCTGTCTCTCAGAATCATTAGAGCAATTGCAGCAGGTGGTTACATATGAATATTCTCCTCTAAATTGTTCCTGTATTATTCGTCGCGTTTTATTATTACTTGATGATTGAAATGATTCTTCAAGTGTTTGCATATATAACTTATTGAATTCCTAAAAAAAATTATACATAAAACAATGGCAAGTAACAAATAATAAGTAATAGATACTATTCTGGAGGGAATAATAAATACTTGGGCATCTTGTTGTAACTCAACATCAATACTTAGACTTCTGCAAAATGCTTCAGGATCACAATATTTGGTTAGACCAAATTGCATCTCACAAAATAAATACTGCAAATGAGCTATACTTGATAATGGTTCATAATTATTTAATTCAGCTGGTCTGTCATGGACTTCCATTTGCTTTGCAAGTTCTTGCTTGTCTTCTAATGCATTCCAGTTGTACACTGCTTCCCTAAAATTTATAGCAAATGACAAAGCATTTTATTTAAAAAATTATAGTTCTTAACAAAGCTAAATGAAACAAATTAACAATGAAATTTTAAAATTTCAAATTATTTTTGAGTTTATATCAAATTCAAATTAAAAACTGAAATATGAAAATTATGCACAAACCTAAATGGTATATTATGAAACCACAACTGCAAAAGACTGTTAATGTAACATGTATTGCCTAAATTTTTTAAACCAACATGGGTCCCAGGTACTCTTAATGTACTGGAAATGTAATTTTCTAACTCTGCATCTTTATCAATAGTTTGATTGAATAACTGCTCACCAAAACCTGATAAACAGTTTGGATTCAACTTACAATTTTTTCTGAAATTAAAAAGTTTTCATTTGTTAGCATAATTGCATTACAAAAAAAGAATTTATACAAAAAAAAATCATCATACCTGCATGTATTCGGTTTATGCTGTTTACTGTTAAGCCTGTAAGCAGTTTTTATATCTCCATCTGACACAGCTCCAGGAACATAGTCTTCAGCCCAACCCCAAATAATACGATCAATACGCTCTCTCTTCTTTGACATTATTTTATAATTTCATATTCACTACAATAACAAAATGATTTTTGCATTTCTAAGGAATACTGAACAAAAAAATTGTTATATGTTGTGATTATATTAATATATGTAATTTATAACTGCTAAAAATTTTAAAGTGCCTTAATAGTGCTTCAAAATGAAGCTAATTTTATTGTTCACATTTCCTCAAAAATGGAAATGTTTTTTAAATCATCATGTGTGATACTGAAATTTCATTCATATAATTTTTTTAAACATTTACACATTTTAAATGCATCAATTTTTAAAATAAATATTAATTTTATCAACTTTGTAAATTAATACAACTCAGTTTCAGTTTTAAAACATAAAAATGATATAGGTAAATAACGTATGAGGATGCATAATGATTCACAATTGAAACACAGGCAGAAACGTCAGATGAAAATGGTTTAAAGATGCAACGTTGGCATCGAAGTTGGGAATTAAATAAAACGAGAGGAATGGGTAGAAATGAAAGGTACAGGTTAAATAATCATTAACGCAAATTGGCTTTACCACGAATCGATGAGAGGGTAATGTAGTGTTTTTTTTAAATTTTCTTTAAGATATAATTTCAAAAGAATTAGTGAATTAAAATGTTTGTGACTTGACATGCGCAGCATTATAACAAACGTGACAGCTACACAAATAGCTGAGGCACTGCTTCTTCAAAATTAATAATAATGTCCCTCTTCGCTTTCAGCCAAAGGAGTATGCATTTAAAAACTAAAAAACCAAAAAACTGCGGTTATCTATTACATTGCTAAAGTAAAAATGAAATATAAAAATTTGGCGGTATATCCCTTATATTTAACTTACGTAAAGAGCTTAATATGTGGTTAGATGATTTCGAATTAAAACCTTCAATTTTTTCTTTCAACGCATATGAACGTTATAAATATTTTAGTGAAACCGAGTTTACGTTTACATGAAAAGTTGCGATTTAAAACGGTATAAAAAAAGTAAATAAACTCATTACAACTTCGAGCAACATTTTATGAATGGCCACCAGAAAAAGAACCACGTCGGTCGTGGCCGCAGAAGCAGTGAGAAAAAAGGAGGGAAATAATTTTTGAAATTACACCTTTTACATATTCCTTAAATCGCTTATGCAATTTTCGATATTTTGAAACCAAATGTTTCTTAAGGAAAAAAATAAGAGAAATTTAATAAGAATATAAAATTCAAATTATTTAGTCCGTCTCGCAAGGTTTGGAATCTGCCAATTTTTAATATAATTTTCACTAATACTTTGAAGTAATAATTATTGATTTTGCATCATTTTGCATCGATGTATGTGATGGCAGCTACTTGCTTCGGATAAAGTTTAATTAAATTTTTACAACTTTAGTATTGAGCTTCTGAAAGAGTGCAGCGAAAACCGAAATTTTTAATCATTTGATAGTCAAATATTTTGAGCATAGGAAAATAATTATTATACAGTCCGCGCGAAAGGTCCGGAAATGTTCAGGTAAATAATCTGACGTAATGCCATAAATGTTCTTTAATTTTACTAAAAAAAAGTTAAGCTTTTTTGAATGCTTCTCTTTTTAACGATAACATTAAGATCGCGAGTCTCGTCAATTTTCTTAATTATAGAAAAACTATGCGGTGAATCCTAAAAGAAAAAGCGAAAAATTATTGTTTACTCAACATCACGGAAAAATTGCGAGCTTTCCGAAACAGCAGCATTAATTTAAAAAAAAAAAAAAACCAACTTATTTTTATTGATGCATCGGGGCGCCATTTTCCATTGTCCATTCAAATGATACGTAGTTTAAACACGAATTTTTTTTTCTAGCTAATTCCGGCGAATACGAGCGGAACGCAAAATGCGAAGGATTCCTTTCAGCTCAAAAATTTCGCCTCAAGTTTTTTTTATCCCGCTCCCCCGCTCCCTTCGCCGAAGAGTAAATTTCCAACGCGACATTTATAAAATAATCAAAAGATAAACAAATCCGAGCGCGAGTCGGCCATTTGTTCTCTTTTGCAGCATTCAGAAATCGATGATTTCCGTACCGTGACGTCAAGCAATTCGATCGCCTTTTTCTTCAATGGTGGAAAACGACAAGTTCAAAGGTTTTGTAGATAACAATTATCAGTAAAAATCGTTTGCATATCAGCGAGGAAAGTAAATAAATAAACGAGTAAATAAATAAAAATAAAAGGAAAAGAACATGCTTACCTTGTTAAAACAATCTATCGCTTTTAATTTTCAGAGGTAAGAAAATTTCTTTCGATTCGTTCTTGAAATGTTTCACGTTTTCTTTTTTTTTTTTCTTTCCCTTCATTTTTTTTCCGTCTCCGAAACGCCTCTACGCCATCATCGCGATCGGTGATGCAGAAATCCGTCCTCGCTTTTTCCTTTTTCCCGATCTGGGGCAAGTTTTGACTTTGGCATTTTAGAGTGATTTTTTTCCCCTTTTTCCTCTCCCTTCACGTGATTATTATTGTTTTTGCGTTCTTCGATTTCTCCAATCGCGGGAATTGATGCGCGATTTGTAATCGTAGTAAATGTTATCAAAGATATTATTATTATTATTATTATAGTTGATGTTATTAAAGTCATTTCACGCCTGATAATAACTGAGTAGTGAAATCGTTAATAAAATCAAACATGTGGCTCATTGATTTTTTTTTTTTGCTTCTCAATAAAGAAAGTTAAGAGGTCAGCTTTTTTATCAGAGATTTATTTTGAGTTTTTGTGTGCATTTTGTGCTGTGTGATCACACAAAGAGAGAAAATGAGAAAGAGAGATAGATGCATCAGCTGATGGGATAAATATAATTGCTATATTTTCATATTTTTAGATGCAAATTGCTTGACCTCAAGAATTTTTTTAAATGGACTCTAACAACATATGTTTTTGAATTTATTTGTTAAAAAATCTTTCTTTGTTATTGAACTCATTTATTTTTTATTAATTTTTTTTTTAAATTTGACATTGTATATTTATGCCTGTGGGAAAGAAGAAAAAAAAATCTGAGATTTAATTTTTTAGTAACAGGCAATGACTTTTCTTCCATTCACATGCATTGCCATTTAGATAGTGAATTAATTTTTAGCATTTATCGGCACTAATCATGACCTTTATCAGAATATTTCATTATGCATTTAGCTGCCTCAAATGGAAGTGGCATTGTTAAAATGAATTAATTGGAAATTTAATATTGTTGAAGGCATTAATTTAAATTTTTTGCTCTAATGAAAATTAATAATTGTTTAAATTAAATTATTTTTTATTAATAAATAAGAAAGGAAAATATTCATATATATATATATATATATATATCAGATTTAACAGTTATACTGTTTGGTTTTTCAAAAGCAGAGGAAATTGATCACAATATATCTTATTATGTTTGATACATAAATCTGCTGCTATTGAAACAAAAAAAGATTTTCTTTTATATAATATATCATTTCCATGGTGATATATTATAAAAAAATAACTCATTATATTTTATGCCATTATAAGTTCACATATTTCAGTATGTTTGAAACAGCCATTGATGTTGAATGTATAACTCTCATTTGAATAATGAGTTTTTATGCTTATTATTAAAAAATTGCTATTAATATTAATGTTTTCATAAATCATTTCTTTATTATATAACAGAAAATTAGTTTCAAAAGTAAAATTATATTACCATTATTAGATATGTAAATGGAATATGAATTTGTCAGTGCTAAAATATCCAAGGATTACTATTCTTTTGAATGTTTGCATGTTTTTGATGAAATTTTTTGTTTTAATTAATGTCTTAAAATAAAAATTCTACAGAGAAGTAAAAGTAAAGGTAAGAAATTTTTATGTGTACATTTATATTTGTATAATTGAAGAAGCAAGTTTATAGTTTTTTTATGGAAGTAAAGAAAATATATACATATTTATAAAAATTAAATATAAGTAATAATTTATTAATATGTCTGATTTATATTTGACAATGTTTATTTCAAGATAATTGTAATTATACATGTATAATATATACTATTTTTACAATTTAATGAGTATGAACTTCAATTTCTAAAAATAACTTTATAATTATAGCACATTTTACGTTAATTAAATTTAAAAAATGCAGATATGAGCGAAAATTTATTTTATTTTTAAAATATGCATAGTATCACTTTTGTAAATGTGTGTGGGCGTGTGCATTTATATACATACATACAAATATTGATATACACAATATATTTTAAATTTACTATCATGCTATGAATGAGTGTTTTTTATTATTATGTATTACATAAAGATTTTTAAGATTTGACATTTAATTGTGTTTAATTACCATTTGTATATTAGTTATATGAGTATACAAATGTATTATATAGGGAGATAACGGTCTATTAAAACGTCAGATTAAATGGTTTGTCAGTTTGAATTTTCGACTTTCCCAGTTGTCAATTTTCACCTTTTAGAAATGAACAGCCGGAAGTCGCCATTCTTTTGCTTGCCTCCTCCACCGCCCTCTTTTTTTAAAGCGACTTAAAAATCACATTGGTGATGCTAGAACTCAAATGGTAAATTGTTGTCGTCAAAAATTTATTTTTAATCTCGGTTCTGTTCTTTTCGTTTTCAAACATAAAACGATCTCGAGGATGAGGAATGACCTCACGTTGAAAACTCGAAAGTTATCCGAAAGCAGTGCGCCATTTGCCTGTGCCATCTGCTTGCCAAATGGCATCGAATCCGAGAGTTTAAAATAACAGTTTTTTGCATCCTCTGCCACTTTTTCGATAACCCTTCAACACATTTTGTCATCCCAATTTGTGATTTAATCGATTTTATTATTTTTATTTCGCCGACATCTGTATTGGCGAGAACTGAAGTTTTCGATCGCTTTCAGATGCGGAGTCAGATGTCTGGGAACTGTTATAAGAAGGCCTTGCTTCGACGATTTCACCGTGCAGAATGAGCCGCTTTTGGGTTGGTATCTCACGTGTTTCCCTGTCAACGCCTCTCTCGGAGAGACGCAAATCAAAACAATTTCGCATTTGCTTCAGGTTACTTGGAAGGATCAAAAGAAAGAGCCGACTTAGAGCACGCCTTAAACAAATTATCGAATGCGTGCGAGGATGTTCCAATAGTCATCGGAACTTCGGAGTTAAGGACGAACCAAGTCCGATATCAGGTTATGCCGCACGAACACAGGTGCAAAATTGCGAAGTTTTATTATGCGGACAAAGTAAGTCTCTTGCTTCGGTTGCAAACGGGGTCTTCGAAGCCTTATGCCGAAAGGTGAAGAAAAGGCCGCGGGTAAAAATTTTCTCTGTGCTTAATTTTTCAGGACACAATTCAAAAGGCGATCGACGTTTCCGTGCAAGCACAAAGAGATTGGGAGTGCGTGCCCATTGAAGAAAGGATAAAAATCTGGCATAAGGCGGCCCATCTCATGTCAACGAAGTACAGGCAGGAACTGAATGCGGCCACGATGCTTGGACAGGCGAAGACAGTTATACAGGCGGAAATCGACTCCGCAGCAGAACTTATAGATTTCTTCAGGTGATTTATGTGTAGAACAAAAAGCAAAGAATAAAAAATCTTGCATATATTGCCTCAAAATAACGAACAACAAGTTATATCTGTTTGAAATTTCTAGGCAACATTCTCTTAAAGTTTTTCCACTTGCTTAATTAATCTTTGTTTTTAAAAAGTAACATTTCATAAGTATATTCAGGCAGTTTTTGTTAGAATTTGATATAACTGCCATGATACCAGAAATATTTTAATTTTCATGTTAAATTTTTTTTTATCACATATTTATTTTTTTCAAACTAATGAATACTCCTTTTCCTTATTGCGAAGATTAGATTTTGGATTAACCAATTGCAAATTATATAAATTATTTGAATAAGTTTGTTAATTTCATTATGATATCAGTTTTAATGAATTGGTAACATATGAAGTGGCTTGTAGTCAAATCAACAAACCGTTGGAGCCCACTTGAATGAAGAGATTATTTGGCAATATGAAAAGGAAAGAAAGTCAATTTATTTTTGAAAAGATTGGAAAAAATAGTTTTCCTGCCACATAGTTTTGAGAGACTGATTATCATTATTTTTTATTTCCCCGATTAGCGAATACATTGTTTATTTGCCGCCCATCGCAGGCAACGTGCTAATGACTCATTTAATTTGTTGTTAGTAGTTTAAACATAGCGATTTCACCTTCGGAAATATTTAGCTGTCGTAAAAGTGCCGCTCATGTAAAGAATGTACCCAAATATTAAAGGTCGATGTTTAAAAAAGTTTGAAAGCTTCGATATAAATTTATTTTTATTAATGCAAAAAAAAAATTTTCAAGTCATACATTTTTTAATACATTTTAAATTAGTTGTCACGATTGTGTTCATTAAATTGATCAACATTGGCGATATCGTGGCTTGCGATGATGGCTTCTTGTTTGGTCATTTTAATGAATAAAAATTAATTGCTCCAAAAGACTGCGGTATAAAATGATGCACGTAATAATTCACGTGGAATAAAATGTGTTTTGTTCGACATGTGCTTTAGGCTCGTGCTAAAAAAGAATTATTTTCCTTATATCCGCCAAAGCATTTCCAACTTTCATCGTTTAATTTCATTTCCTCCGGCGAATGTTTTGTTTTCGCCCGGAATATTTTGCCACTCACTTACTTTCCCTAACAAATATCAATTGTTCCTTTTTTGTTAACCTCTAGGTGTAGTTGAACAAAATTTCATTACAGCTGTTCCGTATATATATATATATATCCTATATATCCTGTATATATAGGACGAATTATATATATATAATTCGTTAAATTATATATATATATATATAATTCGTCCAGTTTAGTCGGCCACACAAATGAAAGTCCTCAATCGTTTCTCGAATTTATGATGCTAAATCTTTTTTTCAGGTTTAACGCTTATTTTGCAAAGGAACTGTTGAAATATCAACCGATTAGCGAAAATCCAAACGTAACATTGAATTCCATGAGATACAGGGGTATTGATGGGTTTATAGCAGCCATTTCCCCATTCAATTTCACGGCGATTGGCGGAAATCTGGCGTATACACCCGCTTTGATGGTGGGTACAATTCCCTTTTGATCGACAGCTCATTTTAATGGTTGTTAGATAATGTTTCTTTTAACGTGAAAAATTGTTTTTTAAGGGCAATGGCGTGATTTGGAAACCCTCGGACACGGCCGTTCTATCCAATTGGATTATATTCAAAATTTGCCGCGAGGCTGGGGTTCCTCCCGGCGTGGTTAACTTCGTGCCAGCCGACGGACCCGTTTTCGGGGAAGTCATCACTGCCAGCCCAGATTTGGGAGGTATCAACTTCACGGGATCTGTACCGTAAGTTAAGCTTGGCGTTTCCAACGGGTGGAAAACGATTCTGAGAGATTGAATTTTTAAAAATGTTATTTCTTTTATTGCAGCACGTTCAACTGGTTATGGACGCAAGTGGGTAAGAACATAAATAAGTACAGAAATTTTCCACGGTTAATAGGAGAGTGCGGTGGTAAAAATTATCACTTCATTCATCCAACGGCGGATATTAATTCCGTCGTGAACGGGACAATACGATCCGCTTTCGAGTTTTGCGGGCAGAAATGTTCCGCCTGCAGTCGTTTGTACGTGCCGGAATCCCTGTGGCCCTCGGTAATTTCATTTCCGATGTTCGAAAAGGTAGAGAGGCAGCCGGGGCACTTCATCCGTTGATGCGAAAATTTTATGTTCTCAGATTAAGTGCGGCATGATTGACGTTTTGAAAGATCTGCAAGTGGGTGACCCGACGGATTACAAGTCGTTCATGTCTGCTGTTATTGATAAAAAGGCCTACGATAGGATTAAGAATTGGATCGATTACGCTAAGGACAGTTGCAATTTGGAAATTATAACCGGAGGCAAATGTGACGAAAGGTAACTTAATTTCTGCGAAGAAGCGGGTAAAAATGTTTCTCACAAAACGAAATAGGCCGCCACCCGCTGGAAATTTTCCTCTCATTGCAGTAAAGGATACTTTATCGAACCGACAATAATTGAGACGAAAGATCCGAAGGATAAAATAATGAAGGAGGAAATATTCGGCCCCGTGTTAACCGCCTACGTATATAAGGATGGAGATCTGGAAAACGCAATGAAATTGGTCTCGGAAACAGTTCCTTATGCCTTAACCGGCGCTGTATTCTCTACAGATGAGTAAGTTGAGAGATGAATTTTCCTCTTTTCCAAAACGATATTTTTCCTATAACTTTTTTGTTTGAATTCCAGGCAATTCCTTATGTGCGCGCAGGAATATTTCAAACAAACTGCCGGTAATTTTTACATCAACGATAAATCCACGGGATCCGTGGTCGGTCAGCAACCTTTCGGAGGTGCTCGTTTGTCAGGTAACTTCGACGTTAATTTACAAAATTTTTCGACTTTACAAAGGAAGTTCGCTCACTTTGAACATTTACACATGCACATTCCGTGATTTGAATTGCACAAGAAAAAAATATAAAAAAACGGAGTGTATCGATTTAAAAATGTTGTTTTTTATTTCGAAATTGTCGCACTCTTCGAAATAACAAATTAATTAGAAAGAATTTTGTTAAAGTTGAGTTTTTGTAGCATCACGTTATTGAGCCGTTGGTTGAATGAGTGACATAAATCAATCCAAAGGAAAAATTATAAAAATCTTCCTTCAAACGTCGACGTTTTTATTTACTCCACATGTTGATCTTGGCCCGCAGCTCTTGGTATACATGATGCGCCTTACTTTACTTAGTAACGTTTGATTTTTAACAGCTATAATTAAAACTGATATATTACACACATTCAAGAAATTCGGAAAGGCTGGTCCTTTTATATGTTAATGAAGAAGTCTGTAATGTTAACGAAAGCAACATATTTTAAAACATGAAATTGTCGGACAATGAATTCATCCATACCTTAATAAAGTTATTGCCGATGCAATATGGGAAATAATTGTAATGTTTTTACAATATAAATTAGAAAAAGATAATTTTGCCGAGCACTCCCTATGGTCTAGTATAAATGAGGTACTTTGAATGGTTTACGAAATAGTTAACAATTAAATTTTTAATTTTTCAATTTTAACTTTCTGCTAATTGCATATAAATACATATAATTTTTATATATTTTTTACATATATTTTAATTTTTTCCAAAACAAAAAATACAACATTTCTTATAATTATTCATATATACTAACTTGTTTTTCTGTCTTTGTCTAATATCTTTTTTTGCCTTTTAAAGTTTATTATTATTTTAAATAATATATTTTTTGTACATGTCTGTTCGTATTCCATAAGGAAGGACATAAATTGGACGTAAAACTGAATAAAAATTGTTGATATTATAATTTAAATGATTATGCGTCCGGTGGTAAGGAAAACAACGTTTTACCGAACTCAAAAATATCGCGTCAAATTTGCGATTTTCATTACCTGAATTTGGTTCCAGATTGGTGATTGCAATCTGTGCATATGTATGAATTCACTCAGCTTTCCACGCCCGCAATTCACACATCTCACGCCCGAAAGAGGAGTGACTTTGAATTAATCATTTCGCCTTTTTTTCAGGTACAAACGACAAAGCCGGAGGCCCCCATTACGTTTTGCGATGGGCTAACCCGCAGTCAATAAAAGAAACCTTCTGTCCTCTCACAGAAGTCAAATACCCGTACATGAAATGAAGGATTGGAGAAGAATGATTCAAAGTCTTAAGAGAGAAAATAAAATAATTTTTTTTTTTTTTTTTAACCAAAACAAAAGCAGAATCAGTATTTTCTTTAACACGACAGAAGATTTAAACAAAAAAATAAATTAATAAGAAAATGAGTGAATAAAATAACAAAACAAAAAAAGGCAAGGTGATTACAAAGTATTTTTTGATTATTTTAAAGCGAAATAGTTGAAAATTGAAAATGAAATTGAATATTTGAGCTCTAGTCATGTCTTAACAAAAGTATTGATTCGGTCTCACTTTTAAATGAGTGCATTTTCTTTTAAAGCTGCTTTCGGTCGGCTGTAATTATTATTATTAATTATTATTATTATTATTACTACCACTACTACTATTATACCCTCGGCGTACATAAACCCAAGAATATGTAACAGTATTATTATTTGGCTTTGATTTTTTTGCACTTTTTTAAAAGTATTGAATCGAGTGATGTTTATCGAATGCTAAAATGTAAGCTTATATCATCGTCTTTTCTTCTGCATCTTATAAGCCTTACATTGTCCAGAGTTGGCCTTATTTTGTGCTTCCACGGATATAACTTAAAAAATCGCATTTAATTTTTTTTATTTTTTTGTCATCATTCGGTTTGATCCTTTGCCAAATTGATCTTCAGGTTTCCTTGTCAATATATCGACTTTTCAATCGTGGGATTGGGCATCCAGTTCCCGAGATCATAAAAAGAAGAACATGAAAGAAAATGAGAATCATAAAAGTATTTTCTTCAGTTGAGTGCATTATTCTTGTATGCAATTCCAAAATTTATACAGTAATCGAAATTGTTGAATTTTGTTGATGTTGAGATGGTAAATGACGTAAAGTTAAAGTGGTTTGTTTAATATTCATTGTTTTTCGTCTCTGTCTCTCTGTGTTTCTCTCTTTCTCTTTCTTTTTGCTTAAATTATTTCGATGTGGTCTTTCGTCATGGCACCATAATGATGAAGAAGAACATAGGTAAACATTCGCGTCTTTTTTTTGGCTCACTTTCAAGGTGGGAACTGTCGTTTGGTTTAAAAAAAGTCATTTCTTAACTTCTTCCACCAGAAAATTAAAAAGAGAAAAAAATTGATATTTCAGAGGGTTATCACCTCAGAATCTGCTTCTCATCCTTTCTCAATTTGGTAAAATTTAATGATAATCAAAATCAGATAAGAAATTTGAAAATTTACATTGGTTTCTGTTAATTATTACAAAAAATATTTTAATATTTTACAGTGAATAAGAAAAGACTATTTTTTTATAATAATCGCATCGGTCATTAATAGCTTTGATTGATTTGATTGATTTTTTTCTATGGTTCTGTTGACTCTTATAATATTAATGTAAACAAGAGTTGATATTTAATATTAAAGGTAGATTAAAAATTTTCGCTTTGGAACTTTTTTATTACAATAAAATTATTTAAACTCATTGATGCTTGCTCCTTTTAATTTCTCGATATTTGCATTTATGTCGTTTAAAATATACATATATCTGTGTGTATATTTATAGTGATATTCGGTTAATCTTTTCATTCAAAATCAATGTAAGTTTTCATGTGAAATGATCAATTTATTTATTATTGTGAATCATTTTTCTTTGTTTTAAGAATATATGGAATAATTTTTATTTATTTTTATTATTACTGTTATTGTTATTATTTTATTTTCTGTTTTAGTTTCGTTTTTTAATGCGAGGAAAAAAAGTTTCGTGCCTCTGGATCAATTTTGTATTTCAGTGGCAGCCGTAAAATTAAGACATAAATAATTATAATTTTGATTCACGATTGACATTCTGTTCAAAAAAGTAAAAGGGTCTCATCACCGAATTTTTATTTTTAACTTTGTTCTGTAAATTAAATGGCAAAATTTGTCGCTCAAAAAAAGTAAATAAATAAAAGTGCAAGCTTCGCAAATGGATTGTGAGTGCAACTTTGAAAGGATTTGGGTAAAATTCTTTAAAAATGTTTATGGTTTAGTTCTAAAAATCATTATTATTATTATTATTATTATTATTATTATTATTATTATTATTACTGTAATTGTTTATTTAAAGAGGCAAAGAAAGTATCAATTTAATTCAGTGTCATTGCTCAAATGCTTAATTTATTTGGAAAAGTTTTGAATGGGAAAATTTTTGCGATCAGCAACAATATTCGTAAATGTAACTCATAAAAAAACTAAATTTCATGAAGACAAGACTTAAAAAAGTAAACAAAGAATGTTCTGGAGTTACGCCATCAGAAAAAAATATGCTTAACAAGGTGCCTGAATCGGAAAAAACAATAATCGTCTCAGATGAATTAAAATAATGGCCATGTCATAATATATGAAAATATTTCTGTATTAATATGTGTAAATTCTATTTTCCGATTAAAAAAAAAAAAAAAAAAGTTATTAGCAATGATACCGGCATTTAGTATTAACCATGTCTTTTATTAATGAAACCATGTTCAGTGTACTTATTTATATCAAACGACAATTTTTTTTTTTTTTGGTAAATATTTTTGTAAACGGCTAGAGACTAATGATTAAATTTTTATTAAAAGAAACTTATCTGTGATACTGAACAGATAATAAATAAAGAATTTAAAAACGGCGGAAAAAGAAAAAGAAGGAAAAATTAGTTGTGATTTTATACATTTAGACATAGAGGCTTATTAGTTTATTAGGGAAGTAAATATTATGGCATTATAATGACTTTCATGGAGCAGAGGAAGACGAGGAAGACTTTTAAACAAAACATTATTATTACACACAAATAAAAATATAAATTGAGATTTGAAACAAACCATCAGAAAAAAACCAAAATATCTTTGCTTAAATATTTTCAAGAGTAATAAAAGTGATTTGAACCATATGAAAGATGGGAGATATAATTATCAGTTTATATATATATATATGAATATATATTTTTTTTAAGATTTTTATACCTCAGTTCGATGATTGGTGGACCGTAATTGATCTGAGTGCAATTATTTTTTTTTTTCAAAAACCTTCACTTTAAAAGTTTGCAAAAACAAAACCATATTTGATACAATATAAATTAGCATTTCGATTTGTGAATTTCCGCGGCGAAGCAAATATCCTTTTTTATATGTATCAAATATTTCGATGAGGTTTTGAAAAAAAAAACTAAGTGAAGAGCATGAAAACACATTGTGTGATGCTTTTAGAATTTTGAATGTCCGATCAGTCCCAAAGATCCCTCATTCGGTAAATTATTAATTTTCACCCTTTGAACTTGAATTTTTGCTGCATTGTCAGACATAAATGACGGCCGGTTTTCCGTCTGAGCAGCAAAAGAAAAAAAAAAAAAAAATCATTAAAGGAAATTTAAAAACTAATCTCGCGATGTTTCATTCTGCATAGCTTGCCGCCATTTTGTGCAAGTTTTTTTTTTAAAAAAAAAAAAAAAGAATGTGATTATGTGATAAGCGATGCATGGCGGCACCAACGTTATGCGTATGCGACATTGCAACCCGAACAATGGTTTCCGCCTTTCGTCCGGCCCGGTCTTTCTACGCCGGGTCGCGAGGCATTTAAATCGGCGTCAGTCGTGACGCCTGGCACCGAAGGCAGAAAGGGGTTAAAAGTTTCACATCGGATGTGGCGTCGAGAAATTTTCAACGTTTTTTTTCGCATCTTTTTTAGTTTTCCGTCGGGGTGCGGCGGTGTCAAACAGTTAGCCCCCTGAACGTGAAGATGTTTTGCTCGCACATTCTTAAACTGCACATCGGGGTCGGAGATAAATCGTTCGCACGTGCACGAGTTTTCGGGCTCGCTCGCGGGTTCCACGTCAGAATGTGAACATTCACGGGGATCGAAAAACGTGTTTGACATCTCTCGTCTCAAAACTCGCTTAAAATCGTAAATTGGCTTGAAGTTTAGAATCCGGGTAGAGGGAGGGCAAAAAAAAAAAAAAGGAAAAATGGAACGAATCATCCAAATTTGATTTCTTTTCTACTTTTGCTTTTGTTTTGCGCGGATAAGAAATTACGATTGTTATAACAATCCCGCGAAAGGAGGAACCTTTCTGAAAAGGGCGAATTTGTTATTGCAATCGATGTTGTACGGTCATCGAAGTCTTTTCTTCTCCTGCTGCAGGGGATGTAAAATGGAGGAACAGAGTGAAAGAAATAAGGAAAAGAAAAGAAAAACAAACTGACAATAAATGTAAAGTATTTTGTTAGACTTAGAGGAAGAGAATCTTTTTTTTTTTTTTTTAAAAAAAATGGCGGGAAAATTAAATTTTGCCTGCAAGTTACTCCAAACTTGGTAGCCGATACAAATTTACATGTTGTCGAACGACATTGTTGATTAATATTTAAATGTCTTTTAAATGTAAATAGTTGGAAATATAAATGAATGATGAAAGTGACTCGCAGCTTTGTTTCGTCGCCTTAACCTGCTTCCTTATTGCGAATCAGGGATCTGTCGCCGTTATGCGAAAATTTTGTTAAAATCTGACGTGCAATTAAAATTTACTCTCAAAATGTACCTTCTCATGTGCAGCATCGTCTGCATGTCGTTGCTCGTCATTGTTTTATAACTTTATGAGAAACCGAGAAGAAATAAAAAGAAAATATATGTTCTAATCAACGAATCGCGCTGACTTTTTTCATTTTAAGCCCCTAATCACGTTAAATATTTCAAATTGGTTTTTAAGTATAATTTTCGAACCGTGTGAATATCATATAAACTGATTACGAAGAATGACTTACAACAACTGCAATATAATCAGTAATATTAACATATGATCATGTCAGTTACATCTATGTTGCCTTCGACGTAAATGAAAAATGAACATGAAAATTCTACCGCAACTAGCGAGATTTTTTTTTTTTCCGTTTACCCGATATTTATTTTTGCCATATATATATATATATATGTGTGTATGAGACAGCTTGTACGAAGTTACACCCATGTATTTTTATTATCTAAGAGATTTACCGAATTGAGTAACCTGCTTTTAATGTCACGTTTTATAATAACAAATATTAATAACGTGGAAATGAAAATGTCGCAGGAAAAATCCTAAAATGTTTAACATCGGGTATGCTTTTTATGTACCGCGATGCGCGAAGCAAAGAAGAAACATAAAATGCGGTAATTGCTGTTGTGTAACGCCAGGAATGAAAAAGTTTTTCTTTTGACGGAATGACTTTCGGTCCCAACGTTTTGCCCAGGTGCATTAGTACAATAGCTGCTGTACGTATTGCATTATTTTTATCTTTGATCCGTTTCTCTCCCCGGTCTTAGCCTTTACGTGTAACAAACTTTTTATTGGTATAACCAAGCTTCTGAAAGGACTATCAAAAAAAAAAAAAAAAAAAAAAGAAAAAAGAAACAATCATAATAATATAATTTCCATTTACAGAGACGACCTCTTTGTTCAGAGAGACTGCCTTCTTTTATAACTCCTCTATCGATGCCTTAAATCCTTAAATCCGTTTACCACCTCATGCGATGCTTCAGAAAAAGTAAGAAACCATGCCGAGCGTGCAGCAGAAAGGAATAAAAATATCGAATGTAAATCAAAAGTTTCTAAAAATTCCCGTAAATGATAACGTTATTAGTTTTGTCAGAAAAATGAAAATTGTGAAAATTGGCCAGAGGATGAAAAAATGTTGCGATTTAACATTCGGCAATTCCGGTTCAATCTGCGCGGCCCTTTAAATCATTAATTTTTCGGGGTATAACATAACATTAAATTTATCGCTGCGAGGTTTTGCGAGGCTTCTGGAAGACGTATTCGCTATTTAACGAAGACGTTTTTCACGTGCGTTAACAGAAAAAGTCGAGTGTTCAGCATTAAAACGAAGCCTGTACGTGTCAAAAGGTTTCGTTTCGTCTTCGACATTCGCCGGTCGAGAACCGAAACTGCGTCGAAAAATGGCGAAGACAAATGGGTCGCGAGCGAATTACGGCGGGGAATGAAAAAAAAAAGCGTGGGTTTTTTTTTTGACCGTTCTGATCCCAGGTACCGCGGCGTTTGGCGGGAATTTTTCCAGTGACGGGGACAACTTTCGCTCGTACCCGGTGCACGTCATCCACCGCCTTGTCTTGTCCGGTGCTCGCATCCCGATGGAAGTGACGTCGAATGCAAAATTCTGCCTCTTCCGGACGTTCCCGAGCAGCGCATCGAAAACGTCCGATTTTGGCACGTGATGCGCCGAGTTCGGTGATCCTGCGGGAAATTCTGAAAACGGGTACTTCTCTAAACGGACGGAGCCTTTGGAGAAAATTGTCTTCTTCAATTTACTCAGTGCCTTGAACGAAATCGCGGATGAAATTAAACGTATCCGAACGGCATTTATACACGCATATACGTAAATTGTTCGCGTTGCTTTTTATATTGGATTTTATAGCCTGGGCCGACTATATATAAGCTTGTTTGCCTCTAACACATGCGATTGTAATGAAATCTAACGCAAACACCGCTTTCACAGGTTTTTTCTCAATTTTTACCTGCATACATCAGTTATGTTATAACTGGAACACTAACGACATTTAATGCACTTTTGTTTTCCTCTTTAATGCTCGAGCTGATTATTATGGCGCTCCAATCTTGGGAAATACAACGATAAACTCCTCTTAATCTATTGACACTGGCTGTTAACGTGGAAGCCGTTAATTTGACTGCAAAATAGGAACATAATGGAAAGCGGATTATTTTGATTTTTATTTTTTTTTTTTTGCTGTAGACCTCTTTCTTCTGATCCATTCAGATTTCCAAGCATAAATTTCCACGACGGCAATTTTAATGTTTGCTGGACCGATTTAACTTGAACGTCCTTTCTCCCCGCTAACCTCCGAATGAGTTGTCCGTTCGGTTGCGGGTAAAAGGAAGGAATTGTCGTTTTAATAGGCGGGCGGGCAACAAGCGAGAGGCACTTCGCTTACGCTGAGAACAGCAAAATGTGCGTTGCAGCCGAAATTGGTTACTAAATCGCGGACCTTGTTTCGGGGACCCTCCGGCAACCAAATATTTTCCGCCAGTCGCGGAATAGGAAAACAAAGTCCAAAACTGAAACCCAATCGGTGCCACCTCCTGCAGCGCTTTTGAGTGGGTTACGTGGTCGGGGTGCAAACCAAACCAAAGGGGACGAAAATCGTCCTGTACCGTTGGACGAGCCTTTAAACGCGAACAGTCGCGCTCAACTCGGATGCCGAGAAGCGAATGTTAATTTATGAAAGTTAAAATATAAAAGTAATAATCCCGATGTAAACTTGCCCAAAACGTTAATTACTCCGGTAATGATGATAATGCTGTTGGTCGCCTTTTTCCATTCGAAATAAAGGAAATAATATTTTTCAATGCCCCACACAACGGTATGCATATAAAGTTGTATCGCTTTTATTGGTTTATTATTTAAGCAATGTCGAAGAATGTGCAATAACTCCCGTGATTATTGCCGTGAACGTTTTTATTTTTCCTTATTTTGCCGCACCGCCTTGAATGCTAATCTAAGCGTATTACTCTTGCATTCATCCGATTTATAAATCTGTCTCTGCATCTTATCATTGAAAACAATGGCTTAATGGCATTCACATTTATGTAATCTGCTATTTATGTTTGCATAATAAATTCAATTTCATTTAAATTTTCACTTAAAAGGAGAAACCATTTAATTTTCACTTCAAAGCAATCAGTTACTTAACATGAAAGCAATCTAATAGATAGTGATTTGGAAATATCGCCGTAATTTGGGCGATATAAAACATGATTATTAATATACATAAATAATGCAAATGATTAATACGATAGCTTATCTCAGCTAATATTCGCTCTTTGGTCCGTTTGGAAGTGCTTATGTAATTTTTAACTCAAATCTTTTCCCGAAATACTTTTTCTCCGTTGAAAAATAAAAAAAGAAAAAAATAAATAAAGAACATTAACTCCGTGAATGAGTAATGCTGGACCGAAGATTTAATTCCACTATGTTTCGGACAGAATTTATGAAAGTAATAATATTAATATTAATCATTGCGTGAAAGCTTTAAAATTTTTTTTCATTGTCGCCTAAAGTCAAAAATGAAATCGGATTCATAATTCGTGCATTTGACTTATGTAAAGAAAAAAATAATAATAATAAAACGCCATTTATTTTCCTCCCGGCGATTTTTATTGTTATGTCGAAAACAAGGGAGAAAAATTTACCAGCATATAATAAAACCACTTAAAAGAAAAAAAAATTATCGCTAATAATTATAGATATGGTGAAAAAGACAAAATCTGTACCACATGGTTTACAATTAAGATTGTGTTCAATTTCAAAATGATACAAAGATTAAGCATAGCTTCGGATAATCTTACTAACGATAATGAAAGAAGTAAAACTTTAAATAATCGCTCCTTTCTTACTATTAATTTAATTTTTTTTTTTTTTTATATGTAAATTTTAATTTAAAGAAACAAATTGACAACGGAAACAACTTTTGTGATATATTTCAAATTAATTACATTGAAATTATTAATAATAATCCCCTGAACAAAAGATATTCACGCATTTGCAATTTATCTTGACATTTTTCAAATGCATAAAATATTACATTTTAATTGTACAGGATACTGCTTACGTATAAAATCACTATTAATTCTTCGTGGATACATAAAGGGGACAACAAAAAATATATCTCGCACATTAACGACAATTTTTTTTTTAAATTGATCACATGTTCTAAATATTTTGTCGGCACTGCAGTGTAAAGCTCATAATAAATCTATATATATATGCAAATTTGACGCATATAAAATAATTTTTACCCCTGTCTTCAGAATTATTTTCAGGGAATAGTTATAAGTCAAAAAGGTATTTTTGGGATGCCTTAGGAATTGAATAAAAAAAAAAAAAAAAAGAAAAAAAAGGAATGATTCCCCGTGAAAAACCGTATGTGACCCAGTGCAGTGCATTAGGGCAATTTGGGTTTTTCACAGCTTCATATTCGCACATGACAAAGTCTGCGACGCCGTCAGGTTTTATAGTCGCAATCCGTTAACGACCAAAACTGAAGGGCGGGAAAAAAAGAAAAAAAAGCCAATAATAAGCGACGTGCTAATTTCATAGACAGAGAGATTGAAAAGGTACATTCATCGGAAAGTGTTAAAGATGTGGCAGACACAGCGGCTGGAGGAGAGTGAAAAGAGAGGAAAGAATTTCAAATACCAGATTGAAACATGTACAGCTCTAGGACGGCCTTCGATGAAAATCTAAACTTAAATGTGCAATATTAAACAATGTGCGGAGCAATATTAATCAAATGATTAAAATTAATGGTCTTTCAAAATGCTGGTGGTTCATTTGAAATAAGCTAAGTATGGAAGCATTGTTGTATAATTGTTTTTTCTTTTCTTCTTTTAATGATGTTTCATTAAGAAATTAACGCAAATTAAAATTATAATTTTCATTAATTAACTTTTACAATTTTCTTATGTGGCGAATCAAGTGCTGTAACATTTCCCATCTCTCTCTCTCTGTATGTACATCTATCTACATATAATCAATGCAAACACATAACAATTATACATTTCTTTAATTAAGAAAATTGATTATCTAAACGTATATAATGTGCGGTACTGTTTCTTTTATATCGGTTTTCTCTTCTAAAGCCAACTGAACTTACTGAGCCGGGAAAAAAAAAATCCCGAAGATTAAAAATGAAATTCTAATATATATACATATATATATGGATTAAATTTTTTTTTTTCCAAAATTAATTTTTTTCTTATTGCAGGGACGAATGAGCTTGTATTTGCTGTAAGGTACATAAACGGGTATGTAAGGTAAATAGATAATCATGCACTTAATTATTGTTCATTGAAAAATGCCAATGATGTGCCATTACACTAATTCCCCTATTGTTCGAATTTATTTCGTCATCGTTTTTTATGTACTATGTGCACCACACGAAAGTGGCGACTCTTGTGATCCAACATTATGTACGTGTGTGTGTATATATATATATATATATATACACATCTTTTTATTTTGTACGTGAGACGCTCAAGTCTTTTTTCAGGCGACGTTCATTATGTGTACGGCAACTTAAACAACGGGAAACTATCAAGTTGTAATATAAGTTAAATCAATTGGTGAATGGAAGTTTTCCAATACCCAGAGGGAGCGAGACATATTTTCCGGTAGTCTCGTGCGGTGTTCCAACTGATTCGGCCACAGTCATAATGCAAGGACGTTATTTGGAGGTGAAAAATTTAATTATAATTTTTTTTTCTTCCAGTTTCCCGAATGTTAATTAACGCGGGGCGTCTCGTTAATTGATATTAATTGTGATATTTTCGAACGGAGGGGGGAAGGGGGGGAAAAAACAATCTCGGCGTTCGAACCGAATTTAATAGTGCACACGTACATATATGCGATATGTATTTATATGTATAATACTCACGCAAGTATTTTTCTAATTGTTGCGGTGTTCAGTGGAAGAACGCGGCATGTGGCACATCAACTGAGAAATAAAACAAGGCCACTGTCTGCGTATGAAATTTTATCATGAATTCAGTCACGATTTAGATGCGAGGGGTTTTTCTCCGTTTTCTTCCATTTTTGTTTTTTTTTTTTTTTTAACGGAAAAGACGTGTCGCTAACAAATGCAGTAGGATATCGCGAAATCGAGAAACCGGTCGGGCAGTGGGGAAATTTCCGCTTTTTGCCTTTTGGGGGGGGGAAAAAAAGTGAAAAACAACTCGGATCATATGAGAATAATAGGTAAAAGGAAAAAAGAGCAGAAGCCACCACGTACGTTAACCGTTATTGTCACCGTCATTAATTTTTTTTTTTTTTAAAATAATTTCACTTCGTTGGGCTTTGTGCCGCCTTTCGTTTTTTATTTATTTTTATTTACTTATTTTCGTCGCAGCCTGTTTTTCGGCGGTGTGCATTTCCGTTATGCAGAATATTGCAGGCTGATTTGGCGTGGACTTTTTTCCTTTCCTTTTCTTTTTTGTTTTTTCTTTTTCTTTTGCCTCCTTACTCGTTTTTATAAAATTATGTCCCCGTGGAAATAATTTTCATTTTCCTTCACCTCGTGCACCATTTATTTCCGAAGCGAACAGACGGTGGATCACAAATGGGCAAAACGATATCGCATCCGTAACCTAACCTGGTTAACGTCTCATATGTTGACCTGGAAAACAGATTTAATTTGAAACGTTCAAATGATGTTTCGATGTTGCTTCCTGGATTTGGGAACCTTGGAGCGAATCGATTTACAAAAAAAAACGGTACATGAATGTGTGTTTCTATATGAATTGCTAGAAATTTTGTGGAAAAAGAAGATATTAATTTTTTTTTTTTTTAAATAACTCTGGAAGTGAAACGTTATTCAACGATTGTAATCTGTTAGAGTTTTTTAATTATTATTTGCTGGAAAATTTCAGTGATTCCTTTTTTCTTTTGTTTTGTTACATTTGGAAACAATGTACAAAACATGCACTTTTTGTTGCGCATTAAGAGAACTTTCTGACACCATAGTAAATATCAGTTTTTTTTTTTCCTCTCTCTGAAATCTGTTTCACTTAGTGTTATTAATAAAATAATTACGTAAGATTTCTTTGAAATGTCAGGATTTTTATCTGTTCGATGTATATGTATATTGTGCAGTAGATGAGAAGATGAAGGAAGAGAGATGAGAAGCCTAGAAGGAAGCATTTGCTCTTTTATCAGAATGAGCTTAGCAGAAAAAGTAAAGTGGTTTACTGATGGCCATAAAGAAATTAATTTAAGATAAACTTTACATGCATGTAAAGTAAGTCATATTAAGTTTATAATATACTTTTGACAGATTTTTTTTCTTTCATAATATAATTATTTTACAAGGAATTTGGCTTGAATTTTTCATAGTCAATGTCAAATTTTATTTTAACTTTTACTGTGTGGTCTGTTGTTAGTTTTGGGCCTCCTGGTTGATTTAGCCTGTGGGAATGAATGGTGAGTTACTTTTTTCAGTTTGATTTTTTTAAATCTTAACTACTGATGTGAAGTTTTTTTATTTTTTGAGTCAGAATAAACATATAAATTGTGGTTTATAAGGTGTATTTTCATGCAGTGAAAGATGGATAATTTGTCTGATTTGTAAGTTGTGGCATGAAAAGGTTTATGACTTTATTTTATTTTGAATTAAAATTCTGGATTGGTAAACATAGAAAAAAGCAGAAACTGATTATAATTTTTACCAATTTATATTCTTGAGGTTACTATTTTTGGACCATTATGTTTTATGTGATGGCTCTTCAGTTTCATAATGTGTTTTTGCTACTTCAGTGATTGACTAAGCTAAATTAATCTCAATCCCATTAAAAATTACTGTGCATGTTTTTGGCAATTCCTGTATGTATGGTAATGTAAACTTTTTTCTTTTCCATACACAAGGAAAAAGACATGCAGCCCTTATCATTTTCCAAACTACAGCATTGTGTTTTTTTGATTTCTTTACTGACTGTCTCTTGTGCATTAAAAATATGAGTTTTGCTTGCCATTTTAATGCAGTTTTTAGGAATCACCCTTCGTACCGTTAATGATTTCTCATGTTTTTCCAATATTTAGTCAGTGCCCTGCTGTTGGCTGCATTACAATATCAGAAGATGATGGCTGACAGAAATATATGTCAAATTGATTCGAGTCATTTAGCGCAGATTCTGTCCATGTGCCGTGCAAAGTTTTAAGATCTAATTTTCCAGTAAGCAAAAAACGCGTCGACATGAATTTTGCCAGGTAGCGAACGCTTGGATCGCATCCGACGATGATGATAAAAAAAAATTTGATTTTTCACGCTGGAGAAAAGTTCATTTGTCCAATTGCCTGGGAAAATTTTTCCCTAATCTTCATTTGTTTTCAATAACTCTGAGATCCGTGATCCGTGCCATTTTGGTGCGGCGCGGGGAATTTTCGTTTCGAAGTTGCATCCCTTAGCAGAGTCGAAAGGGCCGAATTTGGTGTTTCTCCGCATCGATGCTGCAGGCGTCTTCCACCCTTGCCCCTGAAAATCAACGTGAAACCGGATCCGATTGGCCTCGGGCGAAGCCAACCGTTACCTTAATTTGCATCTTGACTTATTCTCGTCACCCGAACGGCTTTGCTCGATGCAAATAAAAAGGACGTCGTTTCTTGCCGGTCTCCATTTTCCTTTTTCTTCTTTTTTTTTTTTTTCCAGAGGAACGACATGGCTTTTAAGGAAAGCGGCAAGTCTTCTGATGGTGGGATGCCCGCTGAAGCCGCTGCGATCCCTCAACCTAACGAACAGACTTCCCTCTCGCCCATTCAAAGATTATTCTCAAGCGAGGAACCGGATAAGGTGGTGATACCCGAAACGCAATCGGTGAGACATTTTCATTACCGTTCCCAGTGTTCCATCGAAGGTTTCTTACATTCGGATCGTCAATGACGCAAACGAAAAAAACCATTTTATGATGTAATGCGGGCTATAATTGTATTATTACCGCATGCAGTCGATGTTTTTCTCAATATGGATTATTATAAAAGACAAGGAGGGAAAATCTCGAGCCTGTTATTGTGATATTAGTTGGAACATCATATATACGTGTTTATGAGTTAGAAGCCGGGTTTTTCCCGCTCCTTCCAATTCTAGAACACACACGCTAATTGAAATACGGATTTTACTTGTAAAAAAAAGAATGTTATCCAAAGTAGGAAATCCCAAAAAGACCCATTAAAACTCATATTTAAATTTCATTCCTGTGTTCGATATCGAAACATATCAAATAATCTCAAAGTTGAATATCTCAAGTGTTATAATAAAACAGCTAAATTAAAATAAAACTTGAAATCATTTGTTCATAATTCTAATTTATAATGAAATTTTTAAATACAATTTTGCACCAAAATATATATATATATTACCAGAAATATTTTGGTTATTTTATCTGCAATGTAATTATATATAATTTCGTATTTTTTTTATAAAGAAGTTTGATAAAAAAAATTGCAGTTTCATATGTTAAATATATGTACATATATATATATATAAGATAGGCGCATCTGATATTTTGTTTTAATCTTAAAACTATTGCATTTACATTTTTTTTTATCAGTTAATGTTGATGGGAAATATGAAGTTTAGTTTTTCGGGAAAGGGATTTCCATACTTTTTAGTTGGT
>JAOWBB010000007.1:0-10221 GCA_028565995.1 Ricinus marginatus | reverse complement strand
TTGGTTTTGGGGGGGGGGGGGGGGGAGGCAGCGGAGAAAAATCGGGAAACTCAAAAAGTTCATTTCCCCGTTTCGGACGCCACAAAACGGGATTCTCGCCCCGTCCCGAGGAGCGATTTTCCACCGTTGCCGATTGCGTGCGCCTTGCGGGGGTGGGGGTGAGGGGGTGGGTTTTCGGTTTAACCGGCGACGATCTGAATATTAATTCCGCCGCCGATTTCCCAAATGTCGGGTTCATCCGCATCTGGAGAAACCTAAGAGCCGACCAATCAACTTCGCTTTGAATCAAGTTTCCTAATATATCCACAATAACGTGTCAGTTCTGTGCATTTGTACGAAGGTGCGGCAACATGCCAATCACTCGCTCGCGCTTCGAACGCTCTCTGCCACTTTTGGGGGAACCTTCTGCTCCCGAGTCGCGCGTCCCACTTTAGGGTTTTTCTCGCCCCTGGCATTTTCCATTCGCTTTTTCCGACCCCCTCCTCCCCTCGCAGCCCCGATCACGCCGAGGCAAGAAAAAGAAAATTCGAAGACGCTCTCGGCGTGACGGCGTCTGCGGAAAGCACCCAAAGTGTTTGCTTACCCCGAAATCCGCGTTGGAACGAGTAAAAATTAATTATTAAAACACCACGCTTCGGAAAAGTCCGTTTACTTCACGTGCACTGCGTGCACGGGGAATTCGCCATGTGTTTTCAATAAACAAGGGGAATCTCTACATAATTTCATACATATCCTGCAGTGTGTACAGTGGGAATCCCCTGGTTATTTGAACGAAAAACATCGTAATAAAAAAAAAAAAAAATTTCGCGCCGACGAGGGTTGCTTAGATTTTAGATCATCCATGTACATATATATATATATATTGACATTTACAAAAAGCTTTCTCCTACAACGAGCTGTGTGTACTATTTTTGCGCCAATGTAAATTTATTGGACCGGTTCCGATTAACGACAACGTTTCTCATTTGCCCAAAAAGTTCATATCAACCATAATTCATAACCCAAATTAAAAATTTAAAAAAAAAAAAAAAAAAAAAGAATATTGTAACGAAGTTATGTACGAATAACATGTGAGCGAGGTAAAAATTAATATCGTTTGAGCCGTACAAGTTGAAACAAGACCTCTGGATAAAAAGAATAAGGTAAGTGCTTCCGCCATTCTGCTATTGTCCGCTGCTGTTGTCCGTCCGGTCTTGAAAGGTCAAATTTTCCGGTGCTTCTCAAAAACAACCCCCCCGACACCTTCGAAAGGGGAAAAATTTTCTTTTTCCCTGTTACGCGGGAGATTTGCGTCTTAAGAAAACAAAAAAATAAAAAAAAAAAAGTCATAATTAGATGAATGTTTCATAAAAATCTCGTAAGCATAAAATATGGCCAGGCATAAAATATGTTTGGGATGCAATTAAAAAACATTAAATCCTAAAATATTATCTGCGTAAAAATCTAGGCTTGCTTTTATATTTGCAGCACTTTATAAAAACATTGTATAAAATATTTATTGTCCTGGGCATTATTAAGTCTATGATGCTGGTTTTTTTTTTATCTACGAAAATAATAAAAATAAAAATAAAAATTATGATCAGTTCTGATTTCCTGATTTATCTATCTCAAGAATGTGGTAGTAAAAGTTTTTACGAGTATTAGGTAAAGAAAATAAAAAAAAAAAGGATTTTCGGAAGAATCCTATTTGATGCGTGCGTGTATATACACATATATGAATTTATCACATTTGAATCGCATTATATATATAATGTGACAATATATATATATATATATAACGTGATTCCTTGATGTTAAATATGTGCTTTTTTTTCTCATGTTTAAGCACCGTTTATTTGTTTAAGGAAGTTAAGTTAGGTGTGCAAATATTTGCAGAGATGTTTCTAGTAAAAAGTTACCACGCGGTTGGATCCCGCAGCACTCCGTTAATCGCGGAATCGCTGACGGAATTGTCTGCTGTTTGTCTTTTCGCCTCCCTTAATCCGCGACCGTACATTTCTTAATCGCTTTTTGATTGAAAAATTCCCGTCTGAAATAATTTCCCGTAGCTGGCGCCCCGATGGTAATGGATGCGGATTTTGGATTTTCCTCCGCCGGTTGAAGGGAGGCCTCTGGAGAGGGTTGGAAGTGGTGGTGGTGGTGGTGGTAATGGGCGAAGGGGCGGCACCCGCACAATTTTTCCGTCCTCGCACACTTTCCCGGGACGGATCCATCTCATTTGCTTGGAAATAATTAGTAAAGTTTCTTACTTAAAATTCTTCAACTTTTCCGAAACTATTTTTGCACCATCTCCTTTGCGTGGCATCCCCTTAACCCACGTTCAACCACTTCCGAGACAGGAGAATTTTATCGTTTAATTTACATCACTTTCTCCCGGTTTCCCGTTTTTTTTTTTTGTAAAGCTGGCAAAATATTCAGGATCGGGCACGTATTTAGGGAAATCTCGCCGATCTGAGACATTTCAGTTAGCCGAAAATCGCTTAAGAGAACATTTATGCACGAGAAGATGATTGGCGAACTTTTTATTCATCCATTTATTTATTTCTTTTTTTTTAAGCCAACGCACCGCGTACAGATTCGATTGCGTGCACAACCCCAATGGTAGACAATGCGCAAAGATTTAGAATGGTTCTCGCAAACGAAGCAAAATCACCACGTTTTTAGATGCCGAATTAACAAATCTCATCAAGGGAATGTTTACCGTACGAACCGCATTTCCTCTGCCACCCCGGATGTCGGTCAAATTTGATCTGGTCACCCGCTTCGATATTTTCCCTCTATTTCCCTTGAGGTTTTATGAATGAATGCCCGAATCGCACGCATTTCGCTTATCTCATTCAGGAGGAAAAGAAAAAGGACGAGGAAAAACGGAATGAAATAAAATAAAAAAATAAAAAGAGAGAAAAAAGCAAGGCAGGGCTCCGACATTTGCGCAGAAAATCCAACTCCAGGTGGACAAACTGGTCTGCCTGGGTCTCCGCAGCGAGTAAGGTCCAACCTCGGACGCCCGCTTCGGCATCGTCGGTTCCTTTTTCCGGTACCGCGAGATGCGAAGCCCTCCTCGTCCCCGCTCGATCGCGGCCTCCGCAAAACGAGAAGAACGAGAACACTCACCCTTGAAACCGGCTTCCGGCATCATGAAGCTCTCGTTTTCGCATATGCTGGCTCCGGGTTTTGGTTCGTCTGCCTGCAACGAAAAAGATGCGTTTTTGTTAGGATCGCCCCGACTCGGTGAAAGTGAAAAAATTTTCGTTTCGCTTTTCGGCTCCCCGGCGGAAGATCGAGTTCCCGATGGCCCCGAACCCAGTCGCCGTTCGGAACCTCTCGCCTCCTTTCGGGGGAGGGGGGAGGGGCAGGAGATCGCCGAGTGCCGCCGTCCATGCTTGGAGCCCGTTAACTCGAACGAGGCGCGGGGGAGGGGGAGGGGGGGAGAAAAAAACGAATATGACGTCGAAAGCCGACGAAAGCCAAAAGCTTCTGCTCCCGGTGAGCTGCGTTTGCCCTGCAGATGCTGCGACCGCGGAGAGGAGATGAGATCCGTGGGAACAGAGCGACGCTGCACTCCACCACAAGTGATAAAAACCAGAGAAGGGTAATCTCATAATTTAATTACTCCTTTTAAAACATATTTTTATAATTACCATCTGTTGGGTGACTAGGCGCGATTCTCGCGTTTGAGGACGCGGATCGATCGCTGCGATCTGTTCCTCCCCCCCTCTCCCGTCTCCTCCACCCCGGTTCGATCCATCGTTCGATCAATCTTTCTCGTTCCAATCGCGCCGACCGTCAGCTCCGATGACCGGATAAGGTTAAACAAGCGATGTAATATGCAAACTTCTTTGACGGCCGATTTTTTTTTTTTCGCCTTCCTTCTCTTTTCCGTGCGAGGCCCCGCTAAAAAGGGCAGCCAACGAACGCGTCTCCGCGATAACGGGAGATGAAAAAAACGAATGCGTCCGATTCGTATTTTGCGGAATGAGAGATGATTAACAAGGTTAACTCGTCGGTCTTTTTTTTTTCTTTTTTATTTTCCTCTTATTTTCCCGTCTCCCGCTCTTGAGCAAAATCTGCCCAGCCGTACGATCGCCCCGAGAAAGGAATTTCCCCGCGACGGATAAAAATTATCGAATTCGCCCGTCTGATGCACGTATGAGCCGCCGTTGGGCTACCTTCCCCCTCTTTTCCCCTCCCTTCGTCGTCACTTCCGCGAAAGGAAGGAAAGGGCCCCGGAACGCGCGATCGATTCTCGTCGCGGGTCTCGAATTCCGCGCGGGATTAAAACGGTTTTTTTTTTTTTTTTTTTTTTTTTTTTTTTTTTTTTTTTTTTTTTTTTTTTTTTTTTTAATCTCTTAATCGCGATTTCCCGCCCCGATGTGCGTGCGTGCGTCCGGGAAACGCTGCGAGGAGACGGATAATCCCACATTAGCTGGATTTGATGCGTCATGATTTACATATGTCACGAAGTAGTTTTTAAACGGACGTCAAATTAATTAAAACTCGTTCTTTATGTGTGCTCCCCCCCCTCCCCCCCACCGTCAAAATACCGGAAGCCATTCCTTCGCTCCTGCCAATCGCGACGACATTCTAAAAGTAACGGCGGAAAATTTCCTCTTTTCGCGAAGGCAGCGGCACCGTCGACAAAAACGCCGAGAAGGGAGAAATTATCTCAAGGAGAAGGGAGGAACGAGGAGATGCAAAGATTAATAGAACGCAACTCTGTAACTTTCTGATTGTTTCCTTTGTCCCCGTAATGACCGGCCTTTTTCGCTTATAATGGATCCGATTTATCAAGCTCAACCAGGGGTGCTCCGCTCCCCTCCCGGGCGAAATTCCGTCCGATTCGGAAAAGACAAAAAGGGGAGAAAAAAAATTTTGCATTTCGCGTCGGATCCTTTCAATGTCGGCCACGTTTTCCGCTCGGGCAAACGTCACTTCCAGATGCAATAAATCAAGTCGAAAAGACGACAGTGGCACTTGAACCAAGGCCGACCGGTGCTCGAACACCTCTGGGACGAATTTCTCCCTGCGTTTTCGACTTCCTCCTTTTCTTTTTTTGGGGGGGGGAAAGGGGGGAAATGGCGAAAAATTCCGGCGATCTAGAGTACGCGAGCGTGCGCCTGGGAATCCGCCTGTCGCGAAAACGTCGAATCGGTTAGTTCTTTGGCGATACCGGGTTTCAGCCATTGACGACACCCCCCCCCTCCCTCGAACCACCCATCACACCCGTTACCGTTAACTGGCGGAACGCGAAAATTTCCTCCGAAGCCGTGAAAGCCTCCGGGATCCGCCTTCGAAACGAGGGGCGCTCTTCTTCGCGGGGTTGATACCGCGGGAAAATGCCGAATTGTGGGGGGAGGCCCAGCCGAGGCGAAGCGATCCTCGCCCAATGAAGGTGGACCAGTCTGTATCGGGTAACAACCGGTTCGGCTTCTGCAAGACTTTAAATCGCAATTTTATCCGGATCTTCCGACCTTCTAGCAGCCGTTTATAATTCAGCGTTCAACTCGCGAGTGAAATATTGGCAATAACCACGCTTGACCTTTTGATACCCAAACGGTGAATCTCCCGATAGCACCCGTATCAAATTAATGATGATCGATCCTGACAGCGCCCAAATTTGGTCGTCTTCCTGAGCTGACCGCGGATACGCGGGGCGGAAAAAGCTGCCCCGGCGCGGGAAAAACAAAAATCCACCGCCTGCTAGGAAATCTATGCACCTTACCAACCGTTATCCGCGAGCGCGGTGGAGGAATAGGAGGAAGCGATGGGGGGGAGAGAGAGAGGGGAAGGAAGAGAAAAGCAGGCTTGCGAACGACTTCATTTAAAACGCGAAGGTAAAAATAAATAAATAATAACGCGGATTCGACTTTCAAACTCATCCTCCGCCATTAAGCCGAGTCTCGGTTAATGGTCGGATTGGCGATTTAATAGTAATCAAAGATATTAATTCCAAATCAAACAATTAAAATTCGTTTTAAAAACCGACAAAGAACTTTTTTTTTCCTACAACTTGTGCATCAATTTTTATTTCACAATTAAAAATTTTTATATAATATTAAAATGGCCGCGCTTCGGGATCGTGCCATTTGAAGGCGTCGATGTTGAATAGGTCAGTTGATGCATTACGGGGGGCTCGAACTCAAATTTGAACCTTCAGGAGCAAATTAATCGATGGTTTTTAGCTTTAAAGGAAGGAATGGACTCACCTGTGACCTCTGCAACTTATAAATTCAGCCCATGTGATATTTACATTTAAAAAAAGAAAAAAAAAACGCAAAATATACATAACTTGTTTGAGACATTGAGCGGAAAGGGAGCGGCTGGCAAAGAAACATTTTTTAAGATTTTGAAATTAATCCAGGCTTATTTATGTATGTTTGCAATTTACTGTCGCAAATTTACTCTTTGCACGGATCGCGGGACCGTGTCTGGAACACTTTGAGACGCCCGATTCGTTATAAATGAACGGAGTGGCAAGGCGGAAAAAAAAAAAGAAAAGAATTTCTCGCATGTTAAATGTATTTCGGGGCGAAAATTCCTCAAATGCATGGAATGTCTAACGATAAACTGAGAAATAAAAAAAAAAAGAAACGTTCAAAAAAAACCGAAATGAGAAAACGCGATCCGCGAAGTGGACAATGTCTTCGCTTTTCCAGCTGCGCGAGGCCGCGCATGTTGGGTCAGGTACCTCCGTGAGGGTTGCACCTCGCAAGGGTGAAAAATCCCCCCTGGAGAAGAGTGCTGCAATGGCCTTTCACGTTCCTCCTCAGGACGGTGGCCACCAGAAGGTGGTCCTCGGACCCTTTGTCTACATTCGTGTGTAACTAATATATATTTACTCCGCTTCTTTTTTTTTTTTTTTCTTAAAGCCATCGCCTCGCTCATAATCATTAACAAACTCCGTTTAATCCTTACACCTCGAAACAACGCTTAGCTTAGCGTGGAATCGTTAAAGATCCCAATGTCTTCTGATAATTTAAGTAATGATCATCGCATTTTTATAAGGATGACCAAAGTTAATTTCCACGAGCATCGAGAAATTAAGAGTATGACTCGATTAATTCGGTTTCTTTTTTTTTTTTTTTCTTCACCCCTCTTCCCACAGCCCTTACGGAAACAAAGGGCGCGGGGGAAAACCGTGAAAAGCCCACCGACGGTGTGGATCCAAAAGGCGTCCCCCCAATACAATGAAAGTGGCCCCTCGGACTTCAGAAACCTGCCTCCGAATGGTCACCGAATTCAATTTGTGCTCCCGGACCAACCTTGTTTCCAACCACCTTCATCCCCGTGGACCCGGCAATGCCCTGTTCCTTTCCTTTCTCGATGTTGCGACAAGCACTTTCGCAGGTACATCCATAAGGGAAATGTTCCTCTCGCATTTTGCGTACCGTTCAAACGCACGTGGTTGGGCATCGGTCTAAACACATCAAAAATTCGTATGTTTGTGTTTTGATGGAAGAGCATCATCCGAAAACCGGACGTAATTAAGTCTCGATGGTCTCAAACCGAAGTCTAACCGATGTTCATCATCGTACCTAATAATAGATTATGTATTAATTGTATAATAATTATAAGTTCCCCGGTCTCGAATTTTTGTTGCATTATGACATTTATTTTAGTGTCTTGATCGGGAATTTCGAAGCAATCATATTAGGATTCCACATCATTTTGCGCACGGCTCAAATGTTGGATGTCGGTGAAATTTTCAATATAATTATATCGAATACATACTCTTATGTAATTAGGTATAAATTTTTATTTTCTCTTACACAACCGAGCTTCATCTAGAGTAAAATTCGATGCACAAGCAAAAAAAAAAAAAAAAAAAAAAAACTTCTAATAACGGAATTTAATCATATTTATTTATTACATATGTATCAATTTAAATTCAAACAATCTGCATTATGTTAATTTAAAAATTATTTATGAAGCCGCGTTTAATGTTCACATTAGTCTCAAACGAACACGATATATACGTGTCATGAACGGAGAATGTTTCAAATTTTAAATCAAATGCCGAAAAGTTATAATATAAAACGGATTCTGTTTTTTTTTTTTTTTTTTAAATATAAAATATCTCGCATCTGGGAATGACATCTTGAAAGAAAGCATAAATTTTATAAGCATCACCTACAACGTTTGAAACCGACGTTTTTGTGTACAATGGATAAACGTGAAAACCACATGGGCCTAATTTTCCATGAATATTTTCAGCCATTTCATTCATCATATTTAATTTAGTTATATAATCTCTTGAATAATATATATTAATAAATTACTCTTGCGCTGATATTCAATCATCAGTAAGGATAACCATTATTTAGTATTACGATATGACACAATAGAAAAATTATAAGAGTGTAAGGATTCCATCTCACGAACTTAAATACTGACACACACACACACACACACACACACTTTTATTATATGTGTATTATGTAAACATTATATCATCAATTTAATATTTTATTTAATTTTTTTATTAGCGTAATTTTCAATCCATTTCGCCTTTGTAAGTGATATTACTACAAGTCACTCCCTTCGCGAAATTTTCTTTTTCTTTCTTAAATGAATCACGAATATCTCTTCTTTTTGACCGAAAAAGGGTCCTAAATATGGTCTTTCATATCTGGCTTCTGTCGGTAACGTCCGACAAAGAATTCAATCGTTTCCCGCCAAATTTCCGCGGTTCCAACATCCGAGAAGAGAAAAGAGAGCCGAAAACATAAATTAATGACCGAGTATCTTAAAATCTCGACTATTTCCAAGCTTTAATAACATCGACCGCCATTAATTAATGTCATTCAAATTGTCCTTAGTCTTAACAACGTCCGGGTTTGGGATACTTGATGAACCTGATGATCAGGTTTCCCTCTCCGCGCCATCCTCCTTCGATCCTTGTTCTCACCCATTCTCATGCAAACCTACTTTGTAATAAATAAGAAATGCCCCATGAGAATTAAAATTTTATTTATTTTATTTTTTCCTTCTCTCTCTCGCAGATAATATCCGACCCATCTCTCGTCGACCGCTTTTCGCTAAGGGCTATATAATTTATAATATTGCTACGTTACAAGGAGGGAGATGATAAAAAATAGTAATATTAGTGGTTCAACATTTAGACAAGTGCTCCTGTATTACAGTCCATCACGACTACCGGCATTAACTCAGCGTTATTAATGAATCCATTGTCGTAAATGTAGATAAAATTTGTATGGATAAATCAATGTCTTGTCTATTAATTTTTCACTGCTCTCAGCTGCATCTCGTTTCGGGTATTTTCCAATTTTTTTTTTTTTTTTTAATTCTCACATGATTTTCACGAATCGTGTTTGAAATGCATGAAAAAAAGGATCCCGCATGTTAAACCAGTCTCTCGGAGTATGAAAGGAATTTCAAACAAGAGAAAGATTAATATTTGACAGATACGACGTATGAAAGTTTAAAAATTGTATACTCCCTTTTTGGTTATATATTTTGGCTTGCGTATAAACAACTTTAAATATATAAATAAGAAAATTGTGTATCTTGTCCGCTTTTTTACTTTTTTTTTTTCTTCCTTGTCTAGCTTGGGAAAGCGCTCCAAGTGAAAGAACTCGATCTCGGACGGGGATTCGGAAATGAGGGATGACACCGAATATTTCGAGGGGGCAAGGATGGAGAAAGGATCAAATTCTGCACACGTTCGGAAAGAGGAGAACGCGATGCGGTCGCGGACGCCGATGCGACGCGGCGTCCGCGAAACAACGCGGCGGAGCGCGTCGCGGGAAGGAGATCAACGGAAAGTGACCGCGCGGTTCGAACCGGCAACGCTCAACGCGAGCCACGCATCGCAGGCGAAGATAAGCTCGCGGGCGGTGTGGGGGTGGGGGGATGAGGGTGAAAAAAAGGCAAACTGTGTTCCCGGATAATGCTGAAGACGTCGCGGAGCGCACGATTTTTCGATCGTCGAAGACCGAGGGAGCCCGTATTCGAATGCGAGCGAACGGCATCCCGAAATCGCGTCCTTCTCGCGTCATGCGGACGCTTCAATCGAAGCGGATCAAATGTCGTGCGAAAGCCCCTCCGCGTCCGCACTTTCTCGAGTCGAATCGCGACTTTTCACGTTATCAAGATTTACAACCGGCCCAGCAAGGTTCAAAGACTTCGCTTCGAGTTACCGCTCGAGATGAAGATGTTTCATCACGAAAGTTACCGGTCAAAAGGGGAGGGGGGGGGGGG
>JAOWBB010000006.1:2336844-2448102 GCA_028565995.1 Ricinus marginatus | reverse complement strand
TTTTCAATTTTTTTAATTTGCATTTTCTCAAATTAAAATTTAAAAAAAAAATTGCCGGGTCAATTTGAACAGTTAGTTTTTATGCAAGGTAGGGGAAAATTTAAATTTATATTGTTATTTTTTATTGATATTTAAATTATGTATTTCAAAAAAAAATTATTATTCTTGTAAAAAAGAAATAACTGTGGTGTACCTTCATTTAAAATTTTTTTTAAATAATGATATTTTATGTATTCTCGCATTATTATGGAATAAATCACGTTGGAATCTTTTTCTTTTATGTGCATTACCAAGTGTTGCTGTGTAAAGACTTAATCTCCCAAATACTGGTAAATGAAGGTTTCTGTTGTTTTTCTCTCTTGCGAATCGCGTGAAGCATTAACGTAAAAAGTGAAAAAAAATCCGTCGCTCATGATACGGTTAAGGGAAAAAAATTTATCGTTACATTTCATTTTTTTTCCTTTTTGATAAATGGTAGGAAATAAAGGACCGCCATTAGTGATATATAAAATTTTTTTTTATAATTTCAAGCTTCATAATATTAAATTATTTTAAGTTATGGAGTAAAAGTACTTGTGATTTTTACGCAGTGCCGAAAATTAAGACAATATCGTGTGTTTTTGGATACCGAAAAACGCAAATCAAAAAATTTTAATTATAATTTAAAAAGAAAAAGAAAAGAATGCAATTTCCATATATATTTATAAAATATTTATATATATATATGTATATATATATATATAAAGTCGTAAAAATTACTCACATATTTAAACATAACATATACAGTAAAACTTTCGCATTTAGCACAATTTCCCTATGTTTAGTTTGAGTTGTTATATTTTAAAATTATTTTTAATAATATAAGTGAAATACTGATTGCTAGTAAGGGTCGTATACTGAAAGGATTAAAAAAATAATTATTATATTTTTTTTACATTATCATTCCTAAAAAATTATTCATTTTTTAGGAATTTACCGATTGTATGTCGTCCTTGTCTTGCTTCACAATCTGTTACAATAAATATCATCCATTTACGTACTATTTTCAATGTAAAAATATTAAATATAGTCTTGTATAACTGTTCAAATGTATTTGCCGGTTTCAGTGATCCATATTGAACGTGAAACTATAGCGTGAGATTAGCATTCGTTCATTATTTTTCTCAATTCCAGTTATTGAAATTGATTACGTAGCTACTTATGAAACAATAATCATTGGTTTTCGAGTTCGAAACATGATGAATGTAAATAAATATCCGTCGGAATCAAGGGATTTGGGAAAAAAGTAGCTGCAATATCAACTCATTAAGTAAGTCGTTGAATTTTTTATTATTAATGTTTGACATACAGGATGGAATGTGGGATTTTCTTTTCTTTAAATTTTTGATTGTTTTGCCTTCAATTTTGTTCCAAGTTTTAAATCCGCTTCAAACAAACTACAATTTTCCTGAAAAATTCGTTTTTTTTCGAGATTGATTTCGTCGAATTCGTATTTTTTCAGTCTTCGGTGTCACATAATTAGTTACGGATAAGTTTAAATTCGATTGCGAGTTCGGAACGATTCTTGTTTTCACGATTTCACCAATTTGTCAGGATTTTATGTTATATTCGATTTAGTCTTTCTCCAAGTAATTTTAGTTATTTAAGAATGGCAATACATTTTAACGACCACTAAAAGCCGATTTTGTAAAGGAAAAAGTAAATGACGTCGTAATAAAGATCAATAAGCGGGGATGATGCCATGTAAGCATGATTTGTCGGTTTGTCGCTTAATTTTTCGTGCATGTACGATTGAAATTAACGTGGGACCAGACTTCCGCCTTATTTAATAGTCAGATCATTTCGGTGGCACTCCGTGTTACGTAATCGAAGCAGAAAGGAAATGGCGTCTGCCTTGTTTTTTTGAACAATGTTTTGTGAAATGCAATATAAGAGGAGTTTCAATCGGAGCAGTAAATGGTGCGGAAAAAAGGAGAAAAATGCTAATTTTAACGATACGCTATTTTTCGATTACAAATGAGTTTTTTTAGTTTGGATTAATTGATGTGACAATTACGTCATGTCATTTTCTTCCTAGTCTCGAAACAAAGACCTAAAAAGTCCCAAATTTTCAATATGGAATCGGACCAAGAAGTTGTCTACAGAACGAATGAGGATTCCCATGTGGTTATGTCGGAGAAAGTGCAGTCTTTGGCTGGCAGCATTTATCAGGAATTTGAGAAGATGATAGGAAAGTACGGCCATGATGTTGTCAAAGATTTAATGCCTCTGGTTGTCAATGTTTTAGAATGCTTGGATATGTCATATACCGAAAATCAGGAGCACGAGGTGGAATTGGAGCTTTTGAGAGAGGATAATGAGCAACTTGTGACACAATATGAAAGAGAAAAACAACTCAGGAAAAATACAGAGCAAGTAAGTTTAGTGTTTTTCAAAATTCTGATATTTATGATGGACACATTCAAATTGTTTCCTCATGTCCTGAAATGAAGCAGTTTTTAAAGCAAGAAATTGTTTAAATTTTTTTAATTCGTTCACATTAATTATGTTCTCATAGATATATTTTTCTTTGTTACCTTATATGGAATGTTTCTTAATCAGCTTTTAACCAATTTTGATAATTTCAACTGGAAGAAAGAAAAATGGATTTATATTTACAACTTGCTTTTATTATTCCAGTTTTATTAAGATCAAACTTAATCTACTTAACATCTATCTCATATATTACTGCAATATACTTTGTATATTTGAATTTCATGTGTATGAAATTTTGTATACATGTAAAAGTTTATGTTGTTAAATAAACCAGTATTTACAATAAAAAATTTAATATTGATTTTGTCACAAATTTTTTTGTGAATCAAAAATGATTATTTCATAAGTTAGTTATTGATTGTAATGATGGAAAAATTTCTCTCTCAAACTTGACCTAATTCTTAAAAAACAAGCCAAATATTTTTTTTGTATAAGAAAAGGACAAATTGTTTAAAATTTTTTGATGTATTTTTTGACAAAAAAAACCAGCAGCAAATATTTCATTTCTTCTAATTTCAGAAACTTCTTGAGGTTGAAGATGCTGTTGAAGATGAGAGGAAAGACTTGAGTAGTAAAATTGAAAGTCTAGAATCAATTGTTAGAATGTTTGAGCTTAAAGCCAAAAACTCTTCAGATCATGGTACAGTTACAAAATTGAATTCTTTTAAACTGTTATGTTAATTTTCAGCTAACAAAAGCTACACTACAAATGTAATATTTTTTACAATATTTTGATTTTCAGTATTCAGACTGGAAGAGAAGGAGAATGAAATGAAAAAGGAGTATGCAAAACTTCATGAGAGATATACAGAAATAGTCAAAACTCATTTTGATTATATAGAAAGGACAAAGTTGTTAATGAATAGTGGTGACAGAATGGAACAGTCGTCAAACAGAACATCAAGATTAGCACCTTTTGGTGCACCACAATTAAATAGGTATAACATTCCGTAAATTAATGACATGCAAAATCAATATTTCACCATTTTAAAGTCAATTTTATAAATTAAGTTTAAATATTGTGTATTATAAACGGGTAATTTTTCGTTTTTTACGTTCAATAATTTTTTTTATTTTCGTGAGATCACAAGACTGCTTTTAATTTTCGTAATAAACAAACTTTTTTCTTCCAAAATTTTGAGCTTAACAACGTAGGAAAATGAGTAAAAGAAAATGAATTTTTTTTTTTTAAACAAAAATAAGATTTGAAAATTGTAGTTTTCATTGTTCATTTATAGATCCTCGGGTCCGGTGTCATTTGGTTTTCAATCTTTCGAGGAAGTTAAAGATTTCAACAGCCCAGAGGAAATAGTCACGGGATCACCTCTCGAAAGTACCAATTTTAATACTAGTCTTCGAAACGAAATGAACGTAAGAATTAGATCTTTTTATATAAGTATATTTGCACATTCTGAAATTGTCTTTCAACTCAAAATTTTGAGATCCCAGACGAAATTTGTGATCGTTCCTGAGAAAGCAGCTTCGTTTCACTTTATTTTTTTCTTTTTCTGCCTGTTTACCTCAATGGCCAATCTCAGGAATGCCAAGACGTTAATTCCGAGTTCATCGCTCCCGAAACAAACCAACCGTCCGAAAATGCTTGGAAGGAGCCCGACACCGATGTTAGCAAGCTGGATCCCCAGGAAAACGAGGAACTGGAACATGTTTCGAGTTCTGTTGTCGCTACACCCGGGGGTAGAAGCACCACGAAGAGGTACAATACCGGTTACTGAAGTCGTTTTACTTTGCGATTCATATACTGATGATACTGATATACTGAACTGAATATAATTTTGATTTTTCATTTAAAAGGGAACAAAGGAGTGGAAATACACTTTATCAGGAACTCAGTTTCCAGGACAGTGAAATCACAGGGGAGATGGATGAAAATGAGGATATAACCGGAAGTTGGGTTCATCCTGGCGAATATGCTTCTTCGGGTATGTTTCCGTTCAACTTCATGGAGTGGATAATTTTTGGTTTTATGTTAACTCGTGTCCTAAATTCTGTCCGTGAGCGTGGATTTTTATTTTAAATTAAATCTGAACGTCGGACACAAATAAAAAGATCCTTTTCGCTGGCGAAGCGTATCACAAATAAATGTTGTTGCTTATGGAAATTTAATTTTGCTTTCTATTCCGATATTGTACAAATTAAAATTTTCAAGATACGCTTTCGATGTCATAATTTAAAGGCTATAATTTTCAGTTTAATACAAATGTAAAGTATTGATTAGGTGTCTATAATGACACGGAGACATTCACACATAAAAATATTACTGAATTCTTTTTTATAGCAGCAATTAACTTTGATTTAACACAAAAATTTGATTTTTACATTTTTAAGTAACTCAAATTTTTCAGACAGTTTATGTTTTTCTATAAATTTTAAATACTTTTCAGTTTGACCTCCACGAAAGCTCTGAATTGGAAAATATTCCTCGTTTAATGTATAATATGTTGGTTTAACACTAATTGTATTTTTTTTTTCTTCATTTGCATGGAATCAGCGAATGATAACTTTTTCGGTGAGTTTAATTTACAATTTGACTTTACCGGACTCTTTTAGTGATGAATCTAATTCATATACTGGACAGGAGGCTTCGAAATAAACTGTGTTAGGAGATCGCGATATTGAATGGGGAACGCCCATTCGATGAAACCCATTGTAAAAGTAATGAATTTAAAAATTAAATGTTGTTGATAGAATGTAAATGGTGTTAAAAAAAAAAAAAAAAAAAAAAAAAAAGGAAAAAAAAAGGAAAAAAAGGAAAAAATCTTGAATAACAAAATACTCCAGAAAACAGCCTGCCGCAGAAATCTTTGACACCTTCAAATTCATTTTTTTCACTCTGTCAAATTTCACATATTTTTTCGGACGTTTTTAAAATATTATTGAACAGCTGAGACATTACATTCTCAATTCATTGAAATGAATTCACAATCAAGTAAACAATAATCAATTTAGTTAAAAATTAACGGTGTTAATCATTCAGCGTGGCTTTCATTAAATAAGTAGCGCTTTTGTAAGAAGCTTATACGAAATAAAAAAAAAAACATCAAAAACATGAAATCTTTTAGGTTAAAAATTATAACATTCATTAATTCATATTTGTTGATGCACTAATTCTAATATTGTAAACCGTTGTTGTGTAGGCATGGGAAAAGAAGTAGAAAACCTTATCATGGAGAATAACGAGCTGCTGGCCACAAAGTAAGTGTTCGCGGGTAAATTTTAGAATAATAATTATTATAATTTTTTTTCTTATTTAAAATTGTAACTTTTTCTTAATTTGCGCTGCACCAAAAATTTTAAAATATCCCCACGCGGCGACGTCCGATTTCAGTTCGATTTTCATTAACACGTTAACTTAAATTTTTTTTAAGAAACCGGACGTCACCACCTTTGCAACTTGCATGTCTCATGAAGAGCAGTTTGAAATTCAATATTAAGCCATTTGTATAAATCCAAAATGTATTATCTTGGCAAATAATGGTTCCAGATGTTCAAATGCACTCTGATATATTTTCCAGGAACGCTCTTAACATCGTAAAAGACGATTTAATCGTCAAAGTGGATCAATTGACGAGTGAGCAAGAGATACTACGCGAAGAAATAAAGTCCCTCCAGGCCATCAAGAGCCGGTTGAGGCAAAGGGTGTCGGACCTGGAGGACGAAATAAAGAAGGTTAAGGAGGAGGCCGCGAAGCAGGCCAAATCCAGCAAGTCCGACGATGAGGTCGGTATACGGTTTTTCACGTTTACCGCTGTTTTAAAAGTTACATTTAATTTTCCTTTTAACAACATGAATTGAATGTCGAACGAATTGTCCAGGATGAAGACATACCGATGTCGCAGAGAAAGAGATTTACCCGCGTTGAGATGGCCAGAGTTCTTATGGAGAGAAATGAATACAAAGAACGCTTTATGGAGCTTCAGGAGGCCGTCCGGTGGACAGAAATGCTCAGAGCTTCCAAGAGCGATATCACAATGGTCAAGCAAAAACATAAACAAACTATTTGGAACTAGTGAGTAATTTTTATGAAGGTTGCGGTGGTTTAGTGCAAATTTCGTCTCTTACGATCTTCCTTTTTCTCCTGGCCTAAATGCGCGAGTGATTCAGCATAAGGGATCATTGGTGCGGGAACCGAAATGATTAACATCTTTTGAAATCCCTGTTTTAACGGATTGAGAATAACTTATTTGCTAATTTATTTATGTACTTTAAAAAAAAAAAAACAGTGTCAATTGTTGTCTAATGTTAAAACTCTTTGTAACAGTTTCAGTAGTTTACTTGGATTTAGTGGTGATAAAGAAATGGCAACAAGAAAACATCATAGCGGGCCTTTATTGTATGGTCCATCAAATTCTCATATGGCGCCGACATTAGCCCCAGTGAGGGAGAATTTGATAGACAAGAAGAGAGGAGTTGACATCGATGGAGGAAACTTGTAAGTCAACAAAACACAAGCTTGTAGAAAATAGATACTTAATCGAATTTAAAGTGAAATTTTTCTTTTTCACTTTGTTTTTTAAACGAAAGTTGAACTTCGTTTCTGTTTCTGTCGAACCAATTCTCGTGGGCCTGTTTCGGGTTGAGATTCTCAATTTCTTATATATATATATATATATATATACATATATATTTGTATATATGTATATATAAATGAATCAAAAAGTGCCATACTAAGTGCTTATAAATACTTCATTAATCTCCATCAAAAGGTGTAATATTTTTTTCTTTTGTACAAGCACTGCACTCCTTTGTCAATCTGAGGCGTTATTTTCGAGTTACCAAATGTTCATAATGAATCAGTGATAAAATTTGGTATATTAATTTTCCAATTTCAAGGAATAATTCATGTAGATTATAAAATTTTTTGTCTTCATTGGAAAATATTGAGATTTTCACTGCGTGTTGATGTGTTCGCCTGCGTGAAATATTTATAATTTTTTTTTTATTATAATTGGGAAAATCTGTCATTTTAATTTTAAAAAAAAAAAAAAACTTATTTGGAATGAATAAAGACGCATGTTCTTCAAAAGCTTGATGATGTTTCGACGCAACTGCGACAGAAAATTTGGTCTAAATAAGAAAGATTTGATGTTTTTTTTACGAAAAAAAAGTTGGATATGTTCAGAAAGTTTTTCATTCATCTGTCATCGTTTATTTTTTTTTTTGTGTCCATTCTCTTTGATGGAAAATTGTATTTATTTATTTTTTTTTTTTTAAAGTTTTATACCCGGTTTTAGGATAACCGAAAATTATGGCGATAATAATTAATGTAATCCAATCCATTTGCCGAGGCAAAGTATTCAGTTGGAGTTTCATATTTACAGAGCAGAGCTAAAAAATTTTCTTTTATGTTTTTTTTTTCTTTTTTCATGCGCCGTTAATTTGTTTTTTCATCTGCTTAAAAATAAAAATGAGATGCAGCTTTTTATGATTAAAATAAAATGTAGATACTCGAAAATGCCCGTCCCGGGCTACGTGATCGAAATGTAGTTATTTATTTGAAAATTTTACCATTATTCTTAAACGACCACAATAATTAAGAGGAAGGAGTTTTTTCCTGTTTTAAAATTTTTAAACGACAGATTTGAAATTGTAGCGTTAGATGTTTAAATGTATCGGAAGATCTATTAAAATTTAACATTATGAAAAATGCCAAGAATTAAGTGGCACGAAACCACTGACCGGTAAAAAAAAAGACTCTGAAGAAGTAAATATTTAACATAAATAAAAGTTAAACATTTATATACACAGGGAGCTGGTTCAGTATCGAAATTTTTGTCCGGAAAAATATTGACCGTTCGTCAGTGCATCGCGTTACTGTTCGATAATATTTAGATTTCAAATAATTTCAATATTCAAATTCAGTCATTTAATGTTTAGAGGGTTTTCCCAAATGTGTTTGCAGTCACTTTTACCGGTGAGAAGGTTTTTTCCTACAATTTTTATAAATTCGAATATGGACGAGGAAAAGGGTAGAGCCTGCTGATCTCAGTCCACCTGGAAAAATCGAAATTTGATCGGGCAGGGACCGCCAGCAGAAATCATTAAAACCGAATTTCAAAACCTCTTTGACCATTTTCCTTTTCCCCCGACCCTTGGAAGTCGAATCGCGAGCGAAAATTTTCCTTGGACACCTTTCGCGTCGGGAAGTTCATTTCCTCCCGATTTCCTTCCCGTCATTCTATTGGGTTGATTGTGATAAACGGAAATGCAAAAGGGAAGAAGCAAATAATTTTAAAAATTTAATGAAAATTGTAGGAAAAGATCGGTTTAAATGCGATTTATAATAATGTACATTATTGTGCTTTTATCGAAAAGTCAGAGTCTTGTAGTAGAAATAAATCTGAAATTTTTTTCCATTTTTATTTTCTTTTGTTAAACATTTCAATTGTTCTCTCGCTTTACCGTGTAGCTGAAAGAAATAGAACCGGTTCAAACGTCCCCGTAAAATACTACAGACGCAAGATTTGGATAGTTGTGTTAAATCTTACCGAATGCACTTTCTTAGCACAGCTTCAAATTATCTTCGCAATTGGTATTTTACATGTGCGCACGTTTGTTCCACCTTATTTGTAATATTGTAAATATTTTTTCGCTTTTTCTTCGCGAAATCGGTAAATATACAGGGATCGACACAATGTAAGAAATCGAAAATGTAAACGTGGTCAACTGTTTTTGATCACTTATGAATGTGAATATTTGATGTGGAACAGCAAATTGTAAAAATTTTTAGGCAAAAATATCCAATCCCAAGTGGATGAAATATCAAATGTAACTTCCCCTTTTCTACAAATGAAAATAAGCTTTACAATACAAACCTGAACAGCGAAAACTCAGGTTTTTAATGCGTGTTTTCACAAGATTCCCTCCCCCCATTTCCATCAATTCACGTTCGCACCATCTTGAAAAGTTACACGCTGTTTTTCAGCCTCTGTTGTACTTGTCCATAATATTTTTCGTCCTCTTAATTTCCGTCCCGCATAATGTTTCCGCCGCTGAGAATTTTTATTGACTGAAAACAAAATGCAGATTTACGTTATCATTGATTTAAGTAATTTAAATATAAGCTTCTTTTTTTATTAAAACGTTTTTTTCATTATTTATTCTTAACTAAAAAAAGTAGTTTGTAGAATCCGCAAAAGTAGCTTTTAATTATACTTCTTATGTGACATGTGTTATTCGCCAATAAGAGTATATGCGCACACATTTACACGGTCATAAATATAATTTGCTTTTTCCGACATCAGAAAGAATTCAAATATTCTCATGCAAATTAAATCTTGAAACAAAATTCATACAGTGAAATGTGGCAGCGAAAGCCACTATTAATATTCACATTTAATATTGTGGGTATTATGGCGCTTACATTTAAGAAACTATTTATATGTGTGTATTCTCTCCGTGCACATCCTGCTTCGAATCAAATAACAATACAAATTTTTATATTTACATATTTGAGCGAGCAGTAGTAAATTTTCGCTAGTGGTGGAAATAGTGATAGATGACATTACTTGGTTGTTTGTATATCGAAAATTTATAACGCTTAAAGAAAGATTTTTGCAGATTGAACATCTTATTGGCGAAAAGTGAATTCTCAAATAATATTTTTACATTCAGCATGATTCGGAATTCGCCGCGAATACTGCCATGGCAATCTGTTGAAGATCGCAGGGTAACCCCCGAAGGATAAGAGAATAAAAACTATTCGGAAATCAAACGCCGGAGGAGACCCACTCGCCGAATAATGAGAGAGACACGTCGAAAATATCAAAAAACCTACAACTTAGCCAATGTATTTAAAAAATAAAAAGCCGAACGAATCATGGATAATTAAACTGACTGAAAACCAAAATCATTGTCACAATTTTATGCATAATTCGCGTAGATCTGTGCAGATCGCGAGATTCCTCATATCATCGGTGAACGTAAGGGACGAATATATTTATAAGTTGTTGAGATTGTAAAATTGTGAGAGCTTCCGAAACCCAAAACTGTGACAAAGAAATTGGTTTCAACCGGTCCACCTTATGCCTATCCGAAAGCTAACATGAAGTCCTCTGAATCGCGCAGAAAGCAATATATATATTTTTTTGTTTATCGCATTGAAAAATACAAGGAAAACAATGTCGAAAAAGAGTCGCGTAAAAACAGATGTTTAAGCTGAATCACACTACTGAAGACATATTATAATTAATACGTAAACGAGATGTCATTTTTACGTAAATCGCACATATTATACACACATGTGTAAGGTATCAAATTTTACAATACATAAATAAAATTCGATCCCCCTATTACAAATTTAAAAATAATTTAATTATTATGGCTTGATACTTTTTTTTTTAATTTAAAAAATAAAAAAAATTAAGTTCCCTGATAAAACCTCAACATGCCTTAATTATTTTACGATTACCTAAATGCAAAATTAATGACATTTTTACTAGTTGCCAAAGTTTTTTTTTAATATTTTTCTCAATTTACCCAAGTGGCAGAATTCAAAAACGATGAATATTTATAAAGTTAAAAATTGCATTACTGTAAATAACTATAACGGCTTCACTTTCTGCTAGACACAGAATCAAACTATACTTCCGATCGTGGTAGATGATATTTTTTGATATATGTTACAAAGAAAGTAAAAATTAGACAAATTTTGAACGTGCTTAACATGAGGAGGAACACCAAAGTGTGTGTGTGTGTGTGTGTGTGTGTGTGTGTGTCTGTGTGTCTGTGTCTGTGTCTTTGCCATTAATGAATTAATTTTGGATAAAGAGAAGGCAATTTTTGTGTGATTCATCTACTTTGGTATCTGTTTGGCTAACCATCTCGTTCATCCGTCCAATTTATTCATAAGGAATTAAAAAAAAGCCATCAGAGAAAATTTTTATAAGCTCGAATGCATGAAACAAATTTTTTCTTTTGTAGATCATTAAGGGGAAGTAAAAGTGAAGATGCTGTCCGCCGTTATCCAGTCCCGTGTCCCGGAAATAAGTCCCTGAAAGGAAGGTCCGTTTTTAACAGAGTTCCTGTCTCCCTTCGTTATTTCAAATAATGTCAAAGGCTGAAATTTTAAATTTTCCATTTTCATAAGCTAAGGACGGCTTTAAAGTTAGATCCAGGAAGGGGAAATTTGCCGTTCTTAGCGGATTTCTCTGAGGAAGGATATAAATATACATGAAAGATAGAGAGGGATAAATATGTATATTACATGTTTTTTTTTAAATCTTTAATTTCCGCATATATAGACAATTTTAAAAGCTTTGTTTTTTATATGTAATGTGGAGGATGTATTAGTTCTAGTGAAAAATTCGCGCAGAGAAGAGCAATAGAAAGAAAGGAACAGTATAGACAGGTTAGAGCTCATGTCAGAAAAGACGACGGCAGGCTGCAAGCCTATGGATGGAGTTTGCCGGCGAAAATACCACCAGTCCCAGTGCAGGAGCCGGGAAACAGATCCCACATTCCGGTACCCGTTCCCGTCTACTGTCAACCCCTTACCATCACCGATCCGGGAATGAAAGTGAGTATAAAATGCAGGTTGTTAAAACGAAATGCAGTTACATTTGTTCAGATTTGTTATTCAAAATGCAGTCGAAAAATTTTCAGATATGGTGCGCGGCCGGTGTTAACCTAACCGGGGGAAAGACGAAAGACGGAGGTTCAATAGTCGGCGCCAGTGTATTTTACTCCAAATCTTCCACACCGGAGGAAAAGACTCCAGCCATAATAGACAGCGAGGACAACGAACCCCACATTACAAAGCTGGAGGAAGAGCTGAAAGTATGAGAGTCAGATTTTTTTTAAACTAAATTTTTTGACGTTCTGTGAGCTTTGATGAGAGAAATGTGAAATTAACTTACAGGAAGGGAAAAAGATCAGGGAAGAAGGGGAAACTTTGGAGCAGCGCCTTTCTTCTCTCGTCTGGATATGTTCAAGCACCATAAACGAGAGCAAAGTGACCGTGATAGATCTTATGAATCCTTCGGAAGTCTTGGAGTCGTTCACAGCCTGCGCATCGCGCATACTATGCATAGCAAGCGTACCCGGAGCCACGGAAGTTGATTACAGAGAAGAAAATGAAAACAATAATAATAATAATAACAATAATAATAATAATAACAATAACAATAATAATAATAATAATAATAATCTAATTCGAGAAAGTGATGCCTATGTCAGGGATCAAACACGTGAAGAAGAAAATGATGAAAATTTTAACTTGGGAAGAATCAAATTTGTAACTTGTGAGAGTGAGAGGCCCAGTAACGAGAATGTAACGAAAGGTTTGGTTGCTAATTATGACACATGATGAAAATTTTTGTCAGTGATGCGAACAAATCGAAGTACAGAAGCTCGATAAACGATACTAACCCTTTTTCCAGACAACTTCTCTCCTTTGGAAGAACTTAACAGCGTGTTGCCGACCATGTGGTTGGGTGCTTACAACGGGGACCTGTACGTTCATTCGGCAGTGAGCCACTGGACTAAATGCCTGCATTCGGTAAAAATGCCCGATTCGATATCATGCATTGTGTGGGTATTAGTCAGCACAACCAAGACCTGACCGTGATTTTTTCTTCCGGTGGCTTTGATGCTCTCTTTTTATTTTTTTAGCCATTCTTGTGGCAGGGTTTTGGTAGCGTTGGCAAATGGTTTGGTCGCGGTGTTCCGTCGTGGGCCAGATGCTCAGTGGGATATGAACCACTACCACACGATCGATCTTGGAGGTCCTCAGTTCTCTGTTAGATGCATGAGCGTTGTTCACGGCACCGTTTGGTGTGGCTACAATAATAAAATACACGTTTTGGATCCAATTTCTTTGGTGTTGAAGGTGATAATTTGAAAAGGATACTTCTTGCAGATAAAGAAATTCCCTCGTTACTCCTTCGGGAATGTTGTCCAACAATCCTGACGGCGATCTCGTCTTTTGCCTTTAGGGATTTAAACATAAAAGAATTGTAGTTTAAAACTGTTTAATTTAATTTTAAGAAATCTCTGGAAGCTCATCCGAGGAAGGAGAGCCAAGTCAGGCACTTGGCCTGGATAGGAGACGGAGTTTGGGTGTCCATTCGGCTCGATTCAACGTTGAGATTGTATCATGCTCATACGTATCAGCATTTGCGGGATGTTGATATAGAGCCATACGTAAGCAAAATGTTGGGTGAGTGAACACAAGAGGTTTGTGCCAATGGTTCAGTTCCCGGATGCCGAAATTAATATCTTTCACTTTAATATCAGGTACAGGAAAATTAGGATTTTCATTCGTACGAATTACGGCATTGCTGATTTCAACGGGAAGACTGTGGATAGGTACTGGAAATGGCGTCATTATTTCAGTGCCGTTGTCCGAGAGTAAGTTATTTTAATGAAAACAAAAACTCAGTTACTCACGATATAATAAAATAAATGCCCGACACCTATTTAAAGTGTTCATGAGCAAATAATCCGATTTTCATATTTCATCAGCCTGTCATTATGACTAAATAATGGTGAGAAAGAAAGAAAAGAACATGAAAAATAAAGTGATTGTTATAAGTATTATTGTTTTTGATTTGTATCAGTTTGTTTGAACGATAATCATCGCAATGAATTTTATTTTAAGCGCTTCTCCTAGGAGAAATCTTTTTCTCCTGGGAAACATTTTTCTTTTAAAATCAGAAATTTACTTAATTTTTTTTTTCGACGAGGGGAAACCTCCGGGCACCCATGCGATGATTGGGGCCGCATGGGTAGTGTCGGAGTCGAACCGACTAAAACCCCCCGGTGGAACTTCTTCAGGGCCACTTCGAGCTCCGGTCTGCGTTCCCTTGCGGACTTCTATCCAGTCCGAAGCTCTTGGCCCCCTCCTCAGCTATCAGCCTCCACACGGCTGCGTGGCGGCGTCAGTGAAGACTCCAATGACTCTGGCTCGATTGTCCGTGCACGCAGGCCCCGCAGGGGGGCCGAATTGTCCGACCCCCTCACAAGTTTACTTAACCTGTCCTAAACGATGCGGCCTCCTCAATTTTCAGATGCCGGAGCGATATCTCCTGGATGTGCTATCAGGGGTCCAGGAGCCGTTGTGAGAGTTTATACAGACGCTATATCAGACAAAGTTTTACCCGGTAGTTTTATTCCTTATTGTTCAATGGCTCAAGCTCAACTTTCATTCCATGGTCATCGTGATTCGGTTAAGTTCTTCACCGCCGTTCCAGGTAAGCCGCAATGATAAATAACTTGAATAACTTTCATCTGCAAAGCCTGCGAAATACAAGAAATGTTTGTTAAATTTTTTATCCTTCTGTTCAAAACGTATACCATGATGAATAAAACATGATTTTTTTTTTTTTTAACTTTAGGTACTAAACCAGGAGTGACCAACCCGAACATGTTGGTCATGAGTGGAGGAGAAGGTTATATAGATTTCAGAGTAGGTGAGTCAAAATTTGGAACTTCGATTTCAATAATAAAAATGACAATTATAATCTTTTAAAATATATTGTCTTCCATTAATTTTTTCCTTTAATTTTTAGGAGATGGAAATGAAGAGAATTCTTTGAATATAATGAAAGACAAAAATATAAATGAAGATAGATCCCAATATGAAAACGAGCAATCAAAAAAAGGAGATTTAAGTCATTTGATTATTTGGCAGGTTCCTCTAACGACATGATTGTTAAATCCATTTTAAATGAATTGAATTGAAGTGATACTTGTATTTAAATTATAGACTGGTTTAAATATTGAGTTTGGTCCGAGTAAAATGATATTAATTGTTAGGTTGGAAATGTGATGGGGGCCTTACTCAAAAAAACCTTCGAAAGTTAGCAGCCTGCATTTGATGTGGTGCCATTGCAACTTCCATCATTTTTAAACATATTAAATTTTACGGTGTATCAGAATTTTTTCGTTTGCACCAATTTGCTTTTAATATTTGCCTTTTGAGTTTTAAATATTTCAAACTTTGATAAAGCTACCGCCAAATAAACCATTATTAAATTTTTTTTTTTTTTGGAGAATTTTTTAACTCAGTTTAAATTTTGTTACATATATATATATATAAATAGATAGAAGACGAAAATAATATTAAAAAATAAAATTAAATAAAAAAAAATTACTGCATTCAACGATGTATTTTTTGCAAATTATGTATTATAATGGCTACAGTATAAACTGGGGAATTTACGTAAATGTTAAAGAAATTCTGCAGGGTAATGGACAATCTGCGTTTTGTTTGTTAACATCAATGTTCTCATCTTTTAAAATTCGTTATTATTATAGAAAAATTTTTTTAATAATATTTTCGTATTGCGATAATTTTTTTGGTTATTTTTTCAAATAGCAATATTTATTAAAATAAAATTAATTATTCATTAGAAAAAAATTAGATTTATTGTGGCAGTTTTGTTAAATATCTTACTCAATATTTTAAATTTGTTTAGATTTTCTTTAAATTTATTAAATTTTTTTGCTTTTAATTTTCTATTCATTTTTCAACAAACATCATTGTTATCGAAGTAAATACTAAAAGATTAAATCCGCAAAAGAATATGACTTTAACATACTATTTATTATAAATGTAAATTTAAACTTTAAAATTTATCAAATATTAACAAATTTTTTTTAATTTCAAAATTGAAAACTTGAACTAACTTATTTTTTAATCTAGTCCAATTTTATTTCTTCGTGAAGTTTTCCTAAAGTCAAAATAATTAGTTCCTACCAACAAACCTTTAAAATCAGAATGATTAAACAGAAAAAATTCGCAAATGCATTTATTTATCTAAAATTGCTTCTGGATTTATCTGTCAACCGCATAGTAAATATACTTTTTAAAATTAATTCATCTTATATTACATTTATAATTATTTTTAAACATTTTAGCATTACAAAAAAAAATATTTTACGCTTCTAGTCAACATAATTTTATATCACTTATTTAGTCAAGTGTTGTAATTTTATTTCTTAAATATAAAAGTTTCTTTGATTAAAATTGGCTCAGAATCTAATTTTTTAATTATTTTGAAGAGAGGAGTCATTATTACAAGTTTATTATGAAAAGATTTTGCAAAAGAAAAACTGCATTATTAAATGATAAATTTTAATACTTATTTTGGATATAAATATTAATTGAATATTTTATCCTATTTTATTTTATTCAGAGTAATTTAAATAGGTTTGAACATCATTTGAAACGTTCATATTTTCTTTAAAAACTAAATCATAACAAAAATTGATTTTCAAATCAATTTCATTTATTTTTTTCATAAAAGCAAATTTTTAAATATACATAAGCAATATTATCTTGAAATCGAAGTTCAAGCTAGTAATTACAATAATGTAAACAACAAAAGAACAATTGATTTCTCATATTACAGATGAATCCTACTGTTTCATTTTGCTAACAGCTACATATACAAAAAAAATTTATTCTATCTCACACTGAATGTAGCCAGTTTTTATCAGTTAATTATAGTAATAATAATAATAATAATAATAATAATAATAATAATAATAAAATTTTATTTAACGTTATTATTTTTTCATCTTAAATAATTATTAAATAATTGTTTAAGATAATTAAAGTATAAGGGCATAAAGAAACAAGTATTAGATACTAATATCTGCATATATAAAATCTGTTTTGTTTTAAGATGTGACTAATTTCATGAAAAATTAATATATGTAATTATAATTGTATCAAAAACTGTAAAATCTATATTATAATTATTATGAAATATTGCCCGCTTTTAATAATAATAACCATTAATTGATGGTATGAACATTATTTTCATTTTCAAAATCAGTTACGATATATACAAATAATATAAAGTCATAAGAATTTTTCAAAAATTTTTAATTTTCACTACTAAGATTTTGAAAACTGAAATGTAACGCTAACGATCATTTGAAAATCTTCAGTATTTAATTTACAAGTAGATATATTTAAAATTTGAAAAAAGAGGCTGTGCTCCTTAAAAACATGCTGTGTATTCATAAAATAGAGGCATTAGTTTATAAGATCATAATTCCAATGATCCTTTTCAAAGATGTTGTTTAAGATTGATTGTAAACTGTGCGAAATATTTTTGTTTTCTTATTCACTAATGCATAACAATTAAGTAGAATTGGAACATTGAACCAGGAATAGAAAACAGAATTTTAATTTCAACTACATTATTATCTTTCTTTACAGTTTTCAGTTGATGCCTTAGCAAATGTCAATTTTCTTAGTGAATTTAATTAATGGCGATTGTCAGACAGAATTTTCCAACAAATTCCCCAGTTTTTAAGTATGTGAATAAATTAATTTTTAATAAAAGAAATTTTTGTGTTTCATCCATAACGCATTTCCTTTATTTTTTCTGATATGCTCTTTCATTACAATTTTAATTTAAAAAAAAAAATCACACAAATCCTTGATAAATTTTATATGTTGAATGTGATATCATATTTTAGGAACTGTAATTTTATCTACAATTTATTATTCTTTAATTTTAATTTCCTCTCTTGTAATGTAATATGATTAATATGCGAAAGATAATTACCTGGTATAGTTAATATTTTTTATAAACTTTATATACTGAATAAATATTTGATTGACGCTGTTTATGTTTAAAATTTGTTTTTCGCAAAATATTTTTCTGAATTTTTTCTGGGAATCCATTTTACGGTTTATTTTCCCGCTTTTCTGGGACGTGTAATTTTTTCGGAAATATTTGTACGTTCTTACCCTTGAATTTTTTCGAAACGATTTAGCTTTTTTTCATTCGTTTCCGTTAAATATTTGAATTTCCTTTTATCCCGGAAGTTTTCGTTTTTTCCATAATAAAAAAGAAAGACGGGGAAGCTGTCGAGCAGTGGCGGGAAAAAAGTAAGGTTAATTGAATATATATTTTTTGTTTTTTATGTAAAAGTTAATATTTATCGATGGTGCTTTTATTAAATTCATTTCTTTACAATTAAATTTTGCAATTCCTTTAAGAAACGCCACTGACTAATGATTATGCTAACGATATTTGATATTTCAATGAAACGCAAGACCAATTGAGGTTAACCTTGAACATGTCATTGAGTTTTCATCTTAAAGAAGTCTTTTTTTATTCATCGCACATTCAATTTATCTTTCGGTGAATTGAATTTTGCTTAATTTTAAGATATGATTTTTAAGAAAAGTATTAATAAATAATAAAGACCTTATGTAAGATTTTCCTTTCGGTTATTGCAAAACGCAGTTTATTATTTAAAATAAGTTAAAATTGAGATTCGTTTTTATTGAATTTAATTATGACTGTAAAGGAATTTACTTTAGATTATTTAGCCCTTGATATTCAATCTATATGATGAATCTTTAAAAAAGATTAAAATTTACATTTACTAATGTTACAAGTAACTTAAAATTCACATTATGTAGGTTCTTGTTTGCCGTTTATCTGGATTTATATTGGAGAACGAGGTGAGAAAATTATTTTGTTGAAATGTCATCCTCATCAATCGTTTATTAACATCGCATTAAATTTTTATTTACACTAACCTTTATATTGGATGAAAATGTAGTTATCAAATTAAACTTCTATATCAGACTTTTTTAGAATTCCTTCGTAATATCCCTTCAAAATCTGATTTTTGTAAGATCCAAAAGTACGCCTTTTATAAATGTGAAGAATGGAAGTAAAGCTAAGAAATTTGTTATATTTTGGTAAAAATGAAAGGATGCAGATTTATGACCGAATAATGCGATGAAAAATATAAAAGCGGGATGTATAAAACCTTGATCTAATAATAAAATTTGCATCTCATGAATATTTTATTAAAATTTATGCTAACTTTCTTCATTCCAGAGGGGTGTTTATTGAGTTACATTATAACTTTATGGAAATTTCTTATCGATTTCAAAGTTTTACTTCATGATGAAGCTCTTTTTTAAATGTGATGTTTCGTATAAAGTGTGAAGGGGATTTACCATTCAGAGAATCAGAATGATTTATCGTGGAATATATCCGTTTAAAATTTGCAGTTTTATAACCTTTTGCAAGGTGGGGTCGAAAATTTATGCTTCGGCTATCGTAAGAAAGATGTATCTTTTGCAAAATGTCGGTATACATGAATAACTCAACATGAGCGCTTTTTTGCATGTGAAAAAGGGAGTTGCAAATTCATATTGGAGGCAAAACAGGTTTTATTGTGATTTAACCATCCATTTGTCAAAAATTAAGGAATAATACACTAAGATTTCGCCTCCTTTATTTACTTATTTATTTATTTATTAATTCTTGGAATGTTTTACAACCAAGTTAAATATCATCAAAAGACTGAAATTTACTTAAAATATCATATTACTGAAAGCAGTAAAATGATATATCAGTTGCTGAAAATCAAATAGCTAAAAACTGATACAGATAAAATTAGACATGAAAAACATTTTTTTTCTATACAAAAAAAAATTCAAATTTGCAGCAAATGTCATATTTAACAGTTTCAAATTAGCATTCATACCTTTCTAAAGGATTAAACAGCATAATTTCAAAGTTAAGTCAAATGTTAAATTAATCATTTTTCATTCACAAATAAATTACGATCTTTTAAGTGTAACTAATGATATTATTTGCTTAGATAGTTTAACAATTGCAAGAATTTTGAATATCTATTACATTAATATTTTTATTTGTCGTTCAATGATAAAATAATTTTATCTAAATAAAATTTTCGTCACAAAATTCTGAACTGAAGTCAGATCAATGCAAATTAATGAAGATGCTTAAGTGAAATAAAATTTTGAGTTTTATTTCATCATGCTGATCTTTTTATATGCTCTTCTCAGGAACCAATCAAGGATGTTCTTTTTAAATTTTCACTGCTCTCCTTTGCTATCCTCATTGATTCAAATATCAAATCTTAATAATAATAAGAAAAACATCAAAGGTTTATTGCGGTTGCTCTTCAATTACATAAAATATATCGGTACCATTGATCGAGTCAACAGGAACATCAAAAGTAGTATTTTCTTCCGTTGGTTTTGTATTTGTGATAACGGCCGAAGAAACAGTGGTAGTTGTGGTAGTCGCTGTTGTGGTAGCCACGGTTTTTGCTCTTTCTGACAGGCGAAATGTTTTCTTCAGTCTGCACTCCATCCCAACTTCCGACCAAGAACCATTTTTCTGGCATTTCGGTTTGGCTTTCGAAGTTGGTTCATATCCGTGGGAGCATGTCAAAGAAATTCTTTCATTCACTTCATATTGTGTTTTCTCCGGTGAGAAATGACCATTGCTCGGATCACCCGGATGGGGACATCTGGCTTTACCTGTGCATGAAAACATCACATGAAATAGCTTTCATACGCAAATTGCGCAGATTAGTCCTCCGATACTTACAAAATGGAGGAGGTTTCGACCAAAATCCTGATTCCTGACATGAAATGGCCGCATCGCCGACTAATTGAAATACTCCTTTGCAAGAAAATGTAGCAACAGCCCCAACACGAAATGGAAAACTTGCCGATTCATTTCCGTATTCGAGTTGGCCGTGGGGGGGAATCAAAAGCGGCGGGCACAGAACCTCTAAAAATTATCTTCATTTTACCAAAATTCTACATTTTACCTTTTGAAACACATAAGCGAAAGCATTTTGACTACCTTTGCAAGATGGAATGTCATCGGACCAGTTACCAATTTCCAGGCATGTGAGCTTTGCTGTTCCAATCATTTTATAACCGAAAGGGCATTGAAACACGGCCTGACCTTTATAGTTTGGATCCTGCTTAATTAGCTTCACTGTGGCATTCACGACTTCCAGAATTGGACAAACAATCGGTATGCAACCCGGAGGATCACCAGACCAAACTCCTGTCATTGCATTATTATTATTATTAAATTTTGTTATCTTGTATTGTGCAAGCATTTAAAATTTCGCATACGTACCGCTTGATTGGCATGTCAAATTTGCGGTTCCGTTAAGTTTAAAACCCTCTCTGCATTGGAAAATGGTCATTTGTCCTACTCTCGAGCCCTGAACATGTGTTAACAAATTCGGGTCATTCGATATAACCTTTGAGGTGTCGCAGTGCATAGCTATTACATTTAGTATGACACTGTGAGTAATACCCTTCGGTGTAGCGCAGGTATAAATGCCAGTGTCCTGAGGTTTGACATAATAGATGGACAAGAGGAATTTCCAATCCCTTTCGTCGGTCGATATAGCCCAACCTTGAGAGAACAATATTGAATGACTTTTACGTTGCAGAGCAATAGTTTACGGAACTTGAAAGGAGAGTCACCTGTTGGATAACTCCTGTAAGTCGAGGTCCATGACCATTCTGGCGCTCCTACTTTTCGAGGAAAAAGGCATTCCAGATGGAGAGTACTGCCTGGATATACCGCCAGTTCGCCCGTTGGCTCAATCGAAGCAGATCCCGATATTATCCGAGCCAGAATCGATGGGGGTGCTGAATCATCAGTGAAATTTGTCAGAGACGAAGTGGGAATGCAGGAAGGTATTTTATTCTTCCATGCCCCGTTGTGACATTTCAACCGCGAATCCCCTATTATCTTGTAAATGCCAAATTTTTTGCATCGAACCTGAACAACTGATTCATGCGGAAAATCCTGGACTTCCTGATGAAGGATAAAAAAAGCATATCATATATGTTCCATCTCAAATTGCATTGTACGAATTAATGCGTGCTACGATGGTCTACACATGTATATAGTAATCCTCACCAACACAGTCTTGTTCTGATAGCTTAACACGAACTTCGCTTGGAAAATGGCAGAACTGCAGCTTCGAAATACTGGCTGGAAACGTCCTTCGTTTGTCTCATCTTCGGGAGCTGAAATACAGAAAAGCATTCTTTTAAATATCTTTCCCCTTTGATTGTACCAGACATTTTCTTGAATATTTTAAAAAAGAATTTATATGCCAAAATCCGATATTTCATACAAATTTGAAACAGTTAATTGTAAAAGATACTCGTGTGTTGCAGTCTGACTACCTCCATCACTAAGGCATAAAGGACCTATCCACTCGCCGTTGATGCATTTGATCTTGCAGTGGCGTTTCGAACCCTTTTTCCCAAAAACTCCGTTGAATTTGACTTCTGCGATTCCTCTGTGAAGCTCTAAAACATTGTCGATCGATACCTCCGTTCCGTTTTCTTTCAGGATCGGATAGGGACAGACGTAATTGGGCGAATCTGAAACGATGGACACCATAAGAAAGAAAAGAAAAAATTCAGCTGTGAGACTGCCATTTTTTAGCAGGCATTTCTTCCCGGAGTAGCAGCCGTATCCCCGGTCGCTCCGTCACCGGAAAAGTTTAAGGAGACTGTTCCCTGCCACAACAAAGTGAACACCAGATGAAGATACTTCCCTTAGAATCGCCAAAGGTAGTCGTGTGACTCGGTTATACCTGCTGACCATCATTCACGATTGTGTAACCGCAATGGTATGTTGCCCATCCGGGGAGCCATTATAATTTACATGCGAATCACTCCCATTAAAATAATTCTTTCGAGGAAAGCAAATTTTCAATTTGCACCAAAATGAAACTTTTTCTTGTAAATTCATTATTGTTCTTGGTTTTTCCCACATTTGTAAATCATAATCATAGCCCCAATGTTTACCTTTTTTTGAATTAGTCAGTTATTGTTTCTTTATCGTAAAAACTTGATATTATCGTTTCACAAATACATAAAATCCTATTTTTTTTTTTCGTTATATTTGACGAGTTCATCTTTTGAAGCCACTATTTACGTTCTACCATTCACAAATAAGTTGATTTTTAACCTCGTTATTTCCTAATAACAATTTAACTGTATATTTTTATATCTTTGCATCATTTGAGATATAAAAATTTCCAGTTATTCAGCACGCTCGTTAAAACTTTCTTTTAACCGAAATTATATATTGTATGTGCTTGTTTTTATGATATATTTACATGGGTCAGAGGTCGGTAACCTTTCATACAGAACGTACAAAATGTTTTCAGACTTATCGTATATACTAGTGTAAAAGCTTAAATAACAGTATAACATATAACTAATAAATTTTGGTTGAAAATAAAAATTGGCTACATTTAGGGACGACGTAAAACAAAATATACATATATAACAAGTAGGAAAACAATTTTTCATTTATGAGACCGATTGTTAAAAATCAAAATCTTATTATAACATAACACAGAAAATTAGTGAATGTCGAAGATTTAAATATGAAATTTGCAAAAAAAAAAAACTAAAATTATATTCTAAAGTGATTAAAAATTTCATTTTAAAGAATCTTTAGTGGGAAATATTAAACTGTGTAGATAAATAAATAACTAATTTTCTTTTTAGATTGACCTCCGATCAAACAAAAAAACTTTACAAAAGAGACAGAATTCGTATTCGTCAAAAATCTCATTTCATATTTGATATTGCAAGTTCAAGAAAAAGTTATTTTCTTCCATTTTTTGATTTAAATTGAAACTCGAGAACAGTTTTTCTTATAACATCACAAAATCTTCAAATAGAAGAAAAAGAATGTAAATGCAAGAAAAGGCATTGAAAGATTTCTTTTCCGTAAACCGAAAGAATTAAAGTGAAATATCCTTTTTTTTGGCAAGTCAGAATGACATATCTTGAAAAGAAAGAATGGGCTAAGGTCTCATTTCTTTCTGCTTCTCCACCTAAGTTAAACATTAGATGAGTTTTTGAGTCTTTTCCAGAAGGGAAAAGGCAAAGAAAGGGGGAAAAGAAGGAAAATTGGAAAAATTTATTTTCCTTTGGAAACGTTCCATGCGGAAAAATCGACGTTTCAATGAAATATTTTGCCCGAGCAGTGATTTTTAACTCTTTATTTGATTCCATTAAAGTTACCTGACAAAAGGATGAGAATAAGGTAGGTTCAGAATTTGTCACGTCAAAAAAAAAAAAAAATGTTCAACCTTAAAAAGAAAATAATTATTTGTAATTCTGCAAGACAATTTTACTTCAAAACATTCCATTTGGGAAAACTGTCGCATACGGTCCTATAAATAATATTAATTTCAAATAGAGAATAAGAAATTGTGTCGTTCAATATTTCAGTACATTCATACTTTTTAATTCCAATTATATTCAATTTCGATCTCCACATATGAAAATCGTGATCTGACGATGGCGGAACAATAACCAATTTCTTTTTTAGGAAATCGGTCATAGCTTCATGCAAAAGGCAAACTGTATATTCCTTATTAAGACAACTAAACGTACAGTCGTCATAAAATGCTATATGAATTTATTTCTTTAAGATAATTTAAGGATTTCTTGTCTATTTATAGAACTAGAAAATTTAATACATCCCTTGAAAATAACAGCTTTGTACATATTTGCCTCTAATAATTAAAAGAAAGAGCGAGGTATGATTGAAAAAATTTTAACATCAGCAATATGAAACCTTTCGTTATCCAATTGATAGATTCAATGCGACCATACATAATTGATATAACATACAGAAATGAGATTTTTTTTTAAACATTCTGTTTGAAACGATAAACTGTGTTTAATTTATAACCTCATGATTGAAAATCATAATTTCTTTCAAGCAGAAAACTAAATAATTAGAATGTCGAAAATTTTCACTTATAAATGTAAAATGCCATCTAAATTTTTTTTAAGATAATCAAAAAATTTTAAATTTTCCACTGTTTTTATTAATTCATATAAATATCCGCAGTGTCTACATAATTTTGGTATTAATAACATTAATAATTTGAAAAAATTTAATAGTTTGATGTTATCACTGATTTGTTCACAAAACTGATTTTTTTAATTTATTTAACTTCTATTTGACGTATATTTCTTCCCTGATATAAAATTCCTAACGACCAATTTTCATATTTTAACAAATTCATATCAGAATAATTAGAAAATTTTCTAAATATTTTGCATTCCAATATTAAATTGTGTATTCGACAATTCTCGTCTAAATATAATTTTTTTAAAACAGTCACAGTCCTGAATTGAGATATTTTTGTCTGTAAAATTTCAGCATAGGCTTCATCATCTTACCCTTTCATGCAGCAGTGCTGCATTAAGGCAAATTCAAAAGTTTATACAATTTACATCCTTACCTGAGAGAGCCGTTAAACTTCTCGATCGACACAAATTAAATAATACAATGTCAAAAATTAAAATTATAATCCATGGCAAACGCATTTTGAACTTAGCTTGATTTCCGCGCGTTTCCAATTGTCGAATGACATTATCCTTTTCTTAGCTATGACATGTCACGTGCTTTACCTTAGCGAAAAGGCTCAGCTTTGAATGATGAAAGCAAGCTTAAAATCGAATCAGATTTACTCCATTTCTTTTTTTGCCTTCCGTCAACCGTTCATTCTGGTTCGAATTTCTGTCACATAACTTTTTTAAAATTTTATTTTTTTTATTACTTTTTGAAAAATAGCTCGACATGTTTTTGTTTAACAGAATATCGATCTATCAATAAATTTGCTCATCTTCAAAATCATTGCCATTTAAATGAAAATACCCAAAATCTGATAATCCAAATATTTCGTATTTTTCTTGTTTTTTTTATTTTTTTTTTAAGAATTGAATTTTTAACATAAAATTAATCGGATTTTGTTACGAGTCGTTAAAACAGTAATATATATAAATTACGGAGAAAAATTTTCGGTTGGCACAAATGCGTCATCTACGGAAGCGGAAACGACCGCTTCCAACGCGCAATTTCCCGAAATTCCTCACAGATGTCGCGTCGGATTGCCGCGTTGCGTCTTTTTTGTTTACGTTCCGCGATGGCAAGTCGATAGCTGTCTTGGCGGAGAGCTAATTCATGAACCCTGCAAAAATAAGGCGAGGCATCTTGACCTCGCAAATTATTAAACCTGATAGCAACAAATGATCTTTTTTTTCTTTTTCTTTCGGGCGAGAATTCCATTCCAACAAAAAATTGTTATTTATCGCGTTTTTTTTAATGGCGGACAAAAGCGACTGCGAAATCTAAAACAAAAAAAAAAAAACGAAATTGTATAACTGGGGCGTTTATCGATTTTCGAAGGAAAGATGCGGCATCAGTTCCTTTTTTCCCTCCTTGGTCGCGTTTTTATCACGTAGTCGACATGCCGAGCATTACAAATATTTGCCTTGGATATTGCAAATAAAAATAATTTCCGTGTGGCTCTTTTCATCGCGAGATGATTCACCGAAATTCAGATCTCAATGGATCGCACTGTAACGCAAAGCGATTTCTTCAGTTCGGGGGGGGGGGGGAAGTGGGGTTGCGATGCAGGCATGTGCGCGGGGATCGGATCGTTAAATGACGAAGTGTCGTAATGCATGACAATTGTAATTTTTTTTTTAAATATTTATTTTCTGCGCTCGGCACACGAAGGCCGTTCAAACGGAAAAGAAAAAAAAAAAGTTCGTTAATTCGACCTTGCAAAAATCTCTCGTGGAGGAAAAAAAAATGTGACCTTTGATACAATGGCCACGGAATACGAACGAAAGGACTCATTCGCCTGACTCGTGAACAATTTCAATTTGGCGCATGTGTTCGCAAACGGCGAAAAAAATCCCCCCTCGAACTCGTTATCCTTCGTTCAAAAGTGCTTTCAGGGGTGGGGGAGGAAGGGAAATAACGAATTTTCCGAAGACGATGCCCTTTTCGCTGCTTTGCCTTCCTTCATTTCGGAGGTTTCCTTTTACGTGGCATCGCGACCCCCGCGGGTCACGGCGACAACAGATCATCACGGATATCCCAGAGAACGTGTACTTTTTCTGGAGCACCCATCTTTACACAATGCCCAGAATGTGTTGCAACATGCAAACCAGTTTCGCAGTATTTGACTTGTTTGTACGTGCTCTCCGGTGTGCATTTCATTTTTTTAAATTTTTTTTTTTTTTTTTTAAGCAACCGAAAGCGGCCGGCCTTAGTTAATGATATCGAAGCGTACGTGTAATTAGCCCTCGCACACTGCAAACGTACCGCGGCAAAAATGTACGCATTTTGCGTTGCGTTTCTCACAAAATGGCGTCCGTCCTTCCTCCCGGAACCGTTGCTGGAAATTGTTTTCGATTTCACGCCGGAAAATGCGAATTGCAGCGTAATTAATCTCCGTGGGCCACGCGTGATTTATCTGCTTTCCCAACTTCGAGTAAATTGTCCGGCGATAAAAGGAAAATGCCGTTTTAAAGAGGGAGGTTTCGAAATTATTTGACGTTTTTCGAGACCTCTGCGAAACCCGAATTTAGCGCTGACGCATTTAATGCAGACTCCACGCTTGTTTTGTCCCGCTTTGAAAAATCCATTTATCGATTTTATTTTGCAGAACTTCGCCCGGAGCTTTGCTACATTTTCCGGCATCCGGTCTGAGTGCAGATCGCCGAAATTGAATTGCAAATCCGAAATATGAGTTATTTCGGACATAGCGAATCGGACCCACATGAAGAAAGACTCTGCGGATGTGCGTGACTTCTATAGCGTCTGCAATGCACTTTCCGGGACAACAGCAGCGGCACATAACCTGTCTCCGGGTTTCGAGAATCGTCCCTGCCGCGATTTTAATATTATATTATTATAGATATAATCTGAAATTAAACCCCTAAAATTTGCACGTCTCAAAATGAATTGCCAAATAATGTAAATTGGAACAGTTTTCATAATTGTTAAGTTTACATTTTTTCATTCGCGATTATTTCGCGAATATAAACTATAATTTTCCTTTTGCGTTTTCATAATTACATTTAAAAGCTCTAGCGAAAAAAATAAGAAAATTATTCTTGTCAGTGTTATGCGGATTTGGATTGTAATTCTGTATTTTCATTGCAGCTTTGCTCTTCCGTCTCAGTTTTACTAAATAGAAATTTCGCAGTGTATTCCATTTGAAAATGTATACATACATATTTATTGCGAAGCTCCAAAGCCTCGAGCGCGTATGAATCTAAGACTATTAATCAGTTAGGTTCGATTCTCTTTCAAAAGGAAACGAAAAAACTAGTAATTTGAATCGCGGGACGAGATGAGAAACATTGCTATACGAAAATATTGCAAGTAGTAAATTTTTATAGGTATTACGAACGCGGTTTAAAGGATATCGAGAAGATATATAATTTTGCCGCAACACAGAAGGCACATTAATGCAAAGTTTAACGGAATATTTCAAGGCGGATTGTTGTTTGTTGTTGTTGAAAATACTTACCGGTCAACGTACGAGAAAGTGCAGCAAACGAATCGGTTACTGCAAGGCGGAAAGGCGATTTTTTTTTGCGAATTGTGAAATGCAAAACGTGACATTTTTCGGATAAAAAGAAAAAGAAAATGGAAAACAACTTTGCATCGATTTTGTGGGACAACCGAACGATTTCAAGTTAAAGAAGCTTTGGAGCCGAAATGAAAGTAAAAAATGTCTGTTGGCTACCTTTCCCGCGTCGTGGGTTTTTTTTTTTATCTTCTTTTCATTTATTGCCATGTCAGATTTTGCAATTCAGATTCAAGGGGTGCATTCGCAATCATCACTAAAGTGTAACTGTCATTAAATATCTCTTTCGCTGCCGAGAAGGAAAAAGAAAATGATGCATTTATGGCTATCAAAAACATCGGGAAAAAGATGGCCGATACCGAATTCCTTTGATATAATTAACCGTAGGCGTGTCAAAAGGTAAATTTGAAGAAAAACGCCATATATGGAAATCCTTTTCCGGGAAAAAAATTGTTCTCATTTTTTCCACGAAATTTCGATTCGAATGAAATGCCGTGCGGAACCAATCGCTGATTCCAATTTGTATTCAGTTAATTCTCGCGTCAATGCAATTTTCTTTTCGCAGGTCGATGAGAATTTTTTTTGTCGGAGAAAGTTGGCAGCATCTAAGGAGCTTTTAACGGACTGAGTCATTTGCTTTGTTTGTAAAATGATTCAAAAGTTGAAAATTACTTGATTGTATAATTATTATCATTTTGCGTTAAGTGAACTGTGGCGATCAATTATGTCAATCGGAGGAATACTTGGAAAACCTTGAAAATTACGAATCTAATGATCACGTTAAAAGGAAAAAATAGTGACAGAAAAAGAGAGAGAGATGGAGAACAAACGTAAAAATGCATAATAAGTGAATGGCGATCAAAAGCCGGAGTTACGCTGAGAAAAATGTAATGTCTTCATAGATCTGAATATACTGAAAATATATTTAAAAAAAAAAACGCTAATGGGATCTGCAACATGGGAGATTATTTCAAGGCATTTTGAATGACGGGATCTTTCGCGGATCCTCGAAGTGGCTGCACAAAAATTTCCGCTTAACACCGAGAGAACGTTCCGAAAACGAAGAAAAAATGACGGTTAAGAGCTTGTGAACAGGTTTTGTCGTTTCTCGAAATTGAAGTTTATACAGAAATCCGCTGCTTGAAAATAACATCGTTCTCAATTGCGAAGACTGCAATTTCAACTCATTAAAAAAAAGAGAAGAAAAATTGCCTGGACGTACTCGCTGGGATCCCGTAATCAAATTACAAGCCTTTGTTCTTTGTATAATACTTTTGGGCAATCATATCGATAAACGGAAATTTACATTCTCGTTTTGGAAAACGGAAATCAATTTTACATTTTAAAAAAATAAGGAAGAAGGACCAAAAGTAATGTTAAAAGCTGAACAACATCTGGGTTTGTTAGTTCGATGTAAATCGATTGAATTAATCGCTACGATCGAATACGGGGAAATTAATTCCCCTTCGGCGATAAAATTCCCCGATTTCGGCTGTTTATGTTTGGCGTCGCCTTATTTGCAAAAATTTTTTATCAGTTTTTTTTCATGCTGCGCGAAAAGAGGTTCCGCGAATCCTGGAAATATTTCGCTCAGACCGAAAATGGAAAATCATGAAACTTGCGAACGTCGAATGATAAAATGGCAGCAGATGTAGCACGATCGAGTATTGTCGAAGAGGAAAATTATTTATGCAGCACTTAGCCATAAGGCCGAGAGGCGGTTTTTATGCAACAATTTATTTCTTGATATTGCAGAGATTGCTCGATAAAGTACGTCCTTTAAAAACGTAATTTTAATTCGATGCATACGCGAAAACACTCTTTGGGAAAAAAAAAAGGAATGAAATTGACAAAGGAGTGAATTCTCGGGCTTCTTCTAACGGACAAGCGGACGGTCACAACCGATTCGGTTTTACATTCGTTTACGTCGATGCGGAATGAAAAAAAGTTCACAGGAGGCGCGATTCGAGAGAGAATCCAGTACCCATGTGGAAATTAGCGAAGCAGGCATGCGCAATGCGCAGGGCGGGTGATTCGATCTCCTCACTTCAACATGTATGCAATCATGGTTTTATTCGTCACAAAAATTTTGCATAATATTTCGGTTTCTTTTTGTTAAAGAATTAAGTTTTTCATCCCTCCTCGGTCGCTGCATACGATGTTTCGGTTTTCTTATTCGAAAATGTCGTTAGATCAACGGCAAGAACGTCATCAGCTGTTGTTTTAGTGACAAAAAACTTTGGTGTTTTGCACGAACGGATGGCCATCAGGTAAGGTTTTTTTCTTTTCCTCATGTGGTTTTTTTTCTTCGGGTTTCTATTTTTTATTTTCGTACGCAATATGGCGGTTTCCTGCAGCCAATTTTGCGCCGCGCTATTTTTTTTCGTTCGCCCAGTTCACGTTTTCGGTCGCTCCCTAAATGTTTTTGATGAAAATACGCAGCAGAGAAGCGCATATAAAGCTTTTTATTTTGTCGTAATCGAAATCGAGGACATAAGAAGAAAAAAAAATACGTTTTAAAAGATCGTTCAAGGATGAGTTAGGCCCAGAACAGGTAGCTAGGATTCTTTTTTTTTCAATATCGATTAATTATGGCTTGGTAACGTTTCGCTAATAAGAAGCCCGCGTCGCCCGTCCTCTTCTCCCACTCTTTTCCGCCGTGGATGTCAAAGTGCTCGTTGCGAATAATAATAATGATAATGATAATTAAGGAATTTAGATTGTATTGCAAAAAATATAGGAGGGCCTGCATGGCGGGGAGAGAGCCCCACTCCCGGTTCTTTTGTCATCATTCCGTTGACTTTCGAATTACGTGCCGTTTGTGATTCTCTCTTTAAAAATCATACAAATTTTGTTTTGTGTAATATAAATTTGCAAAAAAACGAAAAGAGAAAATTGCTGAACGAAGTTTTAAGGGATTCATTTGTGAGTGTCCTCACACATGTAAGTAAAATATGGTCGATAAAACCAAAATTTGCGAGGTTTCCGCTTAAGGAAAAATCAATTGCAAAATCATGATTTCATCATTTCCTGCATTTAGTTTTGCGTAATATTTTTAACGAAATGAATCTTGGAAGAAGAATTAAGAAAAAAAATTTCAATAAATTACAAAAAAAATTAGTAATTCTTAAATATTTTATTTGACAGATGATGATAATAATAATAATAATAATGATAATAATAATGATAATTAAAAGATTCTTAAAATTCAAATTTATCACATTATACTTTTCACATTTAACTAACAATTGTCAGTATATAAATCATTTTTGCTGGTTTTAAAAATATCAACAGTTAAAACTGAAGGTGTTTTGTATATATATATGTTTAGATGTAATCTAATGATATATATTTTGTCGGTTTAGCAATCTAACTTTTTTTTGTTCAGCAAAAATCAACTGGTTTTCTTTCCGAAACACTTTCGAGTTTTTGTAATATCATAGCATCATACAGAAGTTTTATTTTGCAATTCATTTACCAAAGATTAATGCGAAATAAATTGGTTTCCCGAATTAAATACCTAAATGTGAATGATGATGGAATAAAATAAAAGTTAGGAAATGCCCTACGTTTCTGCACTCATATAAGTTTTATTAATTTGGTATAATGGAAAAGGGGATATAGTTGAATAGGAGAAAACCGAGAAAGCATTATCACTAGTTTCAATCAAATTTGTTTTTTAAAAGCTAGTTCAAGTAAATCAAGTTATACTTTTTTAAAAGCCGAGTTTGCTTTTCCTAATTTCAAGAAATTTCCAGACTCTTATTTATTTGATTTTTTTCTTTTTTCATCGTCGAACGATTATTTTTCCAAAGTTTAATGTAGTTTTTAATCACATAATGAAGAATTAATGAATCTCGACATCGACAGTTTTCCTCAGTTTTGAACAGAAATTTCATTCCTAAATAATTAGGAAACTGGCCACGCTTTGTTCGGTGATTTACTATTCAAGCTGCGAAACAGCAAATCCTAAGGGAGGGAAAAAATTATGCATGAAACGATTTTGAATGTTTCGTGCCATTTTGTTTTTTAAATCAACAGGCAATAAAATACAGAAGGAGCTGTTGCTTAGTTTTACACAGTCAATTTTTTAACTTCTACCCTCCAAGGATTTAAATATTCTCACTGAAAAATATAAAAGGTGATACATATAAGAGGGGAGACTTATATTACTATGGATTTATAATCGAAGCTTTGTTTCACAAATGCACGCACTTATATTGCGTTTAAAGAGAACAAAGGAGACAGTTCATTTATTGTTTTCATTTTCTAATAATAGTATTGAGAATAAAGAAAGGAATTGGTCATATTTGTAGCTTTTGCAAAATTTCAGACAATATCCAAATATGAAAATAATGTCATTATATCAGCATTTCATTAAAATATCATTATGAATCGTTGAAATATAGAGATTGGATATCAGCAAAATCCGAGAGTGAAATTGTTTGATATGTGACATTTTATTAAAGCTCCCTTTGGAAAGATATAGGTATTGGATCGGATGTGGATAAGAACCAATACAGCTAGCATAAGAAAAATTAAAAAAAAAAAGATTAGAGAAGTATTTTGTTATGAAGCCCCCAATCGGAGAGTTCAAACGAGTTCAAAGACCTACATACCAATGGTGAAATGCAGAGAAAGAGCGAAGGGTTTGGCAACGCAATGAACAGCTCCGTGTCAACGACCTGAGGTCACCGAAACACGTGGTTTCTTCCTCAGGACATCGACCTCTCTTTGCAAGGACGATCGATTCCACGTGGGCAAAAAGTAAGCATCGGATTGGGGCGAAAAGCCGTATACATCCCAGGCAGATCCTCACCCTTCGGGATTGGGTGGGAGAGGAGGAGTTTGAAGAGACCGAATTCTAAGCCGTTTTCCCTGGGCGTCTGCTAAATTTCCATTTTTGTAGCGGGGCTAGCTAATCGAATCCGACCCTGATTTCGCGAAGAGGATTGCGGAGTATGCTGTAAGGGAGGGAGTCTGCGCGGTGCGTCTAATCCGCTCCTGCGTATAGTACAAAAACATCGCAGAACAGGTCATTGACCCCACACGTGCAACGTTGTTTCGTTAGACTCCGCTAGCGCTTTGAAACATCTTTCTCTCCTTTCAGATCGCACTTGTATTGCAACTCCCAAGCAGTTCGGTTGTGTTCGTGTGCTATTTTAAAAAATATCTATCATTGGTTGGTATATTAGTGAGCTTTTACGGTAATATTATTATGATGTGAAATTTATAAAATCCAAATTAAGGATAGGGTTTTATTTAACTTTTCGGGGAGAGAAAATGGAAACTAGGCAAAGCCCCTCCCTGTTGAATTTCGGAAAGTTATCGTGATCGATGAAATAGAACAAAAAAAACGGTTGAATCTTCCTCGAAAGGAAGAAATAATTTAAAAAGCTAGCTCCTACCATTGGGGATGCATTCATGCCTCCCTTCAATGAAAGTTGTTACGAAATAAAAAAACAAAATGGTTGCCATCAAGACGTTTCACCAATAGGATAACTTTATTCGGTTAACAATAAAATCGTATTTGTTCACCCTCATCAGTATTTTATGTCGTCCCGGTCGGTTTTTCTTTTTTGACACGTCACTCCTAGAGAAAAACGATCTCTTGCTGAGCCTAATTTTTCGAGTTTTATAATCATGTAACTGACCTTGTTTATTAAAATGCAGGTGTCGCTCGCTCTTATTTTTAAGGAAAAAATTACGTGATAGTCGAGAGATCCGGGGAAGTTGCGTTGGGGGATTAAAAAAAGGAGGTGATCGGATAACGGAAATTCCGCTGTATTTTTTTTTTCTTTGAAGTGTTGCAAGTCTGATAAAAAGCCTCCTCTATGTCAACTTGAGATTACGTAGTGCATTATTCCACGAAGGAACCAGCTCAAGCTTCAAGGCTAACTACTGATTGAAGAAAAAAACGCACCAATCAGAGTACTTCCCTCTCGCGAATATCCCGCCTTCAAACAAGCGCGTTAGTAAAGTAGAAACCCTCTCTCTCGCACTATTTCTGTCTCTGTCTCTCTCTCTCTCTAGCATTCGGAGTTCTCGTTTTGCTTTAGTCTAATAAACGCTTCAAATTAGAAGGAAGTGCTTTTTTGTTTTTTAAATTTCAAATATATTTTCACATGTATTCAGGTGTTATGAGATATAAAAATATTGCTAAACATATTTTTTTCTTTGAAAGTTGACGTTTCAGGTGAAGCCTTCTGGATCGTTCGAAGCCTGCGTCATATCCTGTGCAGCTTTATGCTCTGTTGGCAGATGAGGTAGGTGAGAGGAATAGGCTTTGACTGCGTTATTATAGTCAGTCTTTTTCTCTCTCCTATTCTGTTTGCCAATTGCGTCCGGACGGAAGCCGAGGAGAAAAAATGAAGAGAGCTGCGAAACGCAACCGACAACAGTGAGAATGCGACGTAATCTATTTGCAAGCGGAGAACAAATACGAGATAATTTATGTAGGTTGGCGACGAGCGAAGGACTTACGATAAGAAAATAACACTCCTTTCCCGCAAAATAGTTAATGGCGTTCGTGTTAGCCTTGACATAATTTGTGTTTAGCTTCGTTTTAAGTATCATACAAGAAAATATGTTCGTCTTGTTAATTCTCCTAACTTGGCAATTTCAAATTTCAAATTGTTTTTTCAACGGAATTAATCTTTCAAAATGGCGTTATTATTTCGTTTCTTTTCTTTCCTTCTCTTTTCCTCCTCCGAATCCAACGTCTAACCTTATTGATCCGACTGCGAAATTTTTTGGATTTGATTTACCGAACGCGAAATAATTTTTTCTTTTAACGGAAATAACGAAATGAAAAGATTTTCAAATTTTACGCTCATTTCGAAGCGTATATTTCCAGGAATTTTGTTCCCTTTACAACGCCGCCAAATTGATTGAAATTTTTTTTTTTTTAGGGATTTTTGTCGAAATTTTGTATGGCGGCGCGTTTCCATGTGAACAACAAGACGATCAATTTGCCATTTAATTTCATTTACTTTTTTTCATTTTCCGTGAACATTCGTCCAAACGGCAAAGGAGGGGGTCGGACAAAAGGGGAGCGCGCTAAGGTTTTAAAATCACCAATTCGCGATTTGATCGCTTTTCAATTTTATTATTCAACCCGCTTTCTTATTTTCCTTCCACGCCACGCAGTTTATGGCAGCAAAATCCGTGCGATTTTCGTTCGCCATATTCCGCCAACCTTACAAATGCAAAATCAACCTTGGACGTTTCCCTCTTTTTTTTTTTTTTTTTTTTTTAAACAAAGTGGCATCGCTCGGCGAAGAAAACCGCGGCGTGAATCTCGCCGCGCTCTGCCATTTTTCTGCAACTCCCAAAGTAAGTATCCGTCCAATTATTCGAATCTTTTCAATTCGCATTGAAAGCCGCGGTTTCGTTTCGTGATACTGCGTTTCAGGTGCCCTGATTTTTCCTTATGCAGGTCAAATAAACAGTTATTTTTCCGAACAAGGTCCATCGCATGACTTTACGATATTGAGGAGCTGCACGGTGAACGGGGAAAAATAATTCCCGCAAGTTGCTATCCGCTTGCATCGATTTCCAGCGTATGTCGACGTCGGTTATATTTGCAAAATGGAAGTCGACATATTTTATATTTATTTCGTCCTTAAATTACATCTGCTCGAAAATGTTAATGTATGAAAAAAGAAAGAAATGAAAAGCTTTTTTTTTTTTTTTTATCGGTTATGTATTACCGGGACGGACATTCGTTCTGGAAACGGGCAGTTTGCGAAAGACTCGAACCGCATCTGAAATAAGCAAAAATTTTAATGGTGTCTTAATGTCGCCATGGAGGGCAGATGATTCCCACGAAGCTTAATGGTGGCCGCATGGGCAACAGCTTTTTGAATTTAACCGCGACAATCTGTGTTCGAAATGCTTGTGTGCCTGGCTTGGGCCTGCGAGAAGGGCAAGGGAAAAGACAACATTGTTTTAAATTTCCCAACCGGCAATTAAAATGATTGTTACCTACGTGGATCGGCGATATTTGTTTCTGAAAAAGCTCGGCACTCGCAGTTCCCTTTTCTCTATGCATTTCTTTTTTTTTTTTTTCCAAAATTTCTTTCGCTCAAAATTCGTTTTCATTCACGTCGGTCTTTAAGGGTAAATTTCCCTGGAAATCAATCCGAAACATGGTGTGCAAAAAAGTCGGACGCCAGAGAAAAATTAAAATTTGTCGCACGCAAGAGAGTTGGAAGCCATCTTCGATGTTTCAATATTTACTAACCGATCTGCTGCGTTTGCATTTGCTGTTGAAATATTTCCATTCACTGCTGTGGTTTGTTGGCCTAAATCCAGGTTAAGAAAGACAAATCTTTTCTTTCAGATTGCTAAGCGCGCCAAGTTCTTTTTGGTTTCGATTACGGTAAAATTGCTCATGTTAATGCAGCCATGATAATTTTAATTCAGTTTTTCATCGTTTCAAAAAACGTTTTTTGTAAGTCGTTTTCCTTAAGGTGTATTTAGGTGCATCGTTTATTTAATTTTTAATTTTTATATTTTCATTGCGGATCGCACGAAAAGAAAAAAATCCCGAGACTTTTGATTATTGACATTTGATTGTTTTGCCCTCATTTCTGCGGCGGGGAACAAAAAAACGAATCGTTTTCCGATATACGAAAAAGAAAATCAGAAAATTTATCAAAAGGAAGTCTAAAAAAAAAAAAAAAAAAAAAAAAAAAAAAAGGAAAAAAAAAGCCGAGCGAAAAGTAGGTTAGAGGTCAATCCGATATCCAACATTACTCATGAATAATATCCTTGGCATCAGAAAGTTTCCGCATTTAAAATAAATCAAAGCAAATAACTGGTGCTTAACAAATGTGAAATGTATTAAAACGATTGTATACATTTATTCATATGGTCGTGTCTTCTGCAAAGGCCCAAAATGTAGAATTTTGGAAACGTGTAAGACTTTATGTCCGTTTAGTTTTGAAGCTATGAATTTATTTTTCTACTTGAAAGCGTTTGCCTCGTTTAGAAAAAGCTCGTGATTGTAAGGAGGAACCTTGTAACAATTGAAAAGAGAGTAATGCAGGCTACAATAATATCACGCAACCCACAGAAACCGGACTAGAAAAGGTCTTCAACATCAAAGTGAGTTAGATCATGGATGAAGGTTCAAAGTCAACTAACCGAAGAATTCGACCGGAATATTTTACCAATTCTGCAATTATTATTCTTAGTGACTCAACATGCGTGATGCACTTGAGCCGCTAAAAAGCGATAAAATGAAAAAAGTTAAATCTCTAATGCCGTTCGCTTGAGCATGTATTTTTTTCGTGGCTGGTGTCCGATATTTGCGACGTTTAACGGCTCGCCGGAAATCTCCCCCTTGATGCGAGGGCCTCCGCGGAGTTGTTGATCCGACGGTAAGAACAAAGACGCATCTCGGAGGCTTCTACGCGTCATGCGAATCGGAAGATCTTTTTTTTTTTAAAATAATTCCAATTCTCTGAGTCGTGGATTGTGCACACAGTATTCGAAATAAAAAAGATAGCAAGGGAAGAATTGGTAGAGACTGAAATATTATAATTGCCCAGCACGGGAAAAAAAAAAATACGAATCGATAAATCGAAGCAAAACACTTACTCAGAAGAATATTTTACGATTAGATATTTACAGTTTTATTTTTTTAAGATTATACCATTCGAAGAATATTCATTTGTTACATGCAGTAGAGGACAAACTCGAAGCCGTTAAGCAGGTTATAAAGGAAGAAATGGCGGAGAATCATTAGCATGGGAAGGTGCTCGCATGAAGTCTCTTCGAATTAGTCATTCATTTCTAAGGAATTATATAGTTTCAAACCGTCACTTGTGGCTTCAGCTAGTTTCAGATATATATATGTATTTTTTTTTTTGTTTTTACTGTAAAAATTATTGCGGAAGGTCTTGCCCTTTCTTATTTAGCACGGTTCAGAAATCAGTAAATCTCCTTTCCTATTTGTTTACTCTTCATTTGAATTATATAATTTTTTTTTATTTTAAAACTTAATGATTATTTATGTTATGCTCATGGAACGCATTGGTTTTTAGTAAAAAAAAAAAAAAAAAGTTTGCAAATTATTTTTGGGATATATTTAAATGCTATAGTACAAGAGTAAAACGATCTTAGGTTATTTATAGTTTCATTTAAACTTGCCTCCTTATTGTAATTGTTTTTATTTTTAGCAGAATTCGGCTTTGACTAAAATTAAATGGGGCACGAAGTGATGGGAAAAAAGTTTAAAGTTTTTCCATTTAATCGAAAGATTATTCACCTTTTTTCATTTTGGTGTTATCGTTTGAGGATGATGCCATTAACCATGTATAAAACAAATATCTTTAATTTTATTTTATTTTTCTCATTTTCTATATGTTCTGTCAGAAGCTCGAATTATCCGACGCATGCCTTTTAGATTTTTAAATTTAAAAAAATTGTCAATCTGAATTTACCTTTTGATTAATTAAATTCAATAATAGAGATAATGTAAAGCGAATAATAAACTTAATAATGTAAATAAAATTATATATATATATACAGTAAGTTAAATGAATGATAAATAATCAATTTATTTTTTTTCTGAATTAAGTGTTGTCTTACAGTTATCTGGTTTTAATTATAAGTGTTCAAAATGAGAAAGTTTTGTTTTAAGTTAATAATGGGAATGTAAATTCATCTGAAAACTCCAATATAAAAATAGTTTTGTCTTGCGTGTAATTTTTTTTCATACATTTTTATAGTTGCAAGTCTCTTTTAAGTATGTCAGTAACCTCCGTTAGAACGTAGAGCAGATTGAAAGATCGGACTTCAGCATTTTTATTTGTGTTCTTAATGTCGTTTTAACGTGGCTTCCAGATTGATGAGCACTGTCAAGGCTTTCTTCGTGTCCATTATCGATTGCGAATCGGTCATTTCTTTAAATTGGAATTTACTTTTTTCTTTTGATTAAAGTATGAATTAATTTTAAATGAGAAAATTCCACTGGCAAGAATTTTCTGACGTGGCACTGGCGGCAAGACGTGGAAAAAGACCCTCGTTTAGTCGAGGCAGTCAAAAAATGGCGGTCGCAGCTGTCGTTGAAGGCGGTGACTCATGCTTAGTTCGTCATTTGCGTTGGAACGGTTTCGCGGACCCCGTAAAAGATAGTCTCGGAGAAAGAGAGAGAGAGAGAGAGAGAGAGAGAAAGGCAGAAGAGAGATAGAAGGAGCAAAAGGGTTTTTCACATGACAAATCATTATCAACGATTTCCATATTTCCGAGCCATGTGCGAAATTTTCAGTATTTTCGCATTCGGTTTGTTTTATTGTTTCTCTGCCACATTGGTTGTTTAATCATATCACTTTCTGTTTAGATGCCTTGAATTTAACGCTGGGTCAATTCCACTCTTGTGGGAGGTCAGATGTGATTAGCATATCTACATCTCATCTGGTAAGAGAAACCGTTTCTGGGTCGTTCTGTTATGGCGATAATGAGATGCGAATCTCGAGACTTGATAATTTTTACATGCGGATTTTTTCATCTGAACGCTTTGAAATGTTGATTTCCCTTACTCTAAAATACAAAAAGGGTTAAGATTACGTAAAATCGACTTTCGGGAACGGTTTCCCAACGCCTGACGTTCTGGACTCGTTGCAATTGTGCTTCGCCGCATATTTCACAGTAATAAAATCCTCTCTCCCTCCGATTTTAAAATGGGGCCTGTCCCATCGAGCATAAGTATAATAAAACAATTCCGCATGAAAGAACTTGCACGTTGCCCGAATCGACAAATCCACGATGCATTAATATGGCGTGTATTGGGCCACAGATATCATCTCTCGGTTATGTAAAAAATGGTGTCGGAGGAAATTTCAACGCTCTGTAGGAGTCCGGATCCGGTTTTTCTTCTTTTTCGAGAATTGGAGTTGGGTTTAAGGCAACGTTATTAATTTAAAATGAGTTTTTAAACTTGAATCAAAAGTCTGCGTCAAATTCATCATCCTTGGATTCGTGAAGATGAAAATTTTTCGTCTTATTAACCACTGAAAAATTTAAGACAGATTTTTAATAAAGATCTGCTGCTTCGAGGTTTCATATTCCAATTTCATCCGGTTTTGAGATACTTAGCTGGTTTATTTTAATTAAAAACAATAAATTCGCAACTAATCACAATATTTCGCTGCGCCAAGCAGTTCCAGTCTCGGTTGTCGAAACTTGCTAAGGCCTTCGGATAACTCTTATTCAATACATAAACGTTGATTTCCAATCGCGTCTCTTTAATTTCAGTCAACGTTCTCGAAATCCATCACATTTACTGACAGAAGGTTTCGGTGTACTTTCGACAGGGATTTTTTCTCTTGCGACGGAAATTTATGTGCAGCACTTTTTCCTTCTGGCGTTTTTGCACTTTACGCTGCCGGAGAAAATTTCGTGTAAAAATAAATTTCGGTCAGACCTATGCAGGCAGCCATTTCGTATTCGATCGCCACGTTATATTTTTCGATGCAAAAAAAAGAAAGGGACCGCATATATATATATATATATACGTATATCGAATGGGGGTTTATTAATCGGGGTTTCCATTTCTTCGCCCTTTGTCGAGGTTTTTCCTTTTGCGTCATTTTCGCATATTTTAACGATTACATATCCGTTTTCTGAACGTTTGAGTATTGATTAAGCGAAATATCATGTAGCTTGAGAACGCGAGCGCGGAATTAGCAAATTGAAAAAAAAATTAACATAATCGAACGGGCATCGCATCCGATGAATTGCTCTCACGACGATACTTTAAATTATGATACGAATAAATTTCGTTTAACGCTGAAATGCTGAAATGAATTAAATGTGATGGCACAAAAAAAAGCGTAAAGTTAACTTAAGTCGGACTCCGTGTAATGCGGATGACAGACCCCCCGTGCACACATTGTATTACGGAAGATTCATTTCACAATAATGTCATTGTCATCATTGAATCAGTCATTAAAAAAAAAAAGAAAAAAAAAATTTTTTTTTTTTTTTTAAACATCAAGTGCAGCAATAACAAACACAAAGAAATCATTTTCATATAAATTTCCTCGTGGATGAAGTAATGAGAAATGAATGAAATATGCTAGGAAAAAAAAAAAAGGAGAACGAAATTACGCTAAATATATTAAATTCATTGATACATTTAATAAATTGAAACTGCATCGTACAAACAAGGGGTAAAGGAGGCTTGATTCATTGCTTAGAATCATTATGGAATATACGTGTTATGATGTGAAATGATGCGCAACTGCGAACCTATGACATATTTAATACGCGTTGACATTAAACCGGTGCGAAACAGCTTTTCTTCTCCTTTCGAAGACGGTGAAAGAAAAAAAAGAAAAAAGATTAAAAGTTTAAGGTACAAGAAGATTACCAGTTAGAATAAATGTGAAAACAACAGATTATCTAAAATAATTGGAAACGTTTTTTCCAAACTGCGTACAGGCACATACGTAAATGTAATAAAATATTGGATACGTATAAATTTTTTAATTAAACCGGATAATAAGATATTCCTTTATTAAAATACGAATTCATAATTATTCATTGGGTGGACGATAATCTTTATGTATTCTGTGCATTTCACATTAATAACATTAAATTTCTTTTTTTTTTTTTCAGATTTCCACAGTTAGGTGCTTGAATGAAATCGTTAATACGATGATTAATTTTTATATGAGAATCTTGTGCAAACATGATGTTTCAACGATAGCATAATAAGCCTGCAGTTGGTGTTACCTGTTTCGTATGGGGAAATCGATAAGAAGGTTAATGCCTTTTTGATGTGTATCTTCCTACCGACACCAAAATACCGTCGTCGACCAAATAACTGCGATATTATTAATATTCTTCTCGTTTAAACTTTATTATTTCGTTTTTTTTTGTTATCTCATTATTAAATTTTAGGTTTGGCTACACCTTAATTATTGAGAATATTTACGGCGGCAAAATATAAGATGGTGCAATACGTCGTGTTGTAAGTAAAAAGAAGGAAAAAAACTGAAAATTAACGTTTTTTTTAAAAAAAAAAACCCTGTAGCTAATTTTATTCGCTTACTTTGTTTCTTTTAAATTTATTGTTAATTCGGTTCTTCTGGAATAACTTGTACACTTCAGCGATTAATAACAGTCTAAAATTAGACGCTCATATCATAAAAGCAGAAAATGCTTTTTTTGTCATCCTGCAGCCGGGCACCTAATCGGGACTGCGATTGAGATGTTTCGGGTAGTCGGGAACATGGCGAGTTACAATAAAGCACTGCTTTATATGCTTGACGCTTGAGATTAATGCGAACGGTAATTTATGGGGTTTCTTTGTTGACCGTTTTTGGAGTGATACCTGGAGCTTGCTGCAACGCGCAGGAGGCTTTTCGGTGCCAAGTAGCGTATCTACCCTCGCTTGTTTCCGATTATCGAACGCTCCCGAGATAGCACCCAAATCGCGGTCCCTGATGACTTCAAGCGGAGTCAGAGCGAGGGGAGGACGGTGGTTGCTCGAAGGAAGCTGGGCCCGGTGCCCGAAGGAAGGGCATGGCGCGGGAGACACACGCCGACAAAAATGGCGCCTGAAAAACGTTTCGCTGCATTCGGAAGGTGCAGCTCGGTAATATTTGAGCCGGCGTCGGCGTCCACGGCGCCGGCGTTGTGACCTCGATTTGAAGAAGCTTTTTACGCGGCCGAAGCTCTCCCGACGATCGGCAGCACCCGCTTTGCTGGGGCTACCCAAATCGGCCGCCGAAATTATGTCGCTCCCCGACTTTAAACATGATTCGGAACGCATCCCGCGCTCGGGGAAAGGGATTTTTTCCGGGCGTCGGTTACGATTTCCGGTTTCTTTTGCAATTTCGTATGCCGCAGTCCCCCGTTTGCAGCGAATTGCGTATGGCGGAGGCTCGGCTCGTTCCGCTGGAAACCGCGAAGGCTGCTAATGATTCCGACGCGAGGAACGCTAAGGTAATTTTAATTTTCGGAATTTAATGCTCAGGTATGAACCGGTGCCGCTTTTATGCTCCGTTTTCCATTATTATTAGAGTTTACATTATTATATGCGGCGTTACTTCACTTTTAATGTAAACTCCCTGATATGATTGCGTCAGCGTATCAAAATGGTTAATTTCTTAGAGCTGCATGAAGAGAGAGAGAGAGAGAGAGAGAGCGATATAGAGAGAGAACCACGGTTTTAGGACCTGATTGTGCAGTTTTTTATAAATTTTTTTAATCACCCAAGCAACATGATTTGGAAGAAAATGGCCACATTATGTGGGCGGGGCTTCCGAAGGGTGCCGGGTCAAATTCCTATTTACGAGCGGAAAGGAAGCGGGACGACTCGCAACGCAAAATCCGCCGTTTCTGTTTTTCTCTTTCTTTTTTTTTTTTTTTTTGCGAAGTAAAATATTTTTAATTTGCTCCCCGGCCAAGGATGCGAAGTTCTTGCAAATGACACATTCAAATTTTCCGAAAGTATTTATTTTCGTCTGAAAAAATTGGAGCGGTCGCAGTTACACTCATTGAAGCGGCGAAAAGATCTTTCCCCTCCCCTCCCGCATCAGCGTTTACTTTCCGCCTTGGGGAAAGCCCGAGAAGGGACCTTCGCTCGGGTCGGCTTCGGGACGGAAGGGGGGAGGAAACCTTCCGGTGTTTCTTCTGCTCGAATTTTCCGCTCCCCCTCCCCGAACCGGAAACTCGGATGGGATTTCCTCTGTTTTTTTTTTTTCAAACTCCGAAAAGAACGCTCTCCCGTTGCGGTGGAAAAAATCTCCGCCATTTTTTTTTTTTTTGCGTCAGCTCCCTCAACGTCTTCGCTAAATTTCGGTGTTGGCACGGAAACTATTCAAAATTTTCCTCCCCCGGGCGGACTTGGCTGCGGAAGAATCGAAAAGGCCGTTGAAGGGAGAAAGAAAAAAAAACCGGAGAAAGATTATTAAATATGGAGCTCATATTTTTTTTTTTTTTTCTGCAGGTTTTCTTCCGTAATTATTATAATTGAGCAACATCACCACTGCCGTAATAATTGGGTAGAAACGTAAGTTTTTGTGTCATTATTAAAATTCCCGGTTGCCATTTCAGACTCGCGCTTCGGTAACCTAATTTGAAGCATATTTTTCATATGGGTGGTATACATCAATGGTTCTTGCTACAATGACTGCGGCGGAGTAGTTCTTCGCTTTGTTTCGCTTCAGTTCAAATGGTCGATTCCCGAATCGCAAATATCATTTAGACGTCCTATTCGAATGACACCTACATTGCCACGTGGCGTGTCCCGAGCGACGGCACCTCCGCGGTCAAACCACGCACGCCTTGCGGCAACGCTACGGGTGGTTCGGGAGAAGCAGACTTCGGTCCGCTTTCCAACGCCATCGCGATTCTTCTTCCTTCCGGTGGAAGCTGCGGAGCGAGACGTCTTCCATTTCGCTCCGAGGCCTTTCCGGCGCAGCCCTCCAATCGCCAGGTCCCTTCCATTCGATTTGACGCCTCTGTTTATTTTCCGTACGGTAAACATCGCTCTCGCGTCACCCGGCAAAGCCATCTGTCTCGCAACTTCGCGTTCTTTTCTACCGGAGGGCGGTGGATAAGGTGAGGCGCAGCGTGCCGTGCAGCGGGCGCCGCCCAAACCACCTCCCTCGTTAACCGTATGTGGCAAGGGTGGCAACTTGGTCTCGCAACTTGTCTCTCGTCTGGCACTCCGTCGGGGCTTGCGTTTCGCGGCATCGATCGTCGGTGCGGGCATTTCGTCTCATGGAAATGAGACTTTCCCGGGGCGTGCTATCGACGGGGACAAATATATCGTCTCGGCCCGTCGGTCCTGAACGTGGGATTAATTTTTAATTAACGAACCCGGAGGAACTGATGGAGGATCATCAGCGTCGTATACGGAAACACCAACTCCGGGATTTCCGGGAGAGATCCCGTTCCCAATATAAGCGATCGCGTATTTATTCATCGTAAGATCAGTTTTGCTTTTGCGTCTTCAATTATTGACAGAGTTTTTGATCTTCTTTTTAATGATTTCCCTCACTTTTAACGTTCTCCGATCGTCTCCGTGATGTAAATAACAAAAAAATTTTAAGGCAATTTACGATGAAAACCCCCAGGAATCTTCAATTTTCCGATGTCCGTTGGTGACTGAAAATATTTTCGAAAACCGGAAAAACCTATCTGCTTTCATGCCGTTTTCAAAACCGAAAATAATCTTGAATTTCATTTATCGTGGTGAATTTAATGAAGTTTATGCTTTTTCGGTCTACCATTCACACCGACTCTAAATGAAGAAAGCAATTTTACATGGGAGTAAAGTTATACGAAGATTAAACTGAGCATAATCATAACTTTAGATGTTCAACCATTTGATATTAAAATATTAATTTATATTCGCATATATTTTATGCAGCGAAACGTGGCGTAACGAATGCATATTTTTATGATTGCCGCGTAATGCCAAGTATCCTTCGGGAATAATTTTGCAATGCAAAAAAAAAAAAAAAAATCCCTTCGCTCCCAATGATATCACGGAAAGTGTAACGGAGCAGATGTAGAGTCAGGTTTTCCTGGTCAGATGCAAATCGCGGAGGCTTTGGAACTTCTAATTCCGGATTAAACGCTTATCCTCTTATGCAAAAACCAATTTTTTTTTTCCGTGGATGGATCAGCCGTTGCGAAGGAAGCGAGTGTCGCACATTTTTCCCTTCTCCGGCCTGGCGCGGCGTTTCGTCGTTGATTCGTAAATGGCAACGCGAAAAACAGAAGAATTTAGATGAATGCGTAATTTTACACGTTTCACACGTAACGGGATAAATGAATCGAGTTTTTCTCCGCTTATAACGGCATCCATTTCGTCTGCGGATGAAATGGCGTCGCATGCTCGGCTTCCGGTTACGTAACCGTCTTCTCCGTTGCGCCCTCATCGTGCAAGGTCCCGGGGAGAGTGCGCTCGGAGCTCGAAGAGGGACTTCCGCTACTTCGAGGGATGAACTTTTTGAATTTTCAAGGTTATCCGACCGTTTCATGGATTTTTCCGCTTGCCGCGAACGAGCTGGCAAAAGGATTTTTTCTTTTTTTTTTCTCCGACCGTTTCTCGTTCCACTCCGGTTTTTCGGCGTCCCTTCCTTGCGATTACCAAATTTTCCGCAGTCGCGGGGACTACCGCAATCCGCGTTCCCGACTCCGATAGCAGGAGCGTCACAATTCCCGGGCGCTGCTGCATCGTTGTTAATTAAAATGGGAACGCGTCTAACGCATTTGGGAAAAGCGAATGCGATCACGTATTCCACTTGTCTACCTTGTAATTTTTATTTCATTGAACTAAACGTAACTTTTATCGTAGTTTGCTTCTGCTTTAGCACCGCCATTATCTGCGTATTTTCGGTCTCTCCCGTGCGGCGAGAAAAACGAAAATGCTTTGCCCTTACTTGAATGACTTTAAATTGAATTTAATCTGCGGTTCTTTCCCTTTTTTGATATTTTATCTTATCGATACGTACGCAGTGACCGTTTGGAAAGTGCAATCCGACGTATGACGCTCTGTAAAAACGTTAAAAATCGGGCGGGTGGCGATTGCTTTTGTTTCCCGGTCATTTTCCTTGCAAAAAAAAAAACAAAAAAATATACATGTAGTTCCGGAAAGGCGGGGTGTAACGTAACATTTTGATGTCCGACGCCGTTTCCGGTGTTTGAAACGATTCCTAAATAAAATGTTTATTATTCCAACGGGTCACTGCCCAAATTCTCAATCTAATTCGTATTTTCCATTGTAATTTTTACGAATGGGGTCAATATGAAACACCTCCTTCGAACCGCCTACCATGGCCATACATTTTAATTGTAACCCTATGACAATGCGAATGCTCATGCATCCACGAATGATGTTTTTTGCTTTATATTTTTTTGTTCGAGCGCAAAAAAAAAAAAAATGTTAAATGGTTCTTGAATTATGCATTTTACGACAGTCGCATTATACGTAAAAGGTCATTAGGGTGGGACGTCTTCAACTTTCAGGATTTGGCAGCATTGAATGAAAACCGCGTCGCCCTCATGTTATGCTACGCGTCATCGGCTGATGAAACTTCGCCTTGGCGCAGTCGGAGGAATCTTTTCGGTTTTGGCGGTTTCGTTCTTGCATAAATTTGACTTTATCATGTTTTTGGGGGGTTTCTTTTTTTCAATTTTTTCGGCCCGTCATTAACTTCCGGTCCTGCAAAGGCATTTTCGGGATTCAAACGTGCATTTATTCGATCCCGGGCAGACCGTCCGAAGCGGTCCTCTTGATTTGCAATGAATGAACGGCCGCTTGGCTATGATTCATTAGTTAAACAAATGCCTCAGGAACTGTTAACTACCGAGAAGGTCAAATTAATAGTTATTAAAGTTTTCTATATAAACGCCCAATGTTAATTAATGATTTTCGTTGTTTCTTTTTGGTGAAAATCCCCCGTCTTCCGCTTTTAAACCGAGGCTTAGGTTTACGTGTGTCGTCTTAAGCGGCGATTCCTTTCGGGACCCGTAAACGATTAATGCCCGTCCCCGGGGAGCGTGCCCGGTTGAATAATTAACGTTTCGAGAAGGCCGCGCGGTTGAAATTGCGATTTTTCGCCTTCCGTTTTTTATTTCGAACAATGGCGAATTCGGCAGCGTCGCATTCGCTTTGAAATTTTTCGTCCGTGACGAGGAATGAAGCGAAGATCGCTCACTTAAATGTAAAGCGGCGGTGATTTTCGGAAGGCTCGACACCGCACCGTAATGCGAAATTATGCGAAAACCGGGAAAGATCCGCTCGAATTTGGGGTCCATGATGCGGCTCACTCCGGTTTGTTGCGAACGGTTTTTCGCACCGAAAGATGCGACGAGCGAAACCGTTCAGAAAAACGGCTGCAAGACGATAATTGCGGAGGGACGGAAACTTCCTCGCCGAAAATTCCGTTAGGGGGGAGGGGGGGGGGGGATTGTATGACCGGAAACGAAAAAGAGCGAGATTTCGGTTCCGGCACCGGTTACGTCGAAGCATCCCGGGGACGAGATGCCAGCACGAAGTTCGGCACGTCGTCAAACTCGTCGATCTCCGCCAATCCATCGTGGCGGAAGCGAAACCTGGCGGTGCATTTCCCTCAAATCACCTTGCACCACACGGGGAGCTCGCGCCCGCTCAGTGACCGAATTTATTTATTTATTTTTTTTCGATAACTCTTCAAGATGCGGCGAGGCCAGGGGATTCGGCGGAAAATAAAAAATTCCGAAGGAAACGGCGACGCATAATTCGAATCGGTGAACGTTGATTTATTACAAAAATCGATCCGTCCGTTAACGACCATTCTCCTCATTATGTAACCATCTTCCTATTCTCGTCGTCCTCCCCGGCGACGGATGCATAAATCAAGGAGGAAATGCTGTTCGATCCGCTTCGCGCTGCCATTTGCCCGAAACGTTCGTCGGAAAGCGTTCCAACTCTTTTCTCTTGCTAATTCTCGCCGGCGCCGCCTCCTCGAAATGGAAAGGACGACACCGGGCCGCGGAACGCGGGAGACGCGTTCAGGAATTAGCTCGCAATCCGACACCGGGAGCGCTACGCGCGGTCGGTGCCGAAAGCCCAATCCAGGAACGGTTGTCAATCTTTCGGCATTCGGTCTTAAAATAGCTTTTGGCTTGACGTAACGGTTTTTTTTTTCCGCCTCTGATCGTAGCAAAAAATAGAAGTCCCTCCTCGGAAAGGTGGTGCAATAATTAACCCAAATCATTTTACGCTCCTGGGGGACCCGCATTGCGAATTCTGGCGTCAAAGGTCGCGCGATTCTTATTTCATCTTAAATTTTTATCTCCTAGCATGCAGTCGGTCATTTAAAATCATGACGAGTGAAATGTGTCAATGTTGCGATCCTTCCGGTAGTCGCCCGGGACTGCCAACCGCTGAGAGAAAAGATCCTGCAAGCGTCGGATTATCGATCTAGCAGGTTTCGCATCGGAATCCCAGACGATGTTAAATCGTAAATTTCATGCACATATAAATGTATTTACATCCCGGTAAATATCGCAGTGGCTGCAGCTTATTTCTTCCCGTGAAGAAACGCAAAATAAAACGCAATTGGCTAAGCAATCTTTTTCAAATTATGTTTTATTTATTACAGTTTTATATATCATATTTATATTTTTAATTTATTGCGCATTGAACGCTTCTTTCGCACGTGTCGAAAATATATTTCATCTTCGGTGTGACATTTTTTTTTTTTTTTGCCGTTACATACGGTTTACATTTCGGTGTTAACGGACGGTTTTTCTCAGACGCGTCCGTTGATATTTTCGGGTCCGATGAAATGCCGCACGTTTTAGGTGAGTTGCCCCCGTAATCTTAACTGCCATTTTTTTTTTTTTCTCTCCTGTGAAAGATATTTGCCTCGACATTTCTTCTGATTCCAAGTGTTATCGCTGTTTTCCCTCCTTTCTGCGTTAAATAAAAAATTAATTAATCAATCGATAATAAATCATTGCCTTTCTTTGCAGGTTAGGTTAGGTTGAACGGAGCAACCTTTCAGGAATTTATTTATTTATTTTTTCTCCTCTTTTAATCGAGGAGCGTTTTTCGCATAGCTTGAATTTTGCATTTTGGGTGACAAACCCGAAGCATGCAAATGAATAATTTTGACCGTTGGATAGCGAAATACCTCAACGGGAGCAAATATTAACCTGCTAATGCGATGGCGGTCGGAGATTTCGACCAATCCGCCGGTTTTTGTTGGTATCGGGGAAAAATTCGAATTGCACAGACAATTTACGAATACGTATCTGTCAAGGAGGAGTTTTTTGCGGAGTACCGGGGGCAAACTATAAAAATATTGTAACTTTGCAGCTTCATTTTCTCGCTGAACGAGATTTTAACTTCGGGGTTGCGAGATGGCTCCGCACCAGAGTGTTTTATTGCTCCCTCCAATAGCATGGTACAATGGTTAACAGCACAATTATAGTTCGAGCAGACGATATCCGAAGTCCAATTCATCGTCTGTAAACGTTTGCCACACGTTGAGAACGGGCATGGCGCAGAGGCTATTTATGGGAAATGTTTTTTGCGTTTGCAAAAATTAATTAAACGTTTTGCCGATTTTATTCTTAAACCGTTTCGCGGCCGACGTTGTGATTTACGGTCGACCCGAATGCTTCGTTTTTTTTTTTCTTTTTCTTTCTTTTTTTTCGTCCCAGACGAATTCCGTCCCGCTGGAGATGGGAAAACAAAGGAAGGGAAAAGCTTCGGCACCGACCCGGATTTTCCCCGCAAACCGAATTTGTCGATTGACGCTGCAGTCGCAGGGAATCCCCGCCCGGACATTTTGCTGCCTCCCGGATCGTGTCGGGACGGGAAATCTTCCGACTTCGGTCGATTTATCGCGGAAGTCCGCGACGACGTCCGGAGAGGTGATGGAGAACGGTTTTTAAAAATAAGCGGCGCACGTTAAAGTAAACCCCTCCGCCATTCGCATTCCAAGTGCAGCGTTCGCAAGGACCAAGAAGAAACTGCAGAACCGGCGGCGGGAGTGGTTTTGGCTGCCCGCTGAGAACGCTGCCCCGGCGTTGGGCATCCGACACGCGAACGGAACGCTAAAAGTGAAGCTTTTGATCGGGAAGTCGCCGGAAAATATCGACAGATTTTTAAAATAAATATTTACGGATGTCCGCCGAATCCTGCGGTGACGGACCGATCGAAACGTCGGCGCCCTGGCTGAAAGCTCCTTTCCGCACAAGCGAAAAAATTTTTACGTTACCAACCGGAAAATTTCAGGAGCGATTGTGTGCAAAACTCAAACGAAGGAGGAAAAAGAAAGCGAGTCTCAAGAATGCGTGGGATTAGGTTGCCGATTCCGTCGCACCTACGGAGTCTGATTCCCCGACAAACGCCACGGCAGCATTCGGGCGGACGCATCGAGGATCGTTTTCAAAGTGCAATTAACGAGTCGGTAACACGATCCTGAGAAAGCGGGAACGGCAAAGCTCGCGTGTACGAATACCCGGGGAGAAAGGGCGTTGTCGCCGATGCCAAGGAGGGGGGGGGGGAAGAGGAGGCGCTGGTTATGCGCCACCAACTTCCCGGAAGGCCCCGGCGGCGGAAATTCGGAATCGAAGCGCCGGAAAACGGCAAACGGAACCTGGTCGGGAATCGGCCCCTGCTTTTTCGAACCAAGCGGGAAAATAAGTGGGTCGCAGCCGAAACTGCATGCGAACCGAGCGAGGAGGAAACGTACCGGACTTCATTATTCGTCCTGCGAGGGGGAGGAAGGGGGGGGGGGAGGGCAACGCTTCGCGAAATGCGCACTAATTGCACAATCGTGCAACGTCCATTAAAACGCCTCTTCGCAAGTTAACGCACGCCATGCATCCCTCGTTTTCAATACAATAAATTTAAGGGCAGATGAAGAGCAAAAAACCCAGCCGACGTCTCTCTAGCCGGGCGCAGGGGAGCCTCGCGCCCGGTTTCGTTGCGGTCGATTCACGTGACCGTTAATTTCGCAATCCGATGCGACCTCTTTGAAGATGAACCTCACCTCGTGCCAGTCGGGACCGTTGAAAAAAACGACAAAGCTTGAAATACTCGGCCAATAAGGGTTAAGTGGTGGTTTATTTGCGGGTAATATCCCGAAAGAAAACGAAAAAAATCAAAGGCTTTGCGTCAAATGAATTTCATTCGTCTTTTGCAACGAACAGAAAAAGAAATGGAGATGGCGAAACGTATCGCGGGAGCAAATTAAATAAAAAGAGAACGCATCATGCAGTTTTCACTTCATTACCCAGCCCCTTTTTCATTTTGCCGCTTGCGATTCTTTCTTAATACGGCCCGACCCAGATTCGCAGTGCGTGGTCGGGGAGGATAGCGGCGGCGGCGATGCCAGTTAAGATAGCGGAGGCTTCGGAACGGGAAGCCATTTTGAAATTGCAGCTTCGCCTTCCGCTTGAACGGTGGGCTGATGTTTCCCACTTTCTCTACCCCCTCTCTCTGATCGGGAGAAAAAAAACGGGGCGGTTGGAAAAAGACGGCGTGCAGCTTTGCATATTTCGTTACGTGCTCGCCGTGATTCATGCTGCGCGAGCGGATCCATGATTTGCTTTCCACGCAGGTGACGGGGACGATCGAATGAAAGAAAGAGAGGGCAAAGACGCATTTTCCAAGATAACACCGGAGGGTTATGCAACGGACAAAAAAAAAGAAACCGCGTGCCCCGGAAGAACAGCTTATTCGAGGCGGATGTAGTTTTGCCAGCCGCTCTCGATATGCGGTGCAATTCCGAGGGGCGCCTTGCGGGGGATGCATTTTCTTTCCTTCCTACCGAATTTTATTACGGATCTTCGCGAATGCCGTAGTAGCGTTGCGACATCACGAAGCGCCACCTGTCGGACGACGTGAGAATTAGCACGGGAGAAGCCAATCGCGGAGGCCGAAAGTCGGCAGCCTCCGTGAGATGTCGGAGTAGGGGAAACTTTCCTTGATCGATCGGCCGATCGGACCCCTCTCTTCCTCCCCCTCCCCCTCCGGCACCAGCGACAAGGTGAAGGAAACAGAAAAGAAGCAAAAATGAATTTAAAATTCTGATGCGGGAAATTTTATGTTCTTCCACTCGTGGCATGGCCGTTTGCCCTCGATTTCCGCTGTTTCCGCATATTTTGGCTCGAATTCAAACGGAGCGTTTTTCATTTCAAAAAAAAAACTCCCGCTCCACCTCATCCGGAGGTGAGATGGTGAAAAACCACGATTTATTCAACAGGACTGCCAATTCGGGAAACGTGAAAACTAGGGTAAAACCGGAAACCGAACAGAGGAGGAACGAAAGGAAAATGAGCGTGAAGGGAATAAGAGGAGAATCGTCGTCGAAACAGGCAATTAAAAAACCATGGGCAAAATAGATCATTTTTAAAAATAAATCAAATAACCTAACCTTGTCAGGTCGAGGACGCAATTCTGCCTACGATAATGGCAAATGAGATTGCGGATGATGACGTCACACCAAATGTAGGAAATGCAGTCGCGAAATGGGAACGATGCAAATGCGCTCGTCGGCGCCATCTTGAATCCAATCACCTTGGAGATGTTTTACGGCTTTGCATTTTCGAATTTAAATCGCAAAACCAAATAAGTTTCTGGCCCAAAAGCGGAGGAACCATCATCATCCTCCGGATATTGAGAACTTAACGAAAGGCAATTGCTTTTCCCCGGTTCCTGCGGCAAAAATAAATTTTACCGTCCAGGCCGATGTTGTTGCGAAAAAACGTCCGCGACTGTGGCGCCATCTTTATGACGAGAAAATGGCGCCCGATTCAAACGAGCTTTTCGGCTTAAAATACGTGCTGGATCAGTTAAGATATTAAACGTGAAGTTTATTAAATTATTCATCCGATTATTGGCTCTTGGGCCGCTGGGATTTTGATCCTTCGGTTTTTCCACTTTGAAAGGTTCAAATGGAAGCAAAAATTTCCGGCTCTTAAGTCTGCATCCTCCTTCGTCGTCCGTCAACGCTTCCGTATGGTAACTTCCCTCGAATGTTTGCGAAAGATTTAAATCCGACCTTTTCATACGGATTCGCCGAGTTTCAATTCACGATGCTGAACAGATACCAGAGACCAAAAGTACCTTTTTGAGGCCGTAAGATCCATGCACCCGAGACGAACATTCGCACAAAGGGAAAAGCCTCCCGCTTTTCATTTTTTTTTTTGTTCTTCTTCCGAAATCTTGATTTCCCCTCGCGCAAAGGCGCGAGCCCCACCGACGGAACCGCGCTGAAATTACGAAATGCATGAAGATGAAAGCATTTCCTTAAATTGAGCCGCACTCGGAACTAATAAAAATGTTAAAGGGCGTGTGTCGAAGTAAATTTGCTTTCCAACGCCCGGCGGAGCGAAACGGATCTCCCCTTCGTGGCAGCAGATATCCGCAAATGCGGGTCGAAAGAGCGGCGAAGTTTAATGGAGCTCTCGCGTTTCCGCCGACGGGCAGCGATGGCGATTTCTTCCCGCGAAAGAGGCGGAGGCAAGCCTTTTCGCCGTTCGGTCGCGGCTGAAGCGGTTAACTGCCTGCCGCTCCCGGGGACGGTTAAGGTCAAATCCGCCGTTTCGTAAAAAGCAAGAAAAAAAAAAATTTTTGTTAATTATTTAAAATAAACTTTTTATTAAAAGACAATCAAACAAAAGTTAAAGCTGCAGGAAAATTACAATTCAACGGCATCAACTATTATTGTAATAAAAACCTTTCGTGGCGGGTGAACTATCTTACATTGGGAGCCAATTCAAATGGAGCGACGAGAAATTGATTTAAAAATTTAAAATGTTGCCAATTAATCCCTCGTCCAAGTGTGCGGCGTGTCTCTCGCCTTCGGGCGGAGACGCCGACAACTGACAACGGAAGTAACAAGTTGTTAAAGCCGAAGCGGATCAACATTTTATTAATCGATAAAATATCTCAACGTAACAGATAGAAAATATTGTCTTTCGGTTAAAAAAAAAAAAACGAAGAAAAAGGGAAGGAAGAAAGTTTAAACGGGAAATTGTCTCGTTTTTAGATTTCCGTAAAAAAATAAAATGAATCACAGGTAAGATGCACTTTTAGCCGTTATCATTTAAAGCGTACGATTCCGCGTGAACATCTAACTTTTTGCATATTACATCCGGTTTTGGTTTCGGAGCATCCCGAAGGCTGCGGTCTTTGGTTTCGCGCGGGCGGATTCCGAAATGACGTCGGAGCCCCGACCACGAGCCGGAGCGCAGACGAAAACACCCGGAAACCGACCAGTTTCGGTAACGTGACGCACTTCCGTTTCTGCCACCCGTCCGCAGCGTTTGGAACGAGCGAGAGGGGGGGGGGCCCTCCCCCGCCGGCATTTTAAAGCCGAAATCGTTCGCCCGTTGAAAATGGAGGCTCCGTTCGGTTTCGCGGCAACTGCCGCTTCCGTTTTTTTTTTTTTTCTTTCCTTTTTAAAATCGACCCGATCCCGTGCTCCAAGCCTTGCGACGCAGCCGAGGTGACGAACCTTTTTCTCTTCGTTTTTCGCAACTGAACGTGGGACGTCTTACGGAATGTTGATTTGAAAAAAAAATGGCGGAATTGCGGTAAATTGCAACAAAGAAAAAAAGGCTCCGATCAAAGAGCGTGGCTACCTTTAGCCTGTACTTTTAATTACGTATCGAAAAATTAAAAACTAATCTGACTAGAAATTAAGAAAGACGGAAAAAAAAGACATGGGCGAGTTAAATAAGCCGCTTTGTAATCATTAAAATCGTAATGTGCAAGCGAACGGTTCGAAAGGGAAAAAGCTTGAAGTGTCGCGCAACGATTGCCACGAATTTAAGTTGGTATCGTTGCTTAAAAAAAAAAAATTTTTTTTTTTTTTAAAACAATAATAAAATCCTTAATAAATAAATATCACATATAGCCGAATTATACAACACATTAATGATAAAAAAAAACACATCGTGTTCGTTTCCAGAAGGGAACGCGCTTTTACATAAATCGATCTCCATTGTCTAATAAACGCCTAAAAAAATTACCTAACGCTAATTATTATCGTTAAGCATCACTGAACACCCAATTTCCTTTTTCTTTTTTTTTTTTTTTTTTGCATTTGAACATTTTCCATTTTCATTTTCTTTACGCATTTAAAAACATCAAAAGGAAGTCTTTCGCTTTCGCGTGGCGCCACCTTTAGGAAAATTTGGAATGTTTTGCACGTGCGAATGGGCTCCGCTCCCACGTGGGCACCCAGGAATGAATCCGAGGGTGGGAGCGATCAGGCAATGTGGCGCTTTTGCCTCGGGACGAAGGAAAGCTCGGGGGGGGGCGGAGGGTGCGGTGGAAAAACCCCCGCGGCAAACTCCCTCCCCCTGCCGGTTCCCCCGCGACTTAACTGCTCCCTCGGCGACGCAGCAGGGGCGAAGCGACAAAATTTAAAATCTGATCGGCAAAAAACTAAAAGGTTAACGCGGATAAACGTGTTTTTCCTATGTGCGACAACCGTACAATCGTTTGGAAACCGGAGACTGAGAAAAAAATCTTTGGTTTGCACACCCTTGCACGTGCATGCCTTGAAACGTTCGCTAGGGTGAGTTAAGGCAACCGTGTAGTGGTATTTTCCGGTTTAAAAATCGTTTCCTCTTTGTTTCCCCCGGAATCGCTATCCTGGATCGGCGCACGATGCTTCTAAGTTGCAGGGAACCGGGAGCTTAGCAGGGGACGTTGTCCGGTATTGGGTTTTCAGTGATGTGGATTACGTTGACCGGAGGTTTCTGGGCCTTGCATCTGGCGTTCAAATCGTCGACGGATCCCGGACGGACGATGGACTTCGTCTTAGCGGGGCCCTGCGAGCGAGGAAGAGCTGCAAAGAGAAACGGAAGCTCGTTAGTGGCGGGGGAAGAACCTTCTCCAAAGGAAACGACGCCGCGCACCGCTGCGAAGGCAGCGTCGAAGCACGTACCTTTCGTCGGGCCCTCGCCTCCGATTTGCCCTTTCGGAAATTGCAAACCGAATTTCTACGTCCGGGGGAAAAATGGAGCGGGCGGGGAAAAATGCCGGCGTCGAAGGGTAGAAGGGTGAGAGAAGACCTCTCCCGAGGAGAGCCAAAAGGGATTCGAGCGTGCGATTTGAAATGATTTTTTTCGAACTACTTACACGTCGGAGGAAGTAAAAATAAAATCGAGGCGCCTCCGATCTCTGCCTCGTGCGCCTCGCCGCTGTTGCCTGCCCCGGTTGGCGAGCCGCGCCACCTCCACGATCTGTCATTTCGGATTTCAACCAATTTGCCCCGCGTTTCCGAAAAAGCAAATTCACCTCCGCGTTTTCCCTTTGTAAAAGAATTTTATTCCCTTCTAACGTCGGAGCCCATTTTTCCAGAGCGTCTCCAGCAATTTCCCGCTCTTTGAATAATTTCACGGGAACGAGAAATTCCACTCGAATTTCCTTCTCCTTTCCCAAACCGCAAACGTTCCGCGTTTGGAAAAAGAATTATTTCCCACTTTTCCCAATAATTTCTCCCGGGAAATGACTCGACTCGAAGAATTTTCTTTTTCTCTGCGTGCCGGAAAATAAGCGGCGAGCGGTTTGCGAAAAAACGAACGGCGTCGTGGGTGGATGAAAATGGGAATTTTCCTTCGTTACGGGGCACGAACTGACTAAAGCCGAAGAAATATTTGACTTGGGGGCGAGCTCAAAAGGTCGGGGAAAACCTGGTCGTGGTGGACCCTTGCCTGTGGACCACGAAAATCTCTGCATCCTTTTCTTGAACCAAAAACAAAACGGGCGTTCTTCGTCTCCCCAAAACATACTGAATATGCGTAACATTAAGTAAATAAGAAATGTTGACAAATAACAACGTTTACAGCCGAACGATGGAAAATTCCAAAGTATTTTCAACACCGAGGGCCCAAGGTATGCTTTTTTTTTTTTTTTTTTTTACAGTCAAAAGCCAACGAAACACTTTAGGGCCCCAACGAAAAGAGGTTTGCACGGAACTTCCCATTTTGGATTTCCCTAGCGACCATCCTCGTCGGAGAAAAAATATTTTCCGGAAAACGGGGAAAAACTAGCTGAAGCTGGTGCAATTCATGTTACAGAATTGGGTTTAACATATACATGAGACAACAACATCTTGAACCGTAAACATTTAGACTTTCGCATTGACCTGCGTTTTTTTTTTTAACGAAAATTTGTGAGCTGCAATCTCAGGGAAATTTATTCTCTTTTGTATTTGAATGCATCCTTTTTATTAATGTGAAAAATTTGCTCCCTGCCGGAGCAGGGGAGTGTTTGCAAATAAGCGATTCGAGTAATTTCTTTTCCCGAGGTGAGCTGCATGTGCGACACAAGCGGAGTGGTTTTTGCGGTACCCAAAAACACTTACTGTTAGTGGTCCCTGCGAACTGCATTTAACCGTCAGACTGGTCCAGCGCACGGTCGGCCGCTCTGTTTCGCATACGATTTAAGGGAAATTATCGAATAATGAAATTAAAGTGGCGAAACACGAGGCGTTAACGGGCTAAAAGGGACGAGGCGAAAACATTAACGTGCATGATAAAGCAGTCTACTTACATGTCCCCGGCAAAATCTGCAGGTAACAATTTTGTTCCGTCACTAATTACAGTATTTACCTTCTGCTGAACTGGATGTCGACAGATTCCGGGATAGCCTCAATGCTACCGTTGAGAAAGAGAGAGAGAGAAAAAAAAACAATGTTAACTGTATTTTTTAAGTTAATTTACATAAAATATTAAGTTACAGGATTAATGTTAAAAATCACTCGCAAAAATAACGTAACGTAGTTTTATGTGGCTGCATGGAAAAATAAGCAAAATGCCAGAGGCCAAAATATTGTACGATGTACGATTTTTAATGCAGGAAAAATGAAAACTGCTTATGGAACCGGATGGGAGAAAAAGAGAATATTAAAATAATTACTGGAAAGTTTCATAATTTTTATTTTATATTTCTGAAGCCCTCAATGGTAATCTGGAGTTTTTCCTTCCTGTAAAAATGTAAAATTATTATATTTTCCCTGCGTTGTAGTATCGAAAACGTATTTAATATCAAAAATCAAAACGAATCAAACATCGTTGTTGCTTCGTTAAATGTTTCAATTTCGCAGACCCATCGACACCTCAAAAAAAAAAAAATATTTTTTCGATCATTTTCCTAATTCTTTTATAAAATAAGCTTTTTAAAAACGAACATCTGGTCGGATCGCCTTACGTAGTTTTTCGAATTAATTTAAAAAAATTGATTTTGAAGCTTCAAACAACTTGATATTATCTCATTAATAACCTGCGGAAAAAAATGTAGCTAACCTAACGTAACATGAAATAAAATTATGCTGCTATATTTGTAAATTTGATCTGTTTCTAACTAGTTTTTAAATTTTCTCCTGCCACTAAACAACTGAACGATTCTTGAAGGGCTTCAATTTAACCTTGACGGGAAATCGCGGAGGTTTTGTTTGCGAAAGCGAAGGCGTTTTTTTAAATAAAAAAGTAACATTCAAATGAAGTTCAATTTTTCACGTGAACGAAGTTTTTTTTTGTTTCCTTTTAAATGAAATAACTCCCGTCAAAATACAGAAATTTATATTTGACTTTCGGAAAAGATTATCTATCGCCGGTTAACTGATAAGAATTGTATGCCAAAAATAAGCATGAAAACATTATAAATTGATGTGAATTTATGAATGAAAAGTCAGGTTATTGAGCACAGATTTATCTGGAAAAAAAAATTACATTTAAAATGCTCTTTAATACAGGTACAAAATGCAACGAGAAAATATATTTTAAACTCAAATAGATCAAAATACTAAAGAATTCGAAACTAATATGGTAAATTACGAAAAAGCGACATGAGTAGAAAATTTTTTTTTTTTTTTACTTTATATGCTTATAAATAATTTGTTACATTCTGACAAAACAGTTTGTTAAGCTTAAAAACATACAACTTGTACTTATTCTATTTTCTCACTAATTAATTATATCATTTAATAAAATTAAATATGAATCGTTTATAAAATATGTGAAAAAACATAATTTAAAAGATGAATGATTAGAATGACAATGTTTTTGGAGTAACTTTAGAAATAATAACTATTTACTGAATAATGCAAAATCGGCCAAATTATTTAACTTCATATCAGCAATTTCAGTTTATTTATTATGCAGCAATTTTAATCGGAAAGTATTTTAATGTGAATGTATATCAGGCATATTGACCGTAATCTACAAGTTATTCTTACGGTGTTGACAGGAAAAATTTTTCAAGTTTGACAATATTTAATCTTGTGAAATGCAGTATCGTTAATAACTTAAACTACTGATTTCGGGTTTGAAAATCTTATTATTGATTAATTCGGAATTAATTTTTTGTTTAATTATTATTTCAGAATTTCATCAATCATAAAAACAAGGCAATAGAGCATTTGGTCCCGCTTGTTGGTAAGGATATCAATACCAGGATGAAAGCAGAAACTGAAGAACTAAAGTAAACTCCTCTTTTTTTTTTTTTTTTTTTTTGAAATGCTACGATGCAAATATTGTGTAGTAAATCAAAATTGTTTATGCAAAATGAAACATTATGTTAGGAAATGGGAGGGGAAAACTCGCTTTTTCGAAATGGTAAGCGCACTAATCTAAATTGTAATTTTTTGCAACACGCGAAATTTCAGAACCTGGACATCGGATTAAAAATGAATGATTCCCAGGGCTCACTTCAGCCATACGACAAATATTTTGAACTTTTATATTCTAGATGGTTAATAATAACTTTCCGAAATCAAACATTTTTATTTCCAAAAGTAGATGGGCGAAAAAGGCAGTTTCATCTATTGTGAACCGCATATCTGCCCCAATTTTACATGCATGTAAATTCCCCCTATAATCTTTCTGTCTTACATTGGCTGATGGTTTTAAAAACTTGAATTCGGCCCATTTTGCATTTTAATAGAGTTAGTAATATGAATGAAGTATGAAAATACGTACCGCAGCCTTTCTTTCCTCGTCAACAATGAAAATAAATGTGCGACATGATTTACGAATGATAAAAGACACTTCAGATAATATAATTCAATCAATTTTTGTAAAAATATTTTTTCCCATAATTTTTCGATTTTAAATTTACTGCGCTCAGGGAAAAAAAAAATCCTTTTTTTCGCCAAAATGAACTTAAAAATTGTGTTTCAAGTGAAATTTTTAAACTTACCGTAACCCTGCCCCTGCAGGAATAGACGAAAGGCTTCGCTCACTTTTCCCGGCTGTTCTTCTAGGACCATTCCGCAATCGGAAATCTATCGACAACGGAAATAATCAATTCTTTAATTTTTCCAACATCGAAAATGACAATACTGTATACAGACTATTGCGGAGAATTGGAGGAAATAACATGGTTGCGCCGCAAAAATAAAATTTGCATTTTAAAATTCATTTTCATCTCCAGAGGTGGAAAATATACCAAAATCATACTTCCTTTCGCAACCGCGGACATTCATTTAATAGCTTTTTACTTTTTGGACGCCTAATCAATTCAAAATTCATGGCGGTTGGTTTCCAAATACGATTTTACCTTCATCCACGACGATTTAGTAGGATTTAGTCTACCATTTAAGGTAACGGTGTCTTCAACATGGGGACTCAGCGATCCGGTTATATTCATAACAGGCATTGTAAGCGTCGGACTCTCCTTATTCTTCGATTCGATATCCCTACTTATGTGCAAATCGGTGCGACGAATATACGAATCTATAAAAAGGGCCAAATTGGTTGGGTTAACGTGATGTTCGAAGTAGTCCTTATACACTTGAATTAAATCGTGATTTCTCTCTTCTGTGCCCTGAAATATTAATTAATGTTATTTTACTTTTCTCATTTTCGGTAGCAAATTCATTTTGATCACAGCGCTGCTCACCCTCCCGAAATGGTGCCACATTAGATAATCTAAAACGCTTTGCGTCATCCCCTTAGATCTCAAGTGTCGTGCGTTCAGTTTTTGATATCCCCACTCGATCCAACCAGCAGTTGTGGATACGCAGTTAATAAGACACAAAGCTTCTACTTTGTCCGCATGCTGAAGCGAAAACCTTGCCAGGACGTTGCCGCCAACACCCACGCCGAACCCGATGACCCTCTGCAGACCAAAGTGTCCGATAACGAATAAAAGCTGCTCGGCTAATTCATCCATGGTTGGATAAATGTAACTGAAATTAGGTAAAACATTTAATTCGAATTTGAGCTGCCTGAAAATTAAATTAAGAAATAAATAACAAAATCCCTGGGCATTTGAAAATGTAACATTTGCGTTGCACAACGCAATAAAGAAAAATTCATCAATCCGCAGAACTTTACTGCTCAATCAGCAGTGAATTTTTAATATAAAGTTTACAAATATTTGTCATGTTCGTGCACGGTGATGTGAGGCAATATCAACCGAGTGTGGTAATATTTTTAGTCGGCTAAATAGATTTATAAATTGATAAACTATATGCTTCGCTATGAAATTACAATTCCAATTATAAAAAGAAACAACATTCACTTCGATTGTAATGTAACTTAAATTAGTGATAATTTGCTTCTATTTTGATGGCGGGGAGTGTGATTGCAAAAGTCTGCCGAGTTGGTATTTTCCTTACGGGAAATGTTCGCCATTCTAACAGTTGTCGCAGAAACTGTGCAAACGTGAAAATTTGATATGCAAATCAAATTAAGCATAGGAAAAGGTTGTCACCGCAACGGGAAAAACACGTCTCAAGACCGGCACACCGGACAGGCGCACTGGACAAGTGCGGTGCAAAGAAAATATTCAATGCAGGCTATCGATTTCTTTTCTACCCGTACAATAAGTTCTTCGACTATGGCTAGAATTTCATGATTCCATCGCATGATTCAATCCGAACAAGTCATTAAAGTGAGGAAAATAACCCATTATTTAAGTTAAATTTATATGAATTTCTTACCAAAGGACGAATGTCATTTAAAACCGAAAATACATTACTCGCGAATCTGCATTCGGCATATTGGACGTTACAACAAAGGTATCCTGATGCGACGTTCACGAAGTTTAATGTGTACGTTCATGTGTACAGTATGAACTTTTTTTTTTTGTAAAATTTCAAACTAATATTAACTAAGGGAGTCTTGTAGAGTAGGCGTGTGTGTGTGTGAATTAAGTTTACAATTGCTTGCTACAATGCGAAAATCGAATCATTAAAAAAATCTCCCCGTTGGGAAAAATATTACAATCTTTAACTTTCATAAAGGTGTTATAAAGCAAATTACTTCGTTACTCTTCATTTCTCACCGGATTTTAACATATTTACTTACTCTTCGGGTAGAGTTGCAGCATTGGGTTCCTGGCCGGGTGCGTTCACGTGGTATACGCAGAAATTTTCCAACAGCGTTCTCATGTCATTATAATTAAAAAATGCTTGAAAACCAGAAACATCTGAAAAAAGGAAAGTGCTTCGTTAGTTTCGATCAAATACGCATATAATTTATGGTGTTGTCGTTTCCGTCGTTCCGAAATAATCGTGTTATATTCTTTTAATGACAACGTATTTCTCCGGCTCAGGCGATCATATAAACCGGAAAACATAAAATACATATGTGTGTGTGTGTATATATATATATATATATATGATGGTATGATCCGCCTTTTTATGAGAATTTTCCCCCATTCCCTCCAATTAACACCTTTCGAGCTGCTACAAAGGATTTTCAGAAAATTTTCTCGGGTGTCAAATAGAGTAAACAATTAATCCGTAGGTTTTTTCTATTGTATAACAGTGTAAATAAATATATCGCTGGAAATATATATATGTATAATAGTGGAAATAAAAAATAATCGCTCTGGAATTTATTAAAAGTATAACCATTATAATATTTTACCGCGTTGAAATCAATATATTGAGCTTCAGATCGTCCGGTCAGGGTTAAATAATTTTTGTCAGGTAAAAAAAAAAGAATCGTTCACATTTTATTGCTAATCTGCAGAAAAGTTTTATGCATGCCTATATTTTTTAATTTTGAATAAAATTTTTGAGTCGTAACATAAGATTTTAATGTAAAAATAAATTTATGTTATAGGTTTTAAGTTCGATAATAACGTGAAGCGTTGAATACATTCCGATTATCGATGTAATCGTTTTGTAACGTTTGAAATATTGAAATTATACACAAAAATCTCCTTAACCGCGTTGCAGTATTTTAAAAATGTGAATTACAGGCCAAGATTGCATTAATTTTTTTTCATAACATACAGATCATTCGCTTGAGAATTTTTTATTTCACATTCTGATGCTTTTGCCTAGACATCGGATAAGAAACGCTATCGCACTTTTACAGTATTGAGGTAATATTGACTGCAGCAATTCACAGATAAAATGTTTAAACTTTTATATTCTTTTTATCATATCGGCAAATAACATTCGAAAACAAATTTGTAAGACATTAGGATCGTCGTTTCTTAGTGTTTAGTCTTCTAATTACGATTATAAGGTTATTCACAAGAGTTTTATTAAAAACAAAATGCTGTCGGGGGTTGTACTGATTAAGGTCCGGTTTGTTTAAACGTTAAAGAGAACATGCTCAATATTCGGGATGATGATTTGGGAGTTTTGCACAATATTTATGGCAAATTCTCTAGAATTCCGGTCGTATACATACGTAATTATTTAAAAATAAAGGTCGTGCATTTTTTGTTAAACGTTGTGTAATGGCCGCAAAATCAGGACACGAGAAATTTCGGCCTGTGGTAAATTTCCCAAATACAACGAAGCTCGCATGGACAAACATACTTAACAAATAATTTCGGATAATGAAGTCGTTTTTTTGAAGTCGTTGTTTAATATGCGACGTTTCATTCAACGTAAAAAAAATTTTTTTAAAGCCATTTTTGATCGCTTATTCCCGTTGAGATATAGTAATTCTGCCTTATGCGGTTTTAATTTAATTTTCGACGATTCCTTAATTTGAATATTGTAAATATAAACAACACAATAATATAATACATTATATAGATAATAACTTTAATAATTGGATAACTACAAAATATATATATATAGATTTTTATTAAAATACAGATTATTTAATTAAATTTAAATTAATCGAAAATATGAACGTTATTTTTTGACGCAATCCTGGCCACGGAATTTAATTTCCGGAGATTTGGAAAATTTTTGAAATAAATGAATTCAAAACGGCATTAACTAGATGACCAGTTAGTTTGTCAAAATCATCAATGAGTTACACATTTATGTCTTATTAAATGATAACTATTTATGTATAAGTTACCAAACTGTAACGTAACAAATATCTAATATAATACGGAGCGTTACCATTATTGCGAGCATTGTGAGAAATTCAGGTACTCTCCGAGGGCAACTTACAGTTCAGCCCGAGGTCGTGATAGGTTAAAATAGCAGGTTTCGAGCGATTCCCTTGTACTCCGACCAACAGGGTCCCTCGATCGGTTTCGATTTTTTCCTCCTGCACATTCGAATCATCCCTCGAGAGCGTCCGAGTTGTCGGATATTGAAGTTGTATGTTCTTGAGTTCGATGTCGTCCATACTGTCGGAAGGCATTGTGCTGAAATGTAGAGAGCAAAATTTGTGAAAAAAAAAGAAAAACCCACAGCACAGAAAAGGTGAAGCTAGGTTCGGGTGTTGTTCAAGAGAAAAAAGCACGAGCAACGACCGCTTCGGATGTCTGCTCTTATGGACAGCGTTCGACCACTCTCGAGCACGATCAAGGCTGGTAACCTGATCTGGTCTACTTCGTACGCGACGCCAATGACAAAACCGTCGAAACGACAATATCTGGATGAAAATTTGGCTCAAGGTTTGTGGAAAATTATTCGAAAAGTGCGGGACGGGAGTCGAATATTGTCCGAAATCCTGTGCAACGAATGAAGTAACCTTGTTTTAAGGCAAAATAACAGCAATTTGACTAATCTCATCTGCGGCCGAAAAAAACTTCTTTCGCTTTGTCGAAATGTTGCAACGCAAAGGAATTAACCTGAAATTAAAAGCAGAAATTAACCATTTTTGAAGTGCGAGTGGCGGAGAGCATCGGAAGACAATGAAAGCATCGAGTCCGCCGCATCCGGATGGCGGATACCATAACAGTCAATAAAACAAAGCATTCCTTACGTTAACGACCATTTCGCTCAGGAGTAAATTAAAACTAGAAAAGCAGGTCAGCAATTTGACCCTGTTAACAGTCTCGACTTTTGTGCGGTTGAAAAAACGAAATTATAAATGGCCAGCGAAACGGACTGCTGAGGCAGCTCGAGAAACCGTTAAATGCGTCCCTGCACGGAACATCTTTTTAGGCAGAGATAATGCGGGTCGTTCACTCGCCAAACAGCGCCGAGAGATATGCAAATTTCCACGGCAGCAAGGCTGAAGGTCTAATTTACGAAAGGGAAACGTTCGAAAGGATGAAAAAGCGGTTTTTCGCTTGCAGAAGGTGCAGTGACGGAAAACTGTAGCATGAGTCAATGCCACGGACCAACTCTACCTGAGGACGATCCAAATCGGGAGAAAAAGCGGAAAGCCAACCGCGGTGCTTATGTTGTCGCCCTTTTGCCGGCGACAATGAGTCCCGTTCGCCGGCCCAGATTTCCAAATGAATTCCTCGCAAAACGTACCTTCAGCGTGGCGATTATGGATTCCTATTTATGACACGGTGCGGAGGAAAAAATGAACACCGAATATTTTTCGAAACGTGGAATTGCGAATCGGGTATCGCAAGTGTCGGAAGGTGCGGGGCTGCCTCGTGCGGGCTTTTCCTTCTTTTCGACGCAGCCAAATCCTTGCCCAGCTTCATTTTTCGCGTCTTCGCTTTCGGACGGTTTGCATTTCGACGCAAACCGTATGCAAAGCTAGGAAAAGCGACGATACCGGGGCGGCGGTCATTGGGGTGGCCGCGGTGCAGCACGGATCGAATTCTGCAAATTACTTCCCGTTAAATCAATACCAATCTATATTATGACATTGAATTTAATATTTCAACGGGGATATTATAAACGAAAGTTCAGTCGTACAGGAAAATGCCACGATACGATGAAGGATGTGTTCCGATTCCGTGATCATGGAAGCATGCACGAAGCATATATTTTACGGTATTAATAATTTTGTCGTCCGCGGTGGAAGAGAGAAAAAGAAATTAAATTCGTTCGTGGATAAGATTTTTCGAACATCTACTGAAAAATAATACAAATTTATTCCTTTTCACTTCGGTGCGCAATCCGCAACAGCGAATCAGCAAATATATAACAATTTCCGACTTAACCGGAGCTCCACCGGCAACATAGCGGCATTATATACATATATCAGCTTTTATTTGTAATATGGAAACGGATATTCAAATCTTGCCAAGTCAAATGTACTTTTTGAAGCACTTTCCATGCACTTCAGTTGAGAAGACGACTTGTTCCGGTTACCGACCGACATGCGTATTCCTTAAATTGTTGATCCCGTGATAAACTACATACAAACGTGTTGTAGAAGAAAAGAAAAGCCACATTTGTAGATATCGGCCACCAGTATACTGAGAGAAGATTCACTGAATATTTACTAAAGAGCAATTACTTAATGAAATATAATATTTTTATATTTTTCATAACATAAAAAAGCAAATAAAATTTCATTCTTTCATGGTTTTTCATAAAAACTGTTCCATAAATCGTAACGGTCAACACGAACATATTAATCTGATAAAAAGAATAGAAAATATTTTTAACAGAATCGAAATGTATGATATATTAGGACTGACCAACTACTTGAAACAATCTCTCCCAGCAACTGCAATCGTAATTTATTTATTCAAGGAATTATACAAAATATACAACTCATTTAACTCCATCACTCCATTTACCATATGTGAACAAGTTCATTGACGTTTTGCATTCTAATGTTTTATTTTTGTTGCTTATATACAATAAAATAATATCAAAAGAAATTATCCTCGATGAAATTAACACCATAGTGATATAAGGAATAATATTCCGAATTATGAATATAAAACAAAAAACTTATGCATTGTTCATGCTCGGGTCTTAAAAAATACTTTCGTATATGCTATGCAAATCCATACTTCCAACGTTATGAATAATGATTCATTGATAAATTTTTTAAAATAGTTTTAAAATATTAAAAGTTATCAATGCTCGCTTGCAGTTTTGTAAGAAAAAAGCTTTTATGCTGCACTCTACATATACATCGCTTAATTTTATGTTTCTGATTCAATATTTAACGAAACGAAATTATTATATAATTTATCAAATAGTGATATGTTATGTCAGAGGGTAAACACACACGATCTTTTTAATTTCTTTTCTTTTATACTTTCAGGATAAATATTACCAACCCCTTTTTATACTGAAGAATAAAAAAAAAAAACTTACATAACGAAAACTTTGACAAGGCTTCTTATATTCTTTTACGATATGTTTATAGTATAATCCCGTTCGATCATTCGTTCGCATCAATATTGTGGGGAAAATAAAATGTCAAAGTGGTTTAGGATTTATTAACATTGTTTTCAAGTAAAACAAAAAAAAACTATATAAGAAAATGAATTATAAGTAAAACAAAACTTTGATAAATTTTTAAGTAAAACAAATTTTAAAGTGTAATGAAATTCGCAAAATAAAAAGATACTGAAAGGTGTTTGTAAGAATTTTATAACGTTAAATTGTGAATCATAAAGCATTTTGGAAGTGATTTTCATCGAGAGTGAACTTTTTTATTCTTTTACATAAAATTAAAATGTATTCAACTTTCATGTAGATATGAAAAAGCCTTTTTGTTCGTGTAATAGTGATTACATTACTAGCTTCCACAGTCTGGATATTACCATTATAAATGATTTGTTACCATTTAAATGGAAGTCGACGACTGAAAAATTCTCCAGTCCGAGCTTTTGATTAAAGGACAGAAAAAAGTTGAGATTTGGAAACTTTGAGTTGAGCGTCAGATTAGGAGAACGGAGACTTACAATAAATCTTTTCCAGTAAATGAAATCCAAATCCCCTTTAACGACATCAAGACCTTTTTCCACCATATCAAGCTTCAACGAATTAATGCCCATCTTGTTAAAACAACCACATATTTTAACCCCGACAAAAAGTGCATATACTTTTCAAGAGAAAAGTAATCAAATTTAAATTAAATTCAGCTCTAACCATATAAAATGTAATTTCTTTGTTCACGAATACGTGGCTATCACAAGGACTCGATCGGAGCAAAATAATCTAATCATAGCCAATGTCAGTCTCAAGTATAATGAATGAATGACGAACAACACACATCTACAAATTGCTAGAAAAATATATAATACAGGGTTTTTTGTAATAGAGGAAGGAAATTTACATATACATAAGAGCGAGTGTTTCTAGTACGTCAATTTCAATCCGTCAAATCTGCATATTTCACGATTTAAAACATCATTTGAATATGCCGCCACGATAATACCAATTTCCGACGCTTTTCGGGAGGCATAGCAATAATATTTTTGTATGAAGGAACCATATCTTTATATCATCATTTCGCAGAGTCTAAAAAATACATTCGTCGCACGAGATACATCAATAAATATGTCCGAGTTTAAATTGTAATTCACAATAACATAAATGTAGGAAAAATCCCAGGGTTGTCGGGGGTTGCCATGTCGGGAAATATTGCAGTTTGTAAAGTCGCGGCTGGCTCAAAATACATAACATAAAATAATATGAATTTCGCATTCCTGCAACCAATCTGATTCCCGGATGATGAGACAGAAGGAAAGTTCTGCAGTGAAATAGGCAATTTTTTTTCTGCATCACAAAAGCAGGCAGAATAAAAGGAAGAGATGCGCAGTCACTGTTTTCACTGCAGGATTATGGGGGAGAAAGAGTATCATTTAGAAAATGAATGAATTTTCCGTTTCATATTTAAATAACTTGGCGGAATAGGTTGCAAGGGAAAAAAGGCAAGTGAATTTTCTGGTAAAGCATTTTTCCAAATAGGCCTAAAGTGCACATAAATAGCTCATCGAATTTTTCAACAATTGTTCTTTAAACTTGCATTTCTTTACACTGAAGCAGAAATTCAAGAACCCCTGTTAATGCACGCTAGAAGAGGACAATCTCACAGGATTTACAATCTTGATTTATGATCTATATATATGACAGTACGTATCTTTCCAATCCGCAGCTGGATCTGCATGAGAAGGTACACCTCATAAAAATCCTAATGAATCAGTCGAATTCATTGTAGAGCATACATCTGGACAAAAGATAGAAATAAAACTTGGAAAATGTATAAGTAAATATATGTATATGTATATATATATATATATATATAACTATCACCAAATCACGCATGGAGCTTCGACTTTGACGATTTTTTTTCTGGAAAGTTATCGTGCTGTGCGAATAGTTTGGGGATGCGCTCAGTAATTTTATCCCACGAACAGGCAGAAAATTGTTTAGTGCCATCAACTTCGAACGCTAATCTACATACGCCCTTGCATAAGACAACGAAATGTTGATCAAAATCTCATTTGGGGAGGATTGATGTGTAAAAAAAAGAGCATGCAGCACTTCAGGCGTGGATAAACTATTCAAATAAATGAAGGCTATGATTTGCATGAATTTTCACTGTAATTTTTCTACGGGGCCGGACACGAAACAGTTCAAATGCATTCACGTAAGTTTTCTTTCTCCAAAATGCCATGCAAGGAAACCGTAGGATATTTGAACCACAGAGGCCAAAGCGTTGTTTTAACGTTCATATTCATTAATAGGAATAATAAATTCTTCAAACGAGACTTTAAACCTCTCTTTTGCACTCTTTATAAGTGCCTCGATGCCACAGATGCGAGATGAGTTTGTGAACTGTCACAAAAAGATCTGTATGCGAAAATTAAACATAAGATAAATATATTGAACTTATTTGAACGAAAAAAATATGTAACTATATTTTTCTTGAAAGATTACCTATGAACAATCCAGGAAACAAAATGATCAAGACGCACCACATTTTCAGCAGATTTCATATACGTATCGTAACTTGTGTATTATTTGATAAAAAAAAAGAACGTTTATTTTTTAAATTAAAATAAACAAAAATAAATTTTTCTTAAGAGCGAAATAAAGCTAAAAGATACTACATTAAATATAATTTTTTTTCTTACCCCAATAGAGCCGTTTCTTCTGGTACTGCGGATGCTGGCATATTGGATCTGTTCCTAAATGAAAAAATCTACACGTCAACAAGAGCCCCTATCTAAGAGGAATAAAAATTAATAAGTGCCTTATGAAACTGGGTGCTATTTGATGGGGAATTTTATGAACTAATAAAGAAAAAATAATAAATCAAAAATAAATAAATAACGAATTAAAATATCAAACAATTTTACCTTATCAATGCAGACGATTACTGCGCCATTCATTATATTTGTGTATTAAAATTATTTTTCACATTTTGATTTTCTTTTAAAGATTATATAAAAGGTAAAGGAAGAAATCGATCTAGTCCATTCGATACCGTAAAATGTGACTTTTAATTCTCTAATTCTAGCTAAGTCTTCATTAATTAAAACTGTGGCTGAGGAAATATATATTTTTTTAACTGATGTCAAATTTTTTTATATATAATACATGTCTATAATTGGAAACAGAAAAATAAAATAGTTTCTGGTTCCCATTTTTTTTGTGCATTTTTTTCCCCGTCTTGTGCATGAAAACAACCACATTTAAGGTGGTAATAATTAAAAAGGAATATATCAAGTTTCGATTGCGAAATTTTAAAAAAAAAAGGAAGAAAGAAATATGATACAGATATCCTTTCACGATAGCCATTATGACAAATCAATAAAAATAGGAATTCAATCACAATACTAATAACGCGGATATATATATATTTATATTCGCGTATTAGTATATTAGCGTTCACATAAAATATTATATTTAACGTTTAAAATAAAATACTAATAATAACTTACATAAAGTATGATTTTACTAAAATTTTATTGAATCATATTCTGTTATTCTGCAACTAATAAAACAATTCTTATAAATGTGCAATGGTAAATATTGGTCGTTTTAAAAATCTTAATGTAGAAGGAATTAATAATTTTAAAAGCCTTATAATGTATTAAAGGAGGAACTGTAAATGTGAAACTCGATTTTCACCGGTACTTATTCATTTTCTTTTTTAATACACAATCAAATCATAATGCATCCAACAATAATGGCGTAAATGACGCAGGTTTTATGTAATTTGCATTAAAATAATATGAGACGAAAGCAAGCTAAGCGATTATATAAATAAAGGGGATCGATCAAATGGAATTAACAAACCGTTTTTGGGTAACGATATAAAACAATGATTTTTTCTGTTTCTCATATGAAAACAGATTAATAAAAAAGTTATTCCCGAGTCGATATTTATGAAATTTCTTCTATCTGGTGTTGTAAAATATATGATTATGCGCATAAGGAAAGAAAATGATTCCTTTTAATAAAGTTTTGAAAGTTGCAAATTCCAAATGATCGACAATTGGTGAGGGTTTAAAAAAAATCAAATAAATATTTCCTTATTTAATTAAAACTAAGAAAAGGCAGAAAATTTTGTCACATACATTATTCCATTAAGCACTTATAGCCAACAGCGAATGTGAAAAAAAAGAAAAATTTTAATGGAAACCTCCAGTGAAGTATGCAAAACTTTACGTTTTACCTACCTTTGATTTTCGATGTCTTCGTAAGACGGTGTCATTTTTTGAAGCTATAACACTCTGTATACGCGCATTTATATTCTACAAATGTGTCGCAACAATTTGCACATATAATGAATACATTTAAATGCGATAAAGTTGGATGCAGATCGTCCCCACTGACATAACTCAATGAATATTTTCTTCCTTTGCAGCAAATATCCCACACACGTATAATCTTCTGCCAGCAGATTGACACATAATATTTTCAACGTATGCTTCATTCAAACTAAGTTATATTGAACTTTGTCTAAAGCCCCGTATGGCGTATAATTCGGCTTAAAGTCGAGAAGTTTCCGGGGAAAAAAAATCCACCCAGGGAAGTATTTTAGTGTAAATGAAGCTCCCCGAGATTAGCAAATGCTTAATGTTCCATTTTATTTTAAATTCATCAAAGGTTTGCATACACATAAAAACGAACGAACGAACAAGAGCAAACTTTTTCCATTTTTTTAAACCCTGAAGCATAATGAACGCAACTTGAAGGAAATTTCAATATAAATTGTATTGACTGAGGGCGATGGTAATGCAGGAAGAAAGAAAAAAAAGGGCCAAATTTTTCGTCTAAAATTAATTACGAAATGATGAAAATAAAGTTTATATTGTTGTTGGTTTACATCACAGGGAATGCTTGGTACTAGTCGTTAAAAATAACTAGCAAAGGATATATTCCACGAAATATAAAATTATGCCTTTATGTTGAAGATCGAAAAGGAGTAACGTATATGGAAACCAAAACTTTAGTCATAAAACAACTCCAACGGATGTTGTGGAGAATGAATTGCGATTACAGGAAATACATGAAAAGAATGGACTGTAACCAATATTATAATAATTTGTGATGCGGGAGGGACGAATATGAATATAATTCCGAATAAAATTTCTACTTGATATCGCTAAGAAGCATCTTTAAATAAAAACAATTCATGTTTAGAAACGACGAACGCGAAATTAGGGTATCCAATCGACAAATTTCGAATTTGAAATAGGTATCCGAGATACTTAATCCCTACAGATGCTTGTGCACGGAGCGGATGGTGAAATATATAGTTATGGAATTAGCTGAAATCAGCAGTTTGACAGAAGGAATGAAGAAGAAAATTAGTTCAATACTGTACTAATTGTAATAATTAGCATCAATGAATTAAGCTTTTCGTCCTTGGTCGTTCGGATATCTCACAAGTGTTAGCTTTAGGTACATCACACAATTAAGCTCCTCCGAGCTTTATTTATGTAAAAAAAAAAAAGTATGTATCGTTTTTAAAATGGAAGAATTCGAGGTTTTTCACTTTTTACAGTTTGCAAAACTTGAAACAAGTTAATATCAGCTGCTGCTGCTGCTGCTGCTTTAGAGGAAAGTCGCGACGTGGAACTAATTCGGCATTTTCGAAATGTGCTTATTCAACCCAAAGGAGGCAGGCGAGGGAAATTTCGGAAAACTTTCTAACAAATAATAAAATGTTTATCGAATTAACTTATAGATGGATATGCGGAGTAGGTGGAATCGATTGACGAGGGTCAACAATAGCCCGAGGGATTCATATAAACTTTGGTTAATTTCGTCGTGGTTTCGGCTACCCAAACACACACACACACACACACACACACATACATATCTTTTACATTAATTTCGCAGAAACTTTTTTTCTCTTTCGTAGATGTATAAAGCACAGCCATTGTTTCCATTTAGGAAAATAGTTCGGTATTTAATAAGTTTAATCTAATGAAGCGAAAGATAAAACTGCCTAAATTTTATTGTCTAATGATCCGTGTAACTAAATTACATTGTAAATCATTTGGAGAGCGTAACCTTTTCCATTTCGATATAAGAATCTCATGTTAGAAACTGAATAAAAAAGTGGAACTAGTAAATGCACATTAAAGGAAACAAGAGAAATCCACTCTTATTACTCTAATCTTTACCCTATTTCATCTCATTCAAATTCGTTAGCGATACGCATTTGAAATTAGATTTTGAGCCATCAGCATGTTGGGTTTGAAATTTAATAAAAAGGTATTGAAACTTTTCGTGGTTTAGATATAATTAAAAGAATTAGAATCTGGAAATAAACTTGGAACTGATAACGAAGTAGATGCTGGATCAGAAAGAATCTAACATTTTACGCTTAATGAGGAGCACCTATAGGAAATGATAAAATAAATGCTCCAAATCAAGGAGCAGAATAAAACATGGATGGAGAAACGAGCAGTTACATTTCAATACTTGCTGTGAACTAGATAATTAGATTAGTTTGTTAATATTATTTTTATATTTCAGCAGTGGACTCATTTAAACGTTTGTATATGAAAGTTAACGCCAGTTGAAAATTAACACTTTAACGTTAACTATGTTCCTTTCCCAAATTTATTTTGTATAATTGTAAAATAGAATTATTATTATATGAAATTAATATCTTTTCAGTAAAAGCTCAAGGTAAGATAGTATCAAAAAAATGATGAATCACAAGAACCGCTAGGAACTGACGCATAATTTGCATAAAATTATAAATCAATCTGCAGTCATCATCAATGCTGGTTACTGTAATGAAGAACGGTTTAAATAAAAATGATTGAGGATATGGAACTTAAGATGTCAAACACAAAACAATAACCGGAACTAATTAAAGGAAGAGGATACCCTTTGGTCTTTATATCCGATAGACATGCTCTGAATAAAACAATGGATTTACATTATAATCATATACATACTGCAGACACGGATGAGGTAATCTGCCTTCTAAGATTCGTTCGCATCGTCTTCATGATGTTGAATCGCACTCAAATAAGGGTTTTTTCTTTTAATCAAATTCATACACATGAATTCACTATCGTGAATATTTAAAATATCGCTTTTATTATCCATTCATCGCTCTACAACGGCGCGATACCGTAAACGGTTCACACATGCAGACAGTCGATAAAAGGGAAAGAATATTTTTATGGCAAAATCCGATTAAATGTAAATCGGGAAATCATGTTCGAATTCAAACACCGCATGAGGGGAAGAAAAAACAAAAGGCTGAAGCAATTACTGATAGCATTATGTTATCGTGCAAGGGACGAAAAGCCGGAAAAGTCGCATTGTTCGGACGTTACAATAAAAAAGAAAAATATTTTGAAATACATTTTGGAACTGTTTCGATACGTCGTAATCTAATAAACGGAAGTACGTTCAGGTACAGACGAGGTTCATACGTTCCAATTTGGCCACGCGGATTGTTACAGTGGAGAACGGAAAGGGAGCCGTGATTTCGAGCATCCAAATCACCTAATCTAATTTCCCATAATTGATTTCTCTCGTCTTGCAGCTGGCTTAAATGGAATGGAAATGATTAAATGAAACATGGAATTGAAGTTAATCATCGTTCGCTGCCGATATAGCGATCGGTCAAAGAGGTGAACCGAAATAAAAATTTTTTGAACTTGCATAGATGGATTACAATTACAAAGTTTAATAAGATTTCGAGCAACTTCGGAGCATTCACCCAAATGAAAAATAACTTGAGAAAGGAGGAAAGGCTCCGAATGATTTAAAAAATGAGGGCATTGCATGTGCAATCGATTACGAATGATCCGATCCACGATCAGTATCGCGGGGATCGCAATTGGAATGCTCGATCTGGAATCTGGGAGTCGCGATCATGTCGATTTTGACTTATCCACAATCCATAGGTCTCTCCATCGATTAAAGGCACAAAATTAGCGACAGCTAATTCGTCACTGGGTCCCCTGGGGGGAAGAATTGCTGTGGCAAAGTTTTGGTTTCCAAAATCTAGATTGATGTAACTGGCGAACAATTTTCTCTTTTGACATTTCCGTAAGAAAGATCGCTCCACGCGACTTTCCTCCAGGTTAATAGCTCGAAAGTTCCCGAAGAAAGAGCGCGGCGTCACATGCAAAATGCTTGGAAGGCTGCAGAAGTTTTCCAAAATCGCTTGCGGAAACCGAAATTTCCTCCTCATTCCTCTTAAAAAGCTTTTCCCCGTTACGCGCAGGTTTCTTTTGCCTTTTAAAACGGTCAGCTAATTTCGTTCGCAGCAATGCGTTTGGAGCTGAGAAACGTTGATCTCTTCGGGATGCAGGTATGGGAACGTTTCGGTGTCAAAGAAGAAAAAAAAAAAAAAATAAGAGGGAAAAATCGCCAAGTAAAATTTTCCCTTTCAGGAAAATTTGATATGCTCGGTATCGGATTTAACGAAGTATAAATCCCGCACGGGATGCTCTGCGGATATCGCGTTACGTGAAGTGAGGGGAACAAAATCTGGGAACGGATGGGAAAATTTTACAAAATACCACATAACCGAGAACGCTTTCCCGCGTATGCCAAACGTAATGGAATGAAATAGAAAAAAGGCGACGGTTAATGATGAGTGAAGCGATGTAGCTGATGGCAATGCAAATATTTGCCTTTTACGCTAAATACTTCACGCCAAAAGCATCGGGAGGTTGAAGGCTATAGTTGCGCACTAATCGAACCTAAAACACCACCGGCAAGAGACAACCGGCGAAATTCCAATCGGAAAATACATTCAAGGAGCATGCTTCACTTTTCTTTTTTTTTTCCACGTTTAAAATTAATAAATGGGAGAAAAACCGCGAGCGGGAAAAACATGGCAAATTTGATCTTACGGCAAATATATAATTAATGTTGCGGTCGGGAAAAAGGTTCGGGAGTCGAAACAGGAAAAAAAAAAAAAAAAAAAAAAACGGAACGGAACTGCTGCTACCGGCATCGATGACTGCCATCATCGACAGAGAAAATCCTTCCATAATGAAATTAACGAGCGGCAAAATCCAAAACACTTGGAGGCTAAGCACGCGGATCGACCCCCCCCCGCAGACAGGGGAGGTTTGCGTGAAAAGGGAGATTTCAACCCCCTATCGCTTGAAAGGTTACCCAGATTGCGGCCAAAAGTGAAAATCAAAGATCAAAAAATTGGGAAAGCGAAAAGGTACCAAAATAGACGGTAACGGTCTGTAAGGCTTTTATAACAGGAAAAAGACCTGTTTTAAGCGATTGTGCATAACCGGGGCACGGCATCGGCTTTTACTGTTTTAAAATAATACATACATTTCACTGGAAGCATTCATCATTTTTCAAGATATGAAAGTCGAATGAAATTTCACGTCCATTTGAAAAAAAGGAAAAATAATAAATAAATAAGGAAATCTTCGCTTGAAGTAATCCCTAATTACACAATATAACGGTGTCTGCCATTGAAATATGACAGCTGTATGTGATTAATGTCCTTAGAAAAGGATCTAAAATTTTATATAAATGTGCGTTTTACGATATACATACAAAGAATATTGTTCTATCAAGTGGGATTAACCTCTTGCACACTCATTCGCATTGTATCTTTTCCTTTTTTTTCACCAATCCCGTTCCGATTCAGAATGTTTGTCTTCTTCGGTTATAATGAAAGAATAAAAAATGAATTTCTTATTCCGCCCCTCCCGGTCTTTTCTTAAATGTTAATTTTTCATTTATGTAAATATTTAATTTTTCGATTTGGAGCTGCTTATAATGACATCAAAATTATATGAAGTTGGACGAAGTCGAAAACTTCCCTCCAAGAAAAAAGGCGAGCAAAATTATGTTTATGTTAATCTTTTGAATCGAATGTGTAAGGTCTCATTATGAGGTATAAGCATTCACTGACTGGATCACCTTTCATTATTGTTATTATTTTTTTTTTTTAAATTTAATACCATGAACTTGAAAATTAAAGAAACAAGTATATAATTTTTGACTTTATATGTTTAAATATAATTTAAAATATATGGAGAAATAAATAAATATATATATATATATATATACATATATAAAAAGGATTTTAAAATGAAAAGTTTTGGCATTGGATACAGCAGCCTAGTGGGTACAATCAAGCAAGGTCGTATTCAAAAATTAAAACACAGATCAAGGTTTTTTTCTTTTTAAATTATAATAATCCGTAAATGAAAGTATAGTTAAATATTTACTGATAATAATTCTATTACAAAACGCTTTCTTTTTCATTCGACTTTCATCAATGTAAAAATAACATCATACTCACGAAGGAGATGGGACACATCTGCAGAAGCCTTTAGGAGGAAAAAGAATGAGCTTTCACCATTAAAAAGCATACCTTGGCGCTATAATGGGCTTCTTGTCGGCTCCAAGCTCCTCCGTAATTATAAATGGTCCCTGCTTTCGCGAATTCCCGGCAAAATTAAAAACTTTCTTGACAGATTCCATCATGCTAAATTTTGTAAATTTTGCCTCAGCGACCGTTGTGCTCTTGTATACATCGTCAGCAAGTGATCTATACGATCCTCCAATACCAGAAGGCATTTTTTCATTTGCCTATAACCAGTAGTTAGAGGATTAAGCATGCACAACAATTAACATATTTCACAAGCCATATTCTTCTTCTTCTTTTTTTTTTTTTATTTTTGTCAAAAAAAAAAAAAAAAAACTTAAAAATTAACTAAGAAGACAAAAAAAAAAACTTGAAAATTTCAAACTGCATGCAACAGAGCAGCTATTTTTCAACTAGTACAAACCAAAATATATTACTCCAGGAAATAATGTTATCATTGCAAAAAACTCATTTACAATTTTTTGTTGCAAACTTTCAATGCGCGTTTCAAATGATATACAATAAAAGTTTATGCAAAAGGTACAAAAAAAAAAAATCTTTTTTGCCAATTACATATTTACAAAAGGAAATCTTCAGTCAGTTATGAAAATGTAATCAAAATGCAATGGAAAATATAATGAAAAGCAAATATAACTCACAAATTTAAAAAATTATTCTCTTTGGGATCCATCTGTGTATATTAAAATGTGCATCTTGTGATTATTACATCAGAATTTAACTGGGTCATAAAATAAACAATATTTTTCAATAACACAGTTTCTAAGTGTAAAAATATCAACAGGATAATAATAATTGAAAGTCAATTTTAATATATCATAGTTTTCATATGATATTTTCAGCTGCAGAAGATCTTTATGATTTAAATAAACAGTTTAAAAATTTTAGTTATCAATTAGAAAAATGAATGAAATGGAAAATAAAAATTAAAAAAAAATATTTCGATCTCTGATTCGAGACCTTGCAATCAAATGGGAAAATGAAGCTCATGTCACAAATGTAAATGAAACAAAATGAAAAGTTATATTTGTTTTGTATTCAAATGAGATGTACAAAACCTTTTAATGTTTCCCTGCTATCTCGATTTCTTCCATCATAAATGAATTGTATTGTTAAATTGCAATGCAGATATATTTTCTGGAAAATATATTTTGTTTTCAGACACCAAATCTTACTTAAAAAAAAAAAATAAAAGAAATGACAACCAATGGTTCTGTATTAAACATAGCATTCAGAACGAAATCTTGATATTGTTTTTAACAAGTTACATTGCGTGAAGCAGATTTTCAGAAACATATAATGTTAGCTTTCCCTTTTAGGAAGCAAAATGAATTGTGTAGTATCTTAAAAAATAAAAAAATACAAAGGAGGAGAATCACAATTCAAATTATTCTCCTTAATAATTGATATGTTTCATTCAAACGATAGCATCAGAAAAAAAGTTCAATCCTCATACAAAAATTTCTGTAAAATTTTTATTGTCAAAGTCGTCATAATTTACGTATATAAACAAAAGTAATATAAAGAAACATTTTTAATGTAGATTCAGTGTATACATCTATTAGGAAACAGTGAATTAAGACACAAATAAATGCATGCATAATTTAGACTAATTGAAATATTCGGCACTTATACATGTAAATGACAATAATATTAATGACCTAATAATTGAAAATGGACCACTACAAGTCTTTTAAAGAAGGAGCTAGGTCAGAAAAAAATGCGGGAGGATCGATCAAAAAATATACAATTAGAAAATCTTTGCAACTCACCAATCTTTATTATGTTCAAGAACAATTTTTAGACTAATCTGTTACCGAATATCGCCCGAATTAAGATGGATCTAATTCAAAAAACTTTTTTTAAATCACTTGCACGATAACCGTTTTTGATTGAAAAAAAACTTTTTTTTTATTCTGCATCAATTACGTTTAATACGTTCGTTCCTCATGTACTATTGGTAAAATTAACCCGATCACATGACCGATAGTTCTGATCGGAAACGGGAGGCGCTGCTTCATCATGCAAATTGCGACCTCTACGGGAAAACAAGTTAAACGGAATCCCCTTTCGTCGTTCGCATCTACTCCATAAGATGTCGCCACATTGAATCAAATCGACGCCGCCGAACGGTAACTTCACCTTCGGCTTTCGGAACGACTCGGGATACTGCGAGGTGTTCGGGTTCCCTTGGTTGCGGATTAATTTTACTCAATCTATGGCTTAATGACTTTTTTTTTTCTTTTGCGAGCTGAGGAACAGGCCTGCCAATAACAAAACTAATGCTCCGTGCGTTTGGTTCCACGTTCAAGTACCCAATTAATGGATGTTAGTTTGTTTCCACAGGTTAAAACGTTTTTTTTTTTTTCTCCCATTCGCGTTTTAAAATAACGAAAAAGGAGAAACATCATCCGAGAGAAATGATTTTTTTTTTCTTTTAAAGAAAATTCTTAAAAAGTACCACTACTTATCCGATGGGTAATCAACTCTGACCTAACCTCATGCAATCCCATGATTCTAACACAAACATTTCCCAAAGGAAAAATCAGTCCCGTTTGAGGTCAGAACTGAAGGAGCTCAGAACTTGATGCGAGATTACTGGCCGAGCATTTACATTTAAGAGAATTAACGTTCTTTTTGTATGATTTCAAGAAAAGAAAAATGTCACTTATTAATGGGCAATATCTAATTCCATACACGCGCACACATACATGAAAATAAATGTTTCTTTTGCAATTTCATAGCCACGTGCAAAATTGTTTTGAACAACAAAAAGAAAAGATTTCCTTTTTTTTTTTTTTTTTTTTTTCAAAGTTCAATTCGGTGGCGCGGACGGAGGAAAAAAGCGATCTCGGAGGCGGCTGGCGGATGGTTTTGCGACAAAAATTTAAAATTGCAGTTTTATCAATGGAATATTTAGGTTATTACATAAGAGAGTTAATTACATCGTTTCCCAATAGTGGAAGTTGCTCTTTTGAAAGTGCTCGAGCCATCAAGGTAGCCAAACGGCTTTTTCTCTAACCGACGCGAAGATGTTGAGTTACAGATTCGGGGAGGCTGCGCGCGAAAATTAATTCCCGAAAATGAATTTTTGGGGAGAAGGAGGAAAGGCCGCTGCCCTCCAAAATCAGTTTCCATGACTTATTAAGGAGCGTGGATGGTGAGGAGGGATTCCGGTTCGCACGAAAAATATTTCGGTTCAGTTTCGTTTGAGCGTGTTCTGCGACTGAATAATACACGGGTGGAAGTTTCACGGAAAATTACAGGAAAAGTCTGGAATGGTGTATAGGCCGGACTGGGGAGGCTGCGCATACATTACGATATGAAATATGTCAGTAATAAACGTGTGAGCAGACGGGAAACCGGCCTCCGTGGTTTCAACGGCACCCAAGCGCATACTTGTTGCATTTTTTAATACGTCACGTTCTTGAGCGATATTTTTTAAACTATTTTTCCTTTTCTCTGCACCTTTTTTTTTCCCCCGCCATTCCCTGCTTTTACCTTTCCTCGCTCATTGTCTGATCGAATCTTTTCAATATTCCCAACGCGTTTCAAACGTTGCACCCTTTTATCCAATATAGATCAAGAGGAATAAATATATGTATGTTTGCCAGTAAATAGCCAATATTTTTCTTTTTGTAATTAATAAAATAAAACGCTATTACGAAGTACTAATAAAGAATAAGGTTGTAATACGTAAATTTGAATCGACGTCCCGTTTCGTGCCTGAACTGAGTATGAAGTTGAAAAAAAAAATGATTTTCCCATTGTCTTTTTAAATTGAATAACGTTCAGAATTTTTATTTTAATTATTATACTGCCTTAATGGAAACACCCAATGGATTATGCCGCGAAATATTCCAACATTTTATGGCAACTCCGCTGTGATTTCCATTTAGCATTAAAATGGAAGCTGAATGTGGAGATTCGGTCAAAATTGACTAATCACATTACGGCTTCGGGGAGCGTTTGAAAAGCCTCTTTTCGCTCATTTTATATTTCGAAAACCCCGATTTATTAACGTTTTAAAAAACTAAATGCAACATATCTGCGAACAATAACTTACCATCATTTATTTTTTCCATTTTATTTATTTGTATGCAATTTAATACGTATGCAACGTTATAATTCAGCTAAGGAACCGAAAGAAAATAGTTTTTGCATCTAAAAAAGAAATTGAATGCACTAATTTTTTTGTGCCATCATAATATGGAGTACAAATAAAAGAGAATCTGACATGGAATTCGGTTTAAGGATCCAGAGCATATCAAAAAAATTAAGAAAATATTTTCATGGGAAACGAGAGAGACAGTTGGGAAATACCCGTATGGAAGTGCTTGCAGCAAGAGTTGCTCCACACAAATGTCATAGCCTGTGAATATATTCGCAATAACAAATATCTTCGTTACGCCCATATTTCATCTTATTTACACTGAAGTTTCATTATTATTAAAAGCTGTTCAAGAAAATAAGGAGGACGTGCTTCGGTCGTGAAGCGTCATTATCACACTTGGATATGAGGAAATGCAAAAACCGTGAACGTTCCTACTTCACGACCAACCGCACGGCAAGAGAATAGGTGGAAACTATTCTGTGAAAAAAACAAAATATCTTTCAAACTGCACATTGTATGTCTGCCGAGGCGAGAATTTAGGATAACGGATACTGATAAACGAACTAAGTAAATGTAAATCGTGTTAGTGGAAGCAAGATGATTTTTGAATTTTCTACACATAGATTGTCGACAATTTTTACGTGTGTTGTTCACTCTGTAGATGATGCTACGCAAAAATTTTTGTACTTTTAGTGGCTCTCCGAAAAAAAAAAAAAAGTGGAGTTTAACAAGGGCATAACATATGTATATTACAAATACTGTGATTGCGAAATTAATCCCCAAATTTTTGAGAATATACCAAAAAGCTGAACTTCTTTTACTGTCGCATTTTATTTCGAGCATGGTTCTTTTTTTTTTTTTTTTTTTTTTTAAAATAAAATTCACAACTGAGAAATGAACACAAATACAATCTAAAGCCTTTGTTCATTTTTAAAGGTTGGAAAAAGAGCATCCTATCAAAAAAGTTCATCATTATATGTTTATTACCATATAAACTGGATCAAAAAGTCAGAAATAATGCTAATTTTGTAAAATGATACATAATTAACATTCTCACGTCGTTTAGTTCCGTAATGGGAATGCCGTTTTTTAGCTGACTAATGATCAATTCTTTTTACGCGAGATGGAGGTGCGGGAAAAATTCAAAATTGACCAAAAAAAAAAAAAAAATAACACGAAAGTATCACTTTTGGTTAATGGTGAAAAATTGCTGCAAATAAAGTTAATAATACTTTTTTTTTTTTAAAAAAATTTCTCATGACTTGGAATTTCATGTTCTTATGAAAAAGATGCTATAAATCACATCTTGAACAGTTGAAATTTTTAGAAACGAGCAGCGCACTCGGCTGCAAAATAATATGTGGTAATACATCGGTAAATCAAAGGTGGATCATTAAACAGTGAAATCGACGTCATAAACCATAAATTCCTGAATTGATTTGTATACAAGCAGCAGACCCGAACCGATACAAGAAAGGAAACTTATACAGTATCGGAGGATATATTTCGTGAAATTATTACATATGCGATTAACGCTAAAAACTGGTTTTCATACAGGTAACACCTTCCGGTACTTTACATTTCGTCAGTTTCTGACGTACGAAAATGTTTAAAATTGGAAAAATCTTCTAGGTTCAAAGAGGTGAGATCTTATTATCACCCATAAGAAACCGCATGATTGCATTTAGATAGTGGTCCAACAAAGAATACATAACGTAAACTTATGGTACCTATGTGGAACAGCGTTCAGAAAACAAGGCTAGTTTCTGATAGTTTGTAATCTGCTATAAAATTTTTTAAACTTGCATTTTCCTTGTCATCGCACAATTAACCAGCAAATTTTCGAAAAATGCTTGTGAGTTGTCTATACCCATAGCCTTTCAAAAAAAAAAAAATTAGTCGTTTTTTTTTCTCTTAATTTTGAGATACACGTCCATGGACGAATAGTAAATGAATTGTTTTCGGTAAATGATAACTACTTTAAAACAAAATTTTTTTATCGGATCGATAACCAGGGAACTATATTGTAAAAACCGCGTTGCTCACTTTCAAAATTTTAACGATACACCTTCGTAAAGCGACTTTAAATAAAATTAATGCGACATCAATGTTAAAAATAATTAATTTGGTATAAATTTAGGCGAGAAATTTGACATTGACCGGATTGACCGAAAGAAGCTGCGTAAGGACTTAATTTATTTAATACCTGACATTTAGATATCATCCAAAGATCGAGATGAGAGTGAAATTGCCAAGTTTTAAATAATTGGGCGATGAATGTAAAGTGGTCGATTCGAAGGGAAATTTCAAAATTTCAGTCGACTAATGTCGCATGCAAACGAAATAATTTGGTGAAATGGCATTTTAAATGCGATCTTTTTTGATAATTATTTTAATTCAGGAAAAACCAGATTGATACAAATGAGCGGTATGCATGCCGTAACACGAGGCGTAAGATGGGGGAAAAAAAAAAAAAAAGAAAAAAGGTGAAAACGGATTTTTCGTCCGGTTTCCAGGTACGGAAGACGGCGATTGCAGGTCGGAAATTTCACGTGGCGCTGCCAACACACTGAAACATTTTCGAGGCCTTACGACGTGAACGATGATGATTCGTCAAATTGCTGTCGAATTCGTCACCATTTTCTCGTCTCGCGCAAGAGGAAATGGAAAAAAAAAAAAAAAAAGAACCGACACCGCATTCGATTTTGCGCCGTGGCAGCGGCAGTCGCAAATGACAAATCAAACCGTTTGTTATTCCACCACTTACTGCGAGTCGCCAAGGGAAGACATCGTTGCTGATTCCACGACGTCTCCCTCGGTGGGCGTGAATCCCCTGTTGTCGTAGCAGAAGCTTTTCGCGTCGAACGAGTCCGAGATGGCGTTCTTTCGTCCGGATTTTTTAAAATTCCACTCTGTGCTTTTGCCGTGAGAGTTCACTTCCGCGGAATTCGTCACCTCGCTCACCATATTACCCGATAACTGTGGAGAAAAAATGGCGGGATAATTAAAACAAGAGCAACAACAAAAAATCTATCTCTGTTTACTGTTAGCCATTAACCGTTTCAAGTGTAAATAACTGGGATAGTCCAAGGCATATCGTCAACTTTATTTACTTCCCCCCATAAGCAAACTACTAATCAACGAGTTGTTTAACTTCAACTTTTTTCCATTGCCTCTCTTTAGTCAAAATGAGCAATTAATGGTCACCCTAGGGGATTTAAATTTAAAAATATAATAAATATTTAGCAATGTCCGAGGCTTAAATAAAAATAATTACATCACGTATTTATCTATCCCATTCATGGACGTTAAGTTTTTTTTTTTCCTTAAAATTCCTAAAAATACCATATAATGTTTTTCGCATCTTGAGTTAGTTTTCTTTTTTTTTTTTAATAATTTCAGATTATTTTTATGTATGGAAAAAAAAAGATCCACTATTTCTGTATCAGTGTCAGATACAAGTTTTCGTTTCTATTTTCTTTTATAAGTTCATTCCGGTATTGCAATTTCGAAAGATGCGATGATTTCTGTGATTTTTTTTTTTGTTTTGTTTGCGATCTTAACTGCCAGATGAATTATCATCTTTTGCCGATACGCCCATTTTTTTGAATAATTTTAGGGAATAATTAAGGAATTTATGAAACCCATTAACATATCTTCCGGTTATGCTTTTTCCTCTTCGTGGTCAAAAACAGCGCTCCATTTTTCTTTTAACACCGCTTCATTAAGCTGCAACTTGATCCGAATAATAAATTACGAGCTCTTTTCTCCCCGGATTTTTCCTTTCTTTTGCAATTCTAATTACGTCTCCTGAAAGGTCGAAAAAATTTTGTATTTTTTAACGCAATTCATCTGTGCAGACGCTCCTCGGCGGTCAGTGAACTGGGTTTAAAAATAAGGGAGAACGGGGGAGTTTTCTTCCGGGCGAGGGAGGGTTTGATTAGCCTTTTGAAAGTAGTCAAAAACCACGTCCGCGGCATACGTCCCTCTGAATAAAACGTCCGTTGCCGTGAGATGTATCCGATTAGTAATTTCACATGTAAAGTGCGCGACTATTATGGAGGGCAAAGAATCCGGGGGATGAAAAATGGCGGTGTCCGCTTCCGACCGTCATGTTTCGCAAGCTGTTTACGGCTTAGTTTTTGGAATCGATCGCACTGATTAAGAATTCTTCTGCCACTTCACATTCATTATCCCAGGACAATGAATAAAATATAACTGGGATCAAATATTTTCATTTAAGAAAAAAGTTGGCATCTATGTTAAATTCAACCTTTGGAATTTTGTAATTGAAAAATGAAGTGAAAAAAACACGACTGGCGACAGGTTGAAATCCGAATTTCATTCATTCACTCTCCCTTTACTTTTTAGTAAGGTTTAAAATCGCTTCGGAAACCGGCTTGTATTCATCCTTTTTATACCTGAGACAAAGTTATTTTTTATTTTTTTTTTTTAAACCATTTCTCAACATTGTTTAAAAAGTTTTGCATTCCCTTTGCAGAAGTCAAACATGTATCTTTCGCATATCCGAGGATTTTTAGAGTTGGGGAAAAAAAATCAATTGCTAATAATTTCCCCAACATCAAACCTGAGCATTAATTCATCTCATGCTAATATATATATATATTTTTTTTGATATTAATGTAATGTTTGCAGTGATGTGAGGGAAATAAAAGAATTGCTTGTCATGGTTTTTAACAAGAGAAGCAATTTTTAATAGGGAAAAAAAATTTTTTTTTTTTCGTTATAACACAAAAACATCCAGCTTTTTTCCACACATGCATCTCTTACAATTTTAAATGTATTATATAATAAATGGTCACGAAAAATTGAAGATCTGCATTTAAAGTTTAATTTAGGAATGTCCATGTTTTGTCTAAATTTAACATATTCAACTTATTTGAAGACCGTCAAAACAAAAGTTTTTTCAATTTATTAAAACGAAATTTCTGATTCATTTGACAAATTATGTGTAAAAAAAAAATATATATATATAAATAAATTTATAACATTCGATGTAAGAAATCTCTGTATAGAATTAATTTCGATACAAAATATATGTTTTTATTGTGATGTATGAAGTAAAAATTACAGATTTTAGGTGAAATTTTATCAATAAACCATGACACATGTCATACATTCTCAATTAAGAATTTTTCTTTTGCAAAAATTAACACGGTGCCAGATAAAAAAAAGTATTTGATGGCATGAATATTTTAATATATTTTTATAATGTAATTTCAAATCGAAAATATTAATATATATATCTTAGATTCGAAGCTTATTCTTTTCAATTAACCACTGAGAAACATTATTATAAACATCATTTAAAAACTATAAAAAGATATACCATTCATTATAAAAAAAAAATGGAAAAAAGTTGTAAATTTTATCTGTCAATTAATATAAATATTATTTATTTTTTTTGCCTTATTATAATACTTACATAATCTGACTTGAGATCGAAATTTATATTCACTTTCACAATATTAAACAAAAAAAATATGTATTAATTTCAACCATGGCAATCACGAATCTCGCACAAAAACGCCATTTTCAATACTAAAGACGGTGCTTAATGCGTACCTGCCACAATAAGAAGTAACACTAATAAAAAAAAATTCTTGCTTCAATTTGCTAGCCATTGGTTCGTGGTATAATGAAATTACATTATATTTTGCACACTGAGAATTCTGATAACACAAATAATTATTTTTTCCTTTATGTTTTGGTAAAATTCACTTTCTCATCTTAAAAATCAGAAAAACATATTAAATCCATAACCGACGTTTTGGAAAGATTTTATGGGCAAATTATGAAAATAATAAACTTTCAGATTTGTAATGTAAAGTAATATTTAAAAAATTATTAGTTTTCATTATTATATGTGTATAATAAAGATGCAATTCGTGTGCTAGAATTAATTTCTCATTTTAATTAACAATATTATTAATTTTAACATTACCGTTTTTTGTTTAAAAATTATCCGTTTCATTAATTGAGTACAACATAATTCCGTTTTATATAACAATGCATTACATGCAACTTCTGACAGTATAAAAAAAGATTTAAAGTAAAACTAACTTTATGCCCTCTTGAATAAGAAGCCCTTTTGCATAATGCTTTCACTTAATGCAGCACGGTCGGAAACTGTGCTAAAATGTGTTATTAAAAAAAATTTACTCACCAAGATGTTTTGTTTCTTTATTTATTTATTTATTTATTTTTTTTTTTTTTACATCGGAGCTGTTTTCATTTCCGCCGTGGCAGAATTATCCGATTCATATCGGTTGGAAAATGAAACATATCTGCCGTTTTTACTGTCTTTTGTCCTGTGTAACCATAATCAATTGTGGCCTGGCAATAAAGTGACATTCATCAACCGCAAAACGTTGAACAAGAAAAATTAAAAAGTTAAAAATATAAACTTAGTATCTTTAAAACTATTATAAAGCACTTAAATGGTAAACGCCAGATTCGAAAACTATTTTTTTTAATTAACTTCAGCTATTCATGTAGATAGAAATCTTTTCATAACGGAGGCCGGTTTGACATTCATACTGAAATTCTTTTTTTTTGCGGAAAAAAAATTACGGTCATATTCAAGTGAATATATTTAGCTGCCAAGGACCTGATCCACAATAAAAAACTATTCATCCATATTATTAATTCCATTATTTGCTGTGCGACGGTTGGGCAAAAAGTTACACTATGGAATGTTGTAATTTTTTCCATTATAATAAAGTTGAATCATTTTCTTCAATGTTATTTAGTTGTTATGGTTTTATATAATGTAGATAAAATGCAGATTCGTTTTATTTGCACTTCGGTGCTTGGGGAATCAGATTCTAAAATTAATTGTGTAATTACAGTTTGGATCGGTTTATAATAATTAAATTTTTTTTTCAAATTTTTCATTTAACAAATTTGTCTCAAAATGTTTGGTGTTTTCCTTCAGTTTAAAATGAAAGCATTTGATTTAAATCATGTTTATCTCAGTTTAACTAAATTAAAGAAGAACCCTCCAGGATACGAAAAATGTCACACATGGAAGGGCTTGAAATTGTAATAACAATGAAAATGAATCTAAAAGTCTACTATTGAAATTTTAAAAATATAACGCCTCTTTTTTTTATGCTTGGTATGGTCGTTATTTAGCAACGCGTTGAATGAATATCGGACTAATGATTAGGTTTGACTGACATTAAAAACCGTACGTATCACGGTGTACAAAAGGAAGTTGAATGAGGAATAGGGGAGCCACTTCGTATTTATTGCTGACAAAATTATTCCACATTAGCATTGGATGAAGGTTGTCGTTGTACAAGTGAGATATTTTTGGCAAATAATCGTGCTGAAACTTAAATGTGATTCTTTGAATTAACTTATAATGTAGAATATTGTCGGAATATGTGGTTTTCAAACCGTTTTCTTTTGGAACCTGATACTTTGAACAATGGCAAAACTCAGGCACCGAATCATAATTTATTTTTCTTCCAGCGGGTAACAGCAAACATTCAAGGTGCCGGTTAAAGGAAAGAAAAGCCTTAAGCGATGTTTTTCAAGTTTAAAATTATGATTCAAAGCGTTTAAACGGAATTGATAAAAAGCTGACGTGGAAAAGTGAAAAATATTGCCCAATATACGTAAAAGCCGACGAATTATACATGGTCCTCATAATTGTGATTTAGATGTTGTAATTCACATCTTAATAGGTATTAGATGTCGTGGTTTCAGCTTACGTCCTAAGTCAGAAATCCTTTTCGTACATTACTTTAAGTTACACATTTTCATACTTGAGATGTGACTATTTCTGGCATTTGTTTCTCCGTTCATTAATATAGAACTAGTGCGGGAAGCATGATTTTTTAAGTGCTAAATGGGTTACGCCAAAACCCGCAATTCCCTGTAGAAAATTATAGACAGCAATAGCAATGGAAAAAAGAGAAATAAAAGCAACTTTTTAAAGAATGTTTTACATTTTCCAAGCTTTTTTTTCTCCCCTTTTTTGCTACGGAGAATTATGCCCTTCATTGGGGTTTCAACTTGAGGTTACTAACATACTGCATAGTTTCCGTTGGAGGGATAGGGAGAAGTTAATTAAGACGGTGTATACTGCGGCACGGAACTTTTTAACTTTTATTTAGAACGAAAAGCACAAGGCACTTTAAGATATTCTTCCGGAATTTAAGAAATTTCCAGCGAAAATATGAAATCCGGAGAAATAAAAAAATTATATTTTTAAGGAAAGTGTTTGAGTGAGTGTTTTCAGTGAGTGCGATGATTTTCAGGTTTCGCCTGGAAAGGTATACCCTTAAGCGTGCTGTGGCTCGCTATGCATTTCCTTGGGTTGAAACAATGGCAAGTTGTTATTTTTTTAATTTTTTTATGAATCCGAATTTGGTATCGGAATTCGTATTAACATCGAGAAATTGTAATAAATGCCGAATGCGGCAAGATTAAACCCAGTACATATCCCGGGGTGCGGGTACCGTCTTAAGGCGCCTCCGAAGTGGTTGATGGGGGATTTTAAGGGTGAACCGAATTCTCCGGTCGGATGCCTCTTTTTATTTCGTTATGGGAAGATTTTCCTTAAGATTACTGGAGAGGAGGTAGACAAATGTAAGGGCGAGCTTCAATGGAGGAGGAAAACCGCCTTTTCCTTAATAATTCAAGCCAATATGGCTATTTAGTCGCTTCTGGAGGTTTTACTTATGTATTACTTCATCAGAGCAAATGGAATGCAATGGGCTGAGAGAGAGGGCCTTCATTCGAAAATCTCGAGTTTAAACTTTCCAAGCAGATTCCACTTATATAACAGCCATAATTTTGCTTTTATCAAATTGTACAGAAAAAAATCCTGATATTCTGAGTCTGAAATTTATTTCTTTTGCTCCGGGAATGCACCCGAAATTTCCGTCTGAAAAAACTGTTACCTTTGAAAAAGCGATATTCATTTGAGTGAAATCAATGATCAACATGCGCTCAAATATTTTATGAACATATAATTACTTTACCATCCAATGATTTTTTTGTATTTTCATTATTCACAAGAATAACATGTACGAAAAAACTGTATATTAAAAATTTTTTTGCCGAAAAAATATATACGAATATTATTAAAATCTTCAACAATATTTTTATCACGTCCACTTAATCATAAAAAGATTAAATCTTACTTTGGCCAAATATTCAGAAACAGATATTTTATTTTGCTATATTTTAGTTCCCATCGCAACGTTATATTCATGTTTACTTTTGTTACGTGTCTGTATATATATATATATATATGCATATGGACGAAAAGTATGACTGATATTAAAAAATTTTATAATTTTAACTATTAAAATATTTTGTATGAAATTAAACATTCCGGTTGTAAGACAATAAAATATGCGAAGACTTAGTTTTCAGTATCTTCATCTTAAACTCTTCATACAAGTCAATAAAATTATTGATACAGCCAAATTTTAATATGTTTTAAAGATGTAAATCAAAGGTGCAAAAAAAAATTTGTTTATTCCCCAAAGATTGGTGTTTGAACACATGAGTAAAAATAATTCGCCAAGTATATTACAAACGGAACGAATGAGGCAAAAATTCGAGTATGTGCGAGAAATTTTAACGTATAGATATAATTTTTAAGCTTCAGTTTTCATTGATGATGCAGATAAATAATAAGTTACGAAAATCTTCAAAGCAATACGGAAATGGATCAAAATATGGTCGTAATTTCCGATGCCGGTTTCACGAATAATGAACAAAAAGACTCGTTTCGATCAGTGTTGAAAAATAAGCTGCAAGGATCGAGGAAAAATGCGCATAATTTTTTACTCCGAAGCTTACATTCACCATTATTATGGCAAAGTTTACGGATTATAGATGGAGTTCAAAATGGAGAAAAAATTGTGGATTTCGATGTTAGAAGCATTGCGACATGAGATTTGCCGCGCTTGATTTTCGAATTTAATTCATTGTCTGCTGTCCCAGCATCGAAAATTAAATGGCGTAAATGCCCGGGACCAACATCCACCAATTTCGAGCGTCCTTCCCGGCGAAAAACCTCCTTGATCAAGGAAAAAAATACCAAAGGCCGATTTGAATTGGAAGTGACGCTTTGTCAGAAAAAAAGAAAAGTAAGACAATCGAAGTGCAATGGGTCAAGGAAAACTTGTCACATTTGAGCAGGTAAAGCATAGATGCTTAAGTGGAAGGATTAAAAATGCCAGAAATTCAGATGGAACCTTTAACTAAGTGGCACAACTTCGATAATCGAGGGTGGTGCCACTTTACAACTCTTTTTTTATTCAAAAACCACTTCGCGATTCGAATTCGAGACGATCTTTTCGGTAAAATGTTCGAGGTGGAGGTTCCAAAGAGTGCGCACATCCTACAGGGACCGAGCATCCCAAAAAAAAAAATAATGGAGTTATTCAAGTTAAAAGTAAAAAAGTCGTGGATGAAGTAAACGTTTGTGGTCTTATGCTGTAAAATTCTTCAAATATGAAATAAATATATGAGAAATAGAGTTTTGTTGAAACACGCTGCGAGAACAAACGCTGTTTTTGGACAAGAATAGTGATTAATAAAAATCATTTCAAGATTATGAAAAACACTTTTTTTCTAACGTATTGAATGTTCCATCGGTTGAATGATATAAATCGGTTTTTATCGTGAGACGGTGATCAAAAGTCTTTTCATCAACGTCTCAAATATATATTTACCCTCAAGTGATCTACTGATCCGGCTGTGATCGAATGTCGCAGGGAATGCACTAAATGCAGGGGATGATACCAAGGGTTTCGTCGGATTCACCCTTGTTGTGGGTCTGGACAACGACCGAACGGGCATCGTTAGTGTAAGCCACCCTGCATCCCTTACGTATCATACGCCATTATCATCAGCGCAAATATTCGTTCCCGTTAAAAATGAACCTCGATTGCGTGAGTCGCAATCGATTTCCCCATGCCCGACATTTTCCTCGGGTTTCGAACGTGGACAGCCGGAAGCGGAAGGCGGAAGGGACACGTGAAAATCCTCGCCTGAGAAACCGACAAGGAAATACAAATGCTTTGATACGGAGCCTTATTACGAACTCGTAAGATATTAAAACGGGCGAAATCCTGTAACAATTTAGAATCTACTCCCATCCACCGGCAACCTTTAAATCCTCAATTTATTTCCATTTTCATTCCCCGAGGCTTGACGAAGCGACGAAGCCATTTCCCGGTTTTATATGGGGAATTACTCGGTGGTGCAAATTTTCAAACTTGTCTCAAGTGAAACTGATAAAGGCCTTAACCACGCGGTCATTCGCTGAAGAGGTTTAGAGCTTTCGAAGGGAGGCATAAAGCGTCGCAGTAAAGCCATGCGTAAAGGGATGACATAAAGGACTCTTTTTTGGCTGTGCTGCACGTATAATCGGGCCGAAGGTAAGCATAGAGTAAATGGGAGGCGTAAAATAAATTTCGAGGTCGCTGAATAACTTTGTATTAACTTAATGTATGCCGGTAACTAAACCGTACCATTTTATTTATTAGCAGACATGCAAAATTCAGAGGTTTTACGAGATGGCAAATCTCCTCGTATGTAAGGCCCTTAGAGCAACAATTCCGACGCTTCATTACAGCCAGGGGAAGATGAAAATTTGGTTTTATTTGTATCTAAAAATCTCGACTTAGTTTCATTAACAGGGTGAGAACGTTTGCGAGGCGGGACAAATCCGTCCTCTGTTTAATGGCAACGGGTTGACGTGCATCTAGCATATTTTTTTTCTTATTTTATCGGGTCCGTTTCGGATCCAATTTGAGGCGTGAGCCACTGCGGAGGTTAAGAATCTAAAATTGGATTGGCAGCCTTGCGAACCACTCATTGCAAGCAATATAAGTGGTCGAAGTTTATTTTTCAAAAGGATCCCCGGCAATTTTGTCGCCGAATGACCAATTACAATATTGAATGTGCCTTAAGTTTTAAGGGACGGCAACACAAAATTAAATAAAGCACACGACTCGAAACGTTGAAATATTAACGAACGCGAGAAATAATCAAGTTACAACTTCTGTCTGCATTCGGATATTTCCCCATTAATATTCGGTTTCGCCATTTATACGGACGTGATTGAAACTTAAAAAAAAATACCTGGTCGACCGCAATTCGCGAAGGGATTTTAAGATTTCAGGACCAAGGTACATGTAACCGATCGCTGTTTAAGGGGGGGGGGTTTGCTTTATTGTTTTTTTTCTTTTCGGGTATTAGACGATGTTCAAAATTACGCTTTTAAATGATAAAAATTATTACCTTGCGTCTTTTTTTCGACATGTGCATTCCAAACGGTCGATTCTTTTGCTGTACAAGTTGCTGTGCATGACGCCTTCCGAAGTTCGGATTTACTTTTTGTGCGGCTGCAAGTAGTTGAAGTTGCCCAATTAAAAGTCTCCGATAGGTTTCGCATTTAATTCTGACTTTATAACGAAAATTTCCCTATATTAATACCCTCCCTGAATAATTTTATATTACGAGTTTAAGTAAGAGATAATGGTAATAATAACTGAAGATATTTTTGCTTCTCGCAACGAATAAATGAAAAATTTTTCTTATTTTTCCATTTTTTTTTATTTGGACATTTTTCGAACTTTGGGTGCGGGGGAGGGGGGGGTGGGTGAAGTGCTGAACAAAATTTTTTTCGGTACAGAGAGGAAGAAAAGAAAAATCAGGCGATTGAGGGCCCTTGGGCCAAATTCCCAACTTTCACCGCCATTTATGTTGGTAATACACGCCATGAATTCGAAATCTGGTATCATAAGTCTTGTCATGCTAACGGGTTTTCGTATAATTTCCTGGTTAATTCGTTTCTTCATCAAACCGTTCTGAAAACTTACTCATTTAGCTTGTAAAACATGAAATTTTCAGCAAAATTTTTATTGATGGAATTTTCGGGATTGCATGCGACATCCGTACGCGATTTTTACCACGTACCTGCCCCGCAGTCACCCGATTGAAAGAGGAAGAAACCGTACAAAAATTATACAAGGCTACACAAAAATCCAACAAATCTGCGTTTTGCTGTGGTAAAACAGCGAAAGCCAAAACGGCAACTGCTGCTTCGCAGGATAATTCAATTTTTATTGACAAGTTTTATTATAAACATAAATACAAAGTAAAAAACCAGATCGTTTTAAGGGGGGGGGGGGAATTTATTTTTAAATTCAACCAATGGTCGTATTTGAATGAAGAGAACGAATCTTGTACTTATGCGTGTGTGTGTGTGTGTGTGTGCCGCAACCCGGCATTTTCATACCGAAATTTCGGTTGTTATACATTGAAATGAAAAACTCATTTAATATTGAAAATATAACAAGGGAAAGGAGGCGAAATAAGTTGACCGAATGGAAGGAAAATCGCAATAAAAGATGCAATATCGCGAATTGCTTCTGCCTTTCTTCCTCGTTTTCGGGCCGCCGGAACTGCTCTTACTTTCCGGTCCGACCCCCGGTGACCTTAACCTAGAGCGCATGCATCCGTGGACCGGTGAAAATACCTGAAAACCTGCTCCGGAACCTCTCTTCGCCCGCCGCCGCGCGATGGACGGCAACAACCTCACACAATGGAAGAACAGACCCGTAATGGATTCCGCGTCAACTTTCTCTTACCCGACCCGACCGGGAACTGAATCCTCGTTTACGGCCTCGATAAATACAAACGGATTTTAATGAAGAAAATTTTTTTTTTTTTTTACCTACGCCTCCATCGGCAAAGCTCAAAATCGGATTCCATCGGGTACATTTCTCTTTGGAAAACGGGCACGAAAATTAGGTTCGATCGCTTGAGGAATCAGGCGCCGCACGCGAAGCGGCGGCGTCGACATTTCGTCCCGTCAGACGTGAAAAATCTCGGCTCAGCAGTCATTTGACTCCGGTGCATTTGTCATTCTGCCGAACACAATGTGATGAAACGCCAAATCATAATATATATTCGGATCCGAAAATATTCTTAAATGATTTTCGGATCATCCGACTTCGAAAATTTTTTATAAATTTTCACAATATCACGCTGAGGAAGAAAATGTATCCAGTAATTCATTTTTATTCTAATAAATAGATCATTTATTATTCGGTCAAATTTAAGCTCGTGCATGAATAAAAACTGATCTGAAGGAAGCGATGGAATTTCCCGTTTTTAAGTTGAAAATTCCTGAATTTCTTCTTTTTGGATCATTTTTCGCGATAAATGGATTCGAGATGTGCTCTTGATATGGCTCACGTTCCTTAAAGGCTTCGTTAATTTCGTTGTTAAATTTTATATTCCGCTACCAATTATTTTAGGTTCATGTATTTGAAGCTCAGTGTACCGGGATGCAGGAGCTATAATTAAGATAGTCGATGAAATTAATGGGTTTTATAATTTCAGAAAGTTTTATATTCTATGTGCGATCTCATACGAATTATATACTGTTTCTTTTTTTCCAATTTTACTTCGGTGCATGCTGATATTGATGCTGAAGAGCTCTCTTTTGGCAAATTTAATTTTAAGGCCTGACAAAATAAAATGAAGGAAGGCATTTAGAAGGTTTGACTGAACAAGAAAAATGTTCAAATTAGATATTTTCACTCTATTGGGACATTTATAATAACAAAAATGATAAAATTTTCATACGAATACGATTTTTATGAGTCAAAATAATAGGAAGCCTGATTCTTTGGTTCCCAAACTTAATCAAAATTTTCCTGTTCTTTTTCGAACAGAAATATTTTTTTTCTTTACATACATATCTAACGTGACATTTTCTCTTTTTCTGTCAATGTGATTATAAAATTGCATCAATGGAGTAAGTTTGTTTATTAGATTGTTTCCCTATTACTTTTCGATTTTCTCAATACGTCTTCACGCGCCATTGTATGAAAATAAAATTATTTACTTGTGTGAAATTATTTTATGTTAAATTGCATATTATCGTTCATTATATTGAAAAAAAATTTATTTTAAAATGGTAACTTCGCGAGATTTTCGATTTATCTTTATTAATTTTTACTTATATTCTACCCTTTCATTTTTTCTTCACCTGTGACAGTAAATTGTGGTAACAAATGTTGTGAAATATAGAGTTTTGACTTTGAATTTAGTTATTCCGTAGGTTGATCAAAAAATAATGTTAGTAAAAATATATTTTTCTTGCATGAGTTGAAATTAAAAATAATCATTACACTGAAAGATATTTTTAATTTTAACTGAATTAAACTGTTGCTTCTAATATTCTATTAGGTACGAAAAGTTAATAAATATTTTTAAAATGTTATATTTAACGGATTACAATTAAACTTTTATTCTGATTCTAAATTATCATATAGGCCACGGCACCAAAATAGTGAGAAATTTAGATTCGAAAAGAATTAAGGACAGATGTCATAAATTTGTATAAATTCAAATATGGTATGAAAATATTTGCCCTCAAATGAGGATGATTATTTTTGGTATTAAAATCGATATAAATACGAATGGTTTTAATCTTCGCATCGGAAAATAATTTACTGGTGGCACGTTTTAAATCCACTAATGTGAAGTTATTGAAAATATTAAATATTTCAAGATGAAAATCGAATTGTTGGAACATTCCCTTGTCATCAAGGTGGCAAATTTAATTTGTTTTTTTTTCTGAAATACCGAATTGCGAAAAAAAATTTAAATCCAGTTTCCAAAACCATAAATGTATTATGGTTGCCGTCTTCTTGCTAATGACATTAATATATTAATAAACGTGAAAATTGCGGATCCTAAAAATTTCAAAAGGCGAAAAAAGACATTTAGTCAGGTCCGAATGTTGAAAGATCCACTGATTTCTATGCACTCTTCAAAAACCGTTAGTACACGATAGTCAATAATTGTATTTGTAACTGTACTTTTTGTAATTATAACTTTAAATTTACCGATGAAAATGGTTTCCCCTTGACTATTGTGAACTATACCGTTTCAACTTGGGTAAAAATTTTTTCCCGCCATGAATTTACAAGAGATTAACAGACGTAAACACTGTAAAATATGGAAATTAAGGATGAACGATTACAAGGTGGAAAGAAACCTTTTCCCAGCTTTTCATTTTCATAACTCTTAACTAACACTCGTTTCGGAGCGAGGGCAAAAAGGGGCAATTAAGAAAGTTCTTACGCTTTCGCCAAATGTGAGAGGTGGAGAAAAAAAAAATGATATTTTTCATTTTACATCCCTACCTGACATTAGTTTCATGCCCCGGCGACGTCTTACATTCCGGGACTATGAATGAGAATTTCCTACCTTGGAAATAGGGGGGTTGGAAAATTTACGACCAGAGAAGAGCCCCTCGCCCCCCCGAAAATAATATTGTTTTATATAATCAATTTAATGGCAATTATGTGAGGAAGGAGTCACTGGAAGAAAGCTTTGCTTTTCTTTATTATCGCGCAAGGTGCAACCTGCATATTGTCACTTTCAGAAGTCGGCAAGTGCCGATGGGTCTCGGAGAAGAGAAGAGCGGGTCTGCAAAAAAAAAAAAACGATAAAAAGATGAAAGATATCGCGAACGGTTCGAGTCGCGCCCTCGAATGAAAATTATATCGAAAAAAATCTGGGTCTGGTGCCTGCTGAACAATTCCGAAAATAATCAAAGGTTTTTCCATGCCCCAAGTGCTTGGGCATTCCGCGTTTGCGTTTCGTCCGAGGATTTCCACATCCAAACCTGTGCATCACCGTTAATTCTTTTGAAGGTATTAACAAGCAAACGTAACTTTCACTCGACTATGGATTTTGCATGTAAATTTTTCCCCGCGGTTTGTCTACCGGGCTAAGTACTCTCAACTTCCTCGGGCGTTTGTTTTTGCTTAAAACTTTCTTATACAATATTCACTCTGATTTTCTGCAAATTTACTAATAAAATATTTGCCTTGCGGTTCGGCACATGACATTCACCTGAGTTGATTCTGCATTTTGTTATTTTCATCATATGCTATTCTTCCTCTACGTAATAATTACGCTTCCTGATCTAACAACAGAGGATTATGAAAGTTTGAGTAAAAAGAAACTCGAAACTTGTTTTAAGTCTTCGGCAGTTTCGGATGGAAAGGGTTTTCCTCGGGTGTATCTCTCGGAGGTGCTTCTTTTAGTGTAAGAACAAACAAACCGGCACGATTACATTTTAAAAAGATCGTGCCGGAGCCCTTATCCAAGGGATTCAAGGGTTACGTCTCAAAACGGTCTACGGATAATGCAAAGAAAATAAGAAAACAATAATTTGGATATTTTTCATACCCTTTTACATAAAATTTCCTTAGTTTTATTATGCGAAGAGTTTCAAACCTTTTTGAGATTTTGTAACGAAACAGGGAATTACCGCGGTAATGATATTTTGAAGCCTTTCGATGCTTATGCTCTGGTTAATTTAAAAATTATACTTGTTAAAAGAATTTAGTTTGATTGTTCGTCGGCTTTCTTTCTCGAAAAGGAAACCTCTCCAGTATCTCTAATCCACTTCACGTGTTTCAGTTAGAATCAATCCCTGAACTGGATGTTTAACAAAGCACCAATTTCCCTGCTTCGAGCCTGAAATATCCTGACTAAGGACTGTGCAACGATATGTCTCTCTTTAAAACACTGACGGAGTATTGAGGTTCCAGCACGTTTTTTTTTCACCGAAGAACTGAAAATATAAACTAAACGTACAAGACATAAAAAAATATCGTGAACGAATGACATATGCTGGGAATGGCTTTTATCGAAAAATTTTCAACCTTCGACAAGGGCTCCATTTTTACGGGTGTCATTCGAAATTTTAAATTAAAATTTTACGTAAAAGAAACCGAAATATTAAGAGCATTAAGCGAATTACATTCAACGAAATATTATTACGCCAATATCGGACTCCGATCTATCGATAGTATAAAAAATTCATGAAATTCATAAATGTCGGAGAGTAAGCTTTAAAAATGTTTTATGATAAACTTTTTGGAACATTTCACGATGCAACAGGAAAAGGAAAAGGACTTTCGATTTAAAGAGGAGAACCGCAATTAAATGTATGCGAGAATTGGTCCGCGGGATCAGCAAAAACAGAAAAAAAGGAAACAAAATTGCTGAAGGCAAAATACAATTTGTGAAACTGCATAAAACTGATTTTCGTTGTATTTTATATATATATATATATAAAGATATGGATTTGCATTTTTTTTAAACGGATAAACATTTCATTATTGCATTGTGGATTTCCAAAAAAAAAAAAAAAATTCCATTGTTTTACGAATATAAATAACATGTGATGTTGTAATTAAATGTTACAAAAACTAATGAGTGAAAACTTTCACGTAGACGAATAGAAATTAAAAACAACTGGAAAACATTGGTGAAAGGAGAGATTGATTGTTAAAAGAGCTAATGAAGAGTTAGGAGAATATGTGACTGCATTAATAAATTGGAAATAAGATTCACCGGGTTTCGTTTGTCTGAAAAATCCATACGAAATGCAGCGTTTCATCAATGAACAATAGTTTGTGTGATATTAATCGCTTTCAAAAACTGCAATATTTTCACGGGTTTCAACATCATCAATTGTTCCGAATAAAGCAATCTTTCGAAGGCCCTCGGAAAAGTACCTGAAAGTTCTGATTGAAAAAAACTCTTCTGCCAACGAGCGTAAAATGAATAAAAATTTAATAATTTCTTTATATTCGGTAAATATGTTTTAAATTAACCTATTTACTTCTACAATACGCACGCATAGGATAAAATGTTATCACCATTTCAGCATTAAAGGGATATTCTCATTCCGAAATGTGTTACGATTTACGGATCCGATTGAAAATGTCTTACATATTAAAGACGTAATTATTATATACGATTGTATTTTCGAATCGTTTATAAATGTTAATGTGCTAATATCATTTTCTAGGTTGTCAGTTAAATTGTTACAAACGATGGTCCTTCATTAATAAGTTGATGCTCGGGGATTGGGTTGTTATATAAACATCTTGAATGCATATTAGCAGATCTTGAGGATTATAATTTTGAAATTATTAATACCATCATTAGCGTTTGAAATATGAGGAGGCGGTGAAAAATTACGTTCTGGAAAATATGAACGGTTTGGCGTACCTTTTTTTTTTTTTTTTTTTTTTGCGGAAACTCTCAGATGTGCGAGAATTAATAGGGAAGACAGAAATTCAGTCATTTAGGAGGTAAAAACGAGGAAAATCTTTCCACCTTTTATGAATTGCAAAGGAAGGCTTAAATTTGGCTCGGAAAAGGAAAGATGCGCATCTTGCCGGGTGCAAAAGGAAAATGAAATTTTCGGAGCCATCTCTGTATCTTCCGATGCCCGGGTCACGGGGAGGGTGGCGGGGGAGGGGGTGGAAATGGAAACCCTTCTTGCTTTGATTCGGAGACGAGTCCGATTAAATATCCGGCGCGGATGCTCGCTAACACTGAGAGCGGCGATATTTCACTTGTGACCGAAAAATCTGGAAGTGCACGGCCATTCAGACGAACGCGAGGTTTTCTCCTAAAAGGGATCCGAACGCGACAGACGAAACCAATTAAGCAACATTGTTTTGAAACTGCCGTGGAAATGGTCGGCGTCGGTGGGGGTTTTCCCGACGCCGATCTCGCTCCGGTCCCCTGCCGAAGTCCTTCGATTCCGATTCCTTCCTTCGAAATCGAATTTTTCGATCACTGGTATCGAATGATTGCGTTCATCGGCGGATGATCTGCCCCACTCTCGGAGCCCGCATCGGGAGCAGTTGTCCGTAACGTTTGTAAGATGGTATACATATAAATATAATACATATGTAATTTATATGTAAAGGCCGCTCAGGTTGCACAACGCTTAGCAAAAACTCTTCGGTAATTCTGACGCAATTTTAACGTCCACTTTCGATGATTGAAGTGGTTTCGGCTCGTTTGCATTTCTTGCACGGATCTCGGAGGCACAGACTTTGTGTTTGGCCTTAATTGTGGGAGCATAAAAAAAGCGAGTCTCTCGCAATATAACAGTATCAGCCAGTGTAATTGCTTCACTTCATTATGAAGTTTTTCACATTCTTTTTCATTTTCGCACGCCTCGCATTCACAATTGCTTCCCCTTGTTTTAATTATTGTATCGCATATTTCATACCGGGCTCAAGAAACAGACTAAAGTACATAATTACGCTTAAATGACAAAATGCGAGGCCCCGCACCTAAGGAGCACAACTGCATTTCCGTACAAAAGGAAATTAAAAAAAAAAAAAAAAAAGAAAATTTTTATTTTTATTTTTCCTACAGCCTCATAATTCAACACGTAGCTTATTCTGGAAATGGAAATAAATTTTTTGGGATTATAATTCGAATAATTTTGTTTTTATGTAAATGCATTTGCGTAACTTTGACTCTGATAATTAAAAATTATTTTCGTCGAGCGGAATATGTATGTATTTATGCTGAAGACTGTTTTGCGTGTGCCATCCCTTTGTCACAGCAGGCTACGTGACGAGTCTGCACCGAGGTGTTTCAGCGTTCGAATTCAAAAATTTTTCTTTTTTTTTATCCGACAGAAACAAGACTCCGAAAAATCTAATTTATATACGGTGAAGTAAAAAAAAAAAAAAATTTATTCGCCTTTTTACAGGTAATGGATTTTTAATTTTTCAGACTCGGATAGGTATTTCTGCTGCGTAAGTCACTCCCTGCTTTATTTCCCTGCTTCGTGCAGGGAGAGTTCGGCGTTCCAGTGCAGAAACGCGCATCGCGGAAAATCGTACTGCAAGCTATCGTTCGGTTTATGCGCATTTAGCTCAGATAGCGATGCACGTGTGGAAACGAGGTGCTTAATTTTTTTTTTTTTTTTCCCCCCCAACTCTCAAGATGCTTTCGGATGATGCCGATCCGCGTTTCTCGGCGGGGAGGATCGGAGAACCGCGGGGAGAAGGGAAAAAAACCTCGCGGCGCCGTCCCGGTCTGCCCCGAAATCGAAAACCCAACGTCGCCTTTCGTTTTTTCCCTCTCTCCCTCTCCTGGACAACGCTTTTTGAAAATTATTAAAATTTCACGGGGCGAGCGGGAAAAGAACTCTGGAATTCCGTCTTCCGGCCTGGAGCTGGTTTCCGCTATGAAACTGTCATCCGAATGCAACGTTTTGCGGTTTTGCGGGTAGGAGGAGCCAGGTAAAGGACCGGGCATAAGAAGATGGAGGAAAGCGAAGAAGAAGAAGAAGCGAAACGTGACTAGACGCCCCAGTTAGTTAGAGTAAACTGGCTGCGTGGCAAAGTCACTCCAAGTTAGATGCAACAACTATAAACCCGCGGTGTTAATGTAAAGCGAGGCGGCGAGTTTTCACTCTCAGTCCGTGCACATTCGTCCTCGCGTTAACAGAGTCCTTTTTCCTTTTTTTCCTTTCTTTCGCCTTTAATTTTTTCGATATTTTTTTATCTATCTCTCTTTTCCGGAAGTATCGCGAATCGCCGGTTCATTTTCCTTTTTCTTTTTTCTTTTTTTTTTTTTTTAAAAAAAAAGAAAACACGAAGGTAAAAATGGTTTTCGTTCGGTGTTTTCTGCTGTTTGCGACGCTCGCGGTTATGGCGTCCAGTGACGAGACCAAAAGTGACGAACAGTTAAAAATCGAGGTTCTGTCGAAACCGGAGGAGTGCACCGTTAAATCGAAGAGGGGCGACATGCTCACCATGCACTACACGGGAACGCTGTCGGACGGTACGAAATTCGATTCAAGGTACGGAAAAAAAAGGTTAAAAAAAAAAAAAAGAAGAATTTTTTTTTTTCTTCTTCTCTTTCTCTAGTTCCACGTGGCATGCCGCATGCCGCGAGACGTTCACGCCTCGCTTTAGCGGAAGGAAAAAAGGAAGCGAAATTCGCAGTCGAACGAGTTTTATCGAGTGTCTCGCTATCGGTTCGAGCAAGGGAACCGCATCTGTCCTTGCGTTGCGTCGCCTCGGACGGCGAATCCGGCTGAATCCTGTTCGAAATGATTAAAATTTTACTTATGTCGCTCGCCGGACGGCTCAGGCGAATAAATGCCGCGGCAGGAAAGGGAACTGCCAGCGGTTTTGCATTCGGGGATGAGGTAAAAGAAAGGTAAACACGGCAGAAGAAAATTGTGAAATTGAAATCCGAAGTGAAAAAGACGTTGAAATTTCATGTTTTGGCCCGGGCAGAGGTGGGAAACGCGAAGGCAAAGGGCGAGAAGGTTGGGCAAAGGCACGTGCCATATGGAATCGATTTGCCATGATTAACTCGCTCTTAGAATTTTTTCCGTCGATAAATCGAGCCGAAGGTTGAAAATGCACTGCGAAAGTGCTGTCGGAGGGGGTGAAAGTTTTGAAAATTGGCCTGGCGGAGAGGAGAGAGAGAGAAAAACCTTTCCGGGGCCGTTTAATGCTTGCGAATGCGCCGACTGGACCACGTCGGTCCAGAAAGCTGGAAAAATCCGCGACTGGGAGCGAAAAAAAATTTCGTGACGGCTAAATTTTTGATACCCCATTAAGGGCTTTTCATTCCGGTGAAAAAAAAAAAATGGACGAGCCATTAAAGTGTCCCAGCCAATAAGAATCAGGTACATTTTGAAAAGCGCAGATTTAAATAAATAACAACCGGGTATGGATTTGTCCGGATGCGGCCTTTTACGACTGTCGGGGACGGTCGCCGAGTCGCACGCCTCAACGGCTTTTGCCACGTTGAAATGCATCGTTTAATTGACGTTATCGAATTCCGCGGGCTTCGACAGCAGTATAAAAAGCTACGGCAGTTTCACGTGCCGATGAAACATTAACTTTCCAATTGAATTATCGCGCAATCACTTTCACCCAGCTCGATGACTTAATGCCACTTTTCTTTTTTCTCTTCCTCTCTACTATTTCCGGAATCCGGTTTTAAATAGATGCACTTCTAATTATGCGATACGTTTTCCTTTGTCAGTTCGTTCGGCCGCTGACGAACCCAGTTCGTGATTAATTGCCACGCGGATTTTTCCTTTGGATCGTCCCAATCTTGCATTCCCTTTGTCCTTTTGCCTTCAATATCCATCGCGAAATATATAAATGCAGGTGAAGTATTAATTTGAGTGTTTCCTTTTTAATTTATGGAGTCGAACATTTTTACGAGGCGGTTTCGAGAGCGGGACTTTGCAAATTTGCATGATTTATATAAATATATGCAGAGGATTAGCTTTGGTTGATCTAATCGGGGAATTCCTCGTCCTGCACAACGACGGTATTAAATAATCGGACGGGATCCCCTGTATGCACTCCAATGTTATGCATGAAATAACCGGGGAAATTCCCCGAGTTTTGACTTCGCTTCTTATGCGGAGGAAATTAGTCGTGTTTATAAGCGGGGTAATTTAGAATTGTAAAGAATCGAGACCATATTTGCAAGAAAGGAAAAAAGTAAAATGTTTAAAGAAAACGGATGTTTTATGACGGGCATGAAATCCGCACAATATCGGCGGAATTAAAGCGGAGCTTTGATCTTAATCGCATGTCAACGTTCATTTTTAATGAATATTGCTACAGAGCCGACAACTGAACGAAAATACAGGCTTGATCGAGCTTTAAGAACTGAAAAAATATGAGTCAACTTTGAATAATGTCTCGCAATTAAGGTTTTTCCGAGGCCTCCCCATTGAAATAAAAGGAAAAAAGGATCCGTGTCGTATGCCCTGGGCATATCCTAAGAATTTTACAATCAGGCCGACCCATTTGGTATCGAGATTGAGTTAGAGGGGAAAGAGGCAAGGAAAGGCAATGCATCGCACCATGAAATTAGAGGGAATCGCTGAAGAAAAAAAAGGAGAGAAGAAATGGGAAAATGAACAGTTATTGCGAGATTTCCCGGGGAAATGGAAACATTACACGGAGCATAGCACGTGAATTTCCCGAAATAAAACCACGCGCACTAATCCAATGCTTTGCATGCAGATTGCTCCTTCTTCTGGCATATGGTTTACGACCGCCGCGTTGAAATTTCGTTCGCGCCATTTCGGCGTGTCACAGAAGATAAAAATTACGTGGATCGTGTCAGGAAAGGAGCGGGGGAAGGGGGAGAAGAAAAAAAACGCGCGAGATAAACTTTGATCGTTAAGGTAACGCATCCGTTAAATTATCCGACCGACGACGGTTTTTAACATTAATAAACTAACAAAAGTAGAAAATTTAAAGTATGATTTGTGAAGCGGAAAATATTTTTAATAATATCCGATTTTCATGCCGTTTATTAATGGAAGAAATGTGTGTATGCCGATATTTATAAATTTCACTTTCATCACCTTCGCGAGGACCCGAAATGTTCAGTGTCATTGAGGTTAGATCACAGGCACGGTTTTTAATTTTTTTAGCCAAAGGAAGAAGAATGTGAAATTCGATTCGAAAACCTGAATGGGCGAAAATACATGATTAATTTGCAGCGTAAGACTTGTAGTAGGTGAGCATCGACGGTACATGATACTTTGCTATCGTGTGATAAATATCATTACATTACGGATAAAGTAACGAAAATGGGACCAGTCTAACCGAACTCGTTTCGCGTCTCATTTTAACTGAAAAGGTTATATTTCGAAAGGAAGCGAGGTGGGAGGACATTTTGTTATTACCGGAGGAATAATGGAAGACAAATTGGACGGTGAAATGAAAAATCCAAGACTTCCGGAAGGGGGAGGTAGGAATGGGGAGGGAGAAGCAAAGGAAACGCGATCTTCCTTCGCGTTGAGGATGAACCCGTACGAGACGTGTCACCTGAAGAAGGATTTGTGGCATTAAGGTCCGAGGTGGCAGCATTAAATACCCTTTTTTTGTTTTCGCTTCGTTTACCTTATCTACCGGCATGGTTTCTTATTTCAATCTTCCTTCTTCTTTTCTTTTTTTTTTTTTTTTTTTTTTTTTTTTTTTTTTTTTTTTTTTTTCTGCACAGTTGGCTAGCTCGGCGTGAGACGACCAGCTTTATTGGGCATTGTGAATTTAAGCTAATTCAATGGATGTAACTAAAATTCATATTCTGGAACCTTTTCCGAAGGACTCTCTCCTGGAAAATCCTACATAAAATTTTTTCTTAAATATATATGCAAACAAAAACCACTTTGACGATATCCTTTTCCGTGTGTTTTGACTTCGTAATAACATCATGGTCAAAAAAATTTTTCTAGTTGGCATAATCTTATCCGATTGAGGAGAGGCTTATCATAATATTTCTTTTAGACTCTTGAAAAAAAAATTGTGCAAGTATGTGTCGTCGAAAAGACATTTACAAACTTATTGCATGTACGTGGAAATCCATATAACATTTTATATTATAGCTTTATATCCCTTAAGTTTAATAATCACTCTCCTTTATTGAACCGGTGGGTCGTGGAAAATTTTTTATTTCTCAAAATCTCATTTTATATATAAAAATATTTCTTAAGATTTATATTATTTGATAAGGAAAATTACTAAGGAAGATTATCAACATGTATGTAAAAATTTAAAATACACTTATATATTGCTTTTTAACTTTGGTGAATGATGAAAATTAAATTAAAAAGATTGTGTATTAAGTTTAAGTCATTGACAGATATGTATAAAGGAGCTTGAAATCAAAATATGTGATGGCCTTAAGGATTTATACGGCAATTTCAAGATTAATATTCCCTCCTCACAGGAATATAATGAGAGACTATCAAAGTCAAAGGGTGAAAAGTTAAAAATATTTTTCTGCATTTGTCTTTTATCGAATTTAGATCAGTTTTAAAAATAAATTTAAATAATATTCATATTAAATATTCAGAGCAATCGAATTCACAGTTTTAAAAAATGTTCGAGACTAGTCTGTCTTGGGTTTTTTTTTAGTTCAAATTTAATTTCAACTAAGTCAACAATCAAGCACATAAATTTAAATAAATTGGAAACTGTAATTATTAATAAAAAAAAAAATTAATATCTATATTTATGTACGGGACATCCTTAAGAATGAATATTGTACTGAAAAGTAGAATCAGGAATGAATAGAACAGCAAGCAGTAAAGATCGGTTTAATGCTAACAATATTTTAATTATCATATCAGGGAATATTCAAAATCAATTATTAAATATTAATGAATATTAAACAGCTTATTGATTATCTTATTGTATGATACGGTTAAAATGCATAGCGGTTTGTAGCATATTGTACTGACTGAATTTTTGGACGTGACAAAAACCAATCGAATGCTAAAAATATTAGGTATCGATTTGTTACAAAAATGGCCGCCGCAAAATGTTGGAAATTTTGCATTTTAAAATTATTCCTCTGCAGTGCCAAAATCTTTCGAGAGCGGGTTAATAAGAGCCCAGATCTGGATAAAATTTCATTTGTCGAAATGAAATGTGCAATAAACGTGAAAACTGAATAATTTCTTAGCCTTTGTAAGAGGAGAGGAGAAAACCCAAGTGCTTATAAATCATAAAAGCTAGCCGCATAAAATTGCTTATACCAAATTCAGAAGAATTTTAAGGAAAGGGAAAAAGAGTATTAAATGTTAAATGACTTTTGCGTGTAGTAAAAAGTCGATTTTTTTTTTCACTTTTTTTTTAAAATTTAATACAAGAATGTTTAAAGGTGTAAAATGCCAATTTCTTTATAAAATTTGTAAAATAACGCGGAATTGCGGCCGAAAAAACTTTTTATCCAAAATATTGACTCGGAGTTTATTAGAAATAATCCCCCAGATTCGGGAAATTTACATATACAGCAACGCTCAAATGAAAAATGTAACTGTGCTATCAATGCACCGACTGCGAACGATGTTCACGAAAATGTTTGCAATATGCAGTCTTAAAAACTGTAAAGTTTAAAGTTGAGAACGAGTAAATGAAAGGTTTTATTTTAGAAACGAAAATATTCCGATTTTAGATAAATATATGATCGAATAAAAGATTTACGTCTTAGAGAACGAAAAGTTTTATGTAAATAATAAGAAAGCAGCATTTACATAAATCCGTACTAAGATCACTAACACTACAACCAATACAAACATCCAAACACATCCAACTCCATGTATACATAAACTGAAAAATAGATAAAAAAAAATATTTATAAAACTCATTAAAATTTAAAATATATTCCTTTTTGTGGATGAAAAAGCAATGTTTAATCATTATTTCGTTTGACTTGTGTATTATGAATTTTCATGTTTTGATTATTGCGGATAGCCCGTCTCGTTTGATATAACTGTTATACTTGCTAATATATTAAGAATGTTATAAAATCAGGCGTTATTAATATTTAATGGGGAAATTATGGCGTTTAATAAGTGGTAGGAATTATATATTGCATATTAATTAAGTTCTCGAATTAAAATGTTGATTAGCCGTTAATAAGAGGTTGTTCATCATAGATGATATCACAACGATGTTGTCCTATTTTTCAAATTCTGATAAACTAAAAAGTAATTTCATGACAAAAATAAATAAATATTATGAAGCACGATTTATATATATCATCCCCGTTTCCTTGTCAGAGCTTAATAAGCCTGTAATTCTTTTCTTTTTCCTTCTCCGCGTTGTAAAAAAAAAAAGGTATGAGCTTAGGAATTGACGACAAGGGGATGTTCTCACGGCTGATCTTGGCTAAAGAAATAAAAAAGAAGGCAAAAGAGGTAAATTCCTCTGGTCTTTATATTTATGCTCCGAGATATGTCTTGGTTTAAGACCATGATGAAGGAGAAAAAAAACGGAAGCACAATCAACCTTTCTCACTTCTTCAAAATGTAATTATCTAAAACCTGCGGATTTCCCCTGTAAACGGATCGTTTTATCTTTCCGAAATACTGGAAAATCTCACCCCCAGCAAATGACTTTCCGTTCGAATACAGGGCGAACACTTGTATCGATTTCAGGTTGAAAACCACATGTATAAGCGTATTTTTTTCAAACCTTGGGGCAACTGCATCAGTTACTTTTTTATTTACCCTTAAAACATCAGAAAAATATAAAATTTTACGTTATAATCAAACATATATATATATATATATATATATATATATATGA